>JACYFF010031954.1:77256424-77277774 GCA_017589665.1 Selenicereus undatus | reverse complement strand
TTAAGTAAGAAGTTAGGAAAACGTAACGCTTTCAGCCCTAGGGGCTGAGGGTGTTACATTGATGAATGTCATCGTGTTATCAACAGAGACATAATATGTTGGTGATGACAAGTGTTACCATCAAATGCTTCTGTTGGTGCTAAATCAATTGGCGGCATAAATTATTCACCAACATACTATATCTATTGGTAATTCTTTCGTTTTCCCGCCTTTTAAATATTCTCCAACAAGAAAATCTGTTGGCACTACTGCATACTGCCAAAAAAGAATTTCTATCAAGGTGCAATATGTTGGTAATTTTGTTCTTTCACACACCTCATGATTCGAAACATCTACAACCAATAGTTCATCCATTCAAGTGGAACTATTTTTTTCAACGAATACATCTACACAAAATCAAACCTGTAGTACAATAGTTATCGACAATAGAAGAATCAACCCAAACAAAAGCACAACGTTATTTAAAAGTTTTCAAAAGTGCTATGCATTCACTAAAACTTCATAAGAAATAAGTACATAACTGTTAACAATTGCTTCCATTGAAGTTAAAGTCCAAACTATAAGTGCAAACTCAAAAACATTACTTGGTCTACCTAAAAGATAAGTCAAGACAAAAGTTAACCACATAAAAGAACTCAAACTATGACTCATCATTTTGTTCTTGATCATCAACCTCTTTGGCATTTTCTTCTTCAAATGCATGATCTTTTTCATTGTCATCATTAATATCCTCATCTTCCTCAAATGAAGAAAGAACATCCTCCGTTATTCCCTATTAAACAAGCACAAAAGCATAAATCTTAAGAAGAGGTAATGGAGAATATTTATAGTCATCTAATGGCATTCTCTCTTAATAACATGATGTCAAATTTTCTTATCAAATAGTTTACGCAAACATATTGTATTCCAATGGAACTAAAAATTTTATCACTCTATAAAAAGGGAGCAAGGACTTATCTATGTAATAGCAAAATTTAGTCCAATGCTAAGGTGCGCATGTTTGTAAAAGAAAGGTAGTTCATTCCCAATAGAGATAAGAAAAATCAACATGTAACTGCATAATGAATATCCATAATGCAGTGGCAGGGTCCTGACAATGCTGACATGAAAGAATCAGAAAGACCTTAACTCGAACATCTCTTAATCCACCAAGCCATGGAAAAGTGAGTATATATCGTCCACTAATAAGAACATCGTTCCATATTTAGCATCCAACATCACATTCTTTTTCTAGAGTATGCACATACCATACTGAAAGCAATCAATAGTCACCAAGGAATACGTGCACAAGCATCAATACTATAGTCCCTTTTTCTTTTTTGAGTCCCTACCAGTTAATCCTAGCTCAAGGAACAATAGACAAGCATCAAGTGTTCTAGATCAAACCCATCTGGCCTCTGGGATACAACAACAACAACAACAAACTCCCAATGTGGGTCCCGCTTTTGCGGGGTCTGGGGAGATCCAGCTGTAGGCAACCTTACCTCTACCGGTATTCCTACCCATAGAGAGGTTGATTCCATAAGACCCACAAAACAGTTTTGTGAAAAAGGTTTGTAGAGAAAACGATTGCAAAATCATTTACCGAGTAAGAGAAAGAGGAAGAGAAAAGGTTCCTGATAGCAAATAAAGAGGGAGTGGAGACATACCTCAACAAACCAGGGGCGCTTGGTGCCTTCACATCTCAGAAAAGCACGACCTGCAGACAAGCAAACCGAGCCCCGACCCGCTCCACACCGCCTAAGCTACTGCCACCTACGGAGCCGGTCCCCTATATTCAGAAACCTTAATCCTGTTCCCCCACATCCTTCTATCCTGAGCCATGTCCTCCGTGAGACCGACAACTCTCAGGTCCTCTCTAACGACTTCTTCTAGGTTCTTCTTCCGTCTACCCCTCCCTCTCTTACCACCGGGGGGGGTTGATCCTCTCACATCTTCGCACTGGGGCGACCACACTTCTCCTCTTCACGTGGCCGAACCATCTGAGCCTCGATTCCCTCATTTTCTCCTCTATGGGGGTCACTTCAGCTAAGCCCCTCATTACTTCATTCCTAATCCTATCCAATCTCGTAAAACCACACATCCACATGACCATCCTCATCTCAGCTACCATCAACCTTTGGACCTGTATCTTTTTCAGAGGTCAACACTCCGATCCATAGAGAACAGCCGGTCTAACTACCATCCGATAGACTTTGCCTTTCAAACCCATTGGCACTCTCTTGTCACGCAGCACCCCTGACGCTGACTTCCACTTTTGTCAACCCACTCTAATCCACTGGCTAATATCCTCGTCAATGTCTCCATTCTGTTGGATGATCGAGCCCAGATACTTGAATTTGGCGACCTTCGGTATTGCCCTCCCATTCAGTACGATGTCTCCCCCCTCTTCTATCCTTCCGCTGAAACAATAGTGAAGGTATTCCGTTTTCGATCTACTCAATCGAAAGCCCCTAGCCTCCAGCGTATGCCTCCAACTCTCCAACCTGTCATTCACCCCCTGCCTGGTCACATCGATAATAATGATGTCATCTGCAAATAATATACACCAAGGCACCTCGTCCTGGATTCCTCTAGTGAGTTCGTCCAAAACTAATGTGAAAAGAAACGGGCTTAAAGCGGAGCCCTGGTGCAGGCCCAAACTAATAGCAAAGTCATTGGAGACCCCTCCTGGAGTCCTAACCCTCGTCTGCCCTCCCTCGTACATATCCTTGATAACACGAATGTGCGCGGACGACACCTTTTTCTCTTCCAAACACCTCCACAATACCTCCTTTGGAACTCTATCATACGTTTTCTCCAGGTCAATGAACACCATATAGAGATCCACCTTTCTGTCCCTGAACAAGCCCATGAGCCCTCTGAGGAGGTAGATCGCTTCAATGGTCTCTCTGCCTGGCATGAAACCAAATTGGTTCTCTGAAATCTATACTTCCTCTCGCAGCCTTCTCTCAATCACCCTCTCCCACAGCTTCATAGTGTGGCTGAGTAGCTTGATGCCCCTAAAGTTATTACAATCTTGGATATCCTCTTTGTTTTTGTACAATGGGATGACTGTGCTGGCCCTCCACTCTCTGGGCATCTTGGCAATCCTGAAAATAACATTCAAAAGTTCCGTGAGCCACTCTAGACCCACTTTCCCCATAAACTTCCAAACTTCTACTGGTATCTGGTCCGAGCCCATTGCCTCCCCCTTCGCCATCTTCTTCAAGGCCTCCCTAATCTCCTCCTTTGTTATCATGTCGCCCGCCCGCTGATCGCTACACTCTCTGCCCCTATTACAGTCGTCCCCCCCCCCTTCCCCATTGAAGAGTTTAGCAAAAAACCTTTGCCATCTCTCCTTAATTTCAGCATCCTCAGTTAACACCTTACCCTCTTCGTCCTTGATACACCTTACCACTCCCAAATCCCTAGTCTTCCTTTCCCTCACCCTAGCCAGTTTAAAAACCTCCTTCTCCCCTTCCTTCCTCCCCAATCTATGATACAATCTATCAAACGCCTAGCTCTTTGCTACTGCCAGTGCCCTTCTGGCTACCTTCTTGGCCGCCTTGTATCCAATCTGGCCTCTGGGATGAATATGTGAAATCCCATATCAATAGCAATCACTCCTCAAGCAAGCATTTATATTATAAGCACTTAAGATGCACACATATTCAATCCAAACAATCTTAGAAAAAAGAAGAAGCAGCAAACACAACCATTTCCAAACACATTGGACCCCCCCACCCACCAAAAAGAACAAACAAAAGAAAAAAGACAAGAAAAAGGAAACAAAATATTTTTAAGAAATAAAATGGACTTAGTACAAGAGAAATAGAGTGCCATGTCAACAGTAGAAAAATAGTGAAAGCAGTCGCAAATAGCCAGGGAGTCTCACAAACATTGGAAAGTAAACCTTAGTTACAGAGCAAAAAAGGTAAAATATAATAACAAAACAGAAAACAATAAGGTCAGATATAATAAAAAGAAACAAGAAATGAGCTCCGTATCAGATTTATGTTACGAACTAGCTACTCACCTTCCATCCATGCCAAGAATTATCACAGTATTCTTTTCGTGCCCAAATGCAACAATGTACTGAGCCCCTTCAACCAAATGGAATTGAGCAACATACCACTCCGAGTTGAAATATCTGGGCAACACTACTGTGCACAATAGCAACTTAGCCAACAAATCTTAGAAGAGATTACTTACAAACATTTAACTAATCTTGAGTTTTACTACTCCTAGACTAAATAAGTTACTGTTTCAAAAACAACCAATGGTTGACAATAAGAAATTAAAGCCACTGTAGAGTACACAAGATACATACAACATACAAAACTACATAAGCCAGCATCTCTCTAAATGCTCCACAGACAATTGTAAATGTGATGCCATTAGTCAAGACAACCATGAGCTTCAAAATTAGAAGGTCATATATAAAATCCAATGGCATATTGGCCTTCAACCGTATTGTAACGGAGTGAACTACAACTCAAAGTAAAATCATGAACTTTCTATTTCAACCACATTTTCCAAGCAGATGCCCCGTCATCATACAGGCACTCTCATTGACCTAGCATATCTGTGTCCAACAAACACCAATTGACCAACACCCCTTGGAGTTTCTTGGACACGCTTGGATGTACTGTACTTTGCTCTTTGACATTTTCAAGAAGCACACACTACAAGCACTTTAAGGTTGTTCACATCTAAATATGAACTTCTCTGACAATAGCAATATAAAACCAAAAATCAACACACAAGTATCGACAGCCAATATATCATGTCTATGCCTCATATTAGTGTCCACGATTCTCAGCTTAAGCCCATATAACACAAAAATAAGCGTTTCCAAGTAACAGACCCCCCTAATAAATTACACCATGTAAGAAGCTATATCAATAGAAGGATTCCTAATTGGACTTCATAAAGTCTGTTTATTTCCATGATCATGATTAAAAGTCATAGAGCTCACTGAACTTGCAGATAGATTTTTGGGACATATACAGTTTTTGTGGAATGTCGTGATGTAATCAAATTCCTTCGTACCACGAGAAACGCTAACAATTGCTTAGAGCAAAAAGTTATAAAGCATTAGACCTAACTTGTCTGTGTTTTATATGTTTCCCAAAACTTCATCATGGGAGAGTGGATTTCCAATGGAAAATGGTATATTTGAGATCATTGTGGAGCTTTAATTCATGCACAAATCCAAATCCAAATCCAAATCCAAATCCATGTCACAAAATCCCAACTAGGCAGTCCAGGCTAGGTACAGGGGATCAGGTATGATAGTCTTCTATGCTACCTGAACTGCACACTTTTGCCCAGCCATAGTTGTACATGATGCCACAGAGATGGAGTTGGACACTATATTTTCAGGCATGTAATAACTAAATTCTCTTGAATCGAATCTAAACATGCATAACTCATTTCGAACTGAACTTCCAGGCATGTATTAACTAGGTATACTTGAATCGATTTTAAGCATTCATATTTCGTTTCGAAGCTGTTAATCAGGCATGAACTAACATGTATTGATTCAAAGCCACTTTTGAGTCTTAATCATCTAAACTAACACTTAACGATTCAAAGTCATTTTCAGACATAAACTAACTAAACTTAACATGCATCGCAACTAAAATGGTTAAAACGCTTTCGAAACTACTAATACTTAGGAGGCGAGAAACACCCACCTCGACTCCAAGCTAGAGGACCCAATTCCTTGGCTAATTGGGGACATTTGAAGCTGAATTTGCATCCCAAACATACGTGGTGTTGGTGTTGGTCACGGTGGTTTCCAAATCCTAGTTTGACCCTTTTGTCTTGCCGCTTCTATTGCGGCCTATGCACGAGTCGACCACCCAGTTGCTGGGGTGCTAGTGCCGGCCACTCTAGTCACCAAAGCCATGCCCAGTTGGAGGAATAGCGCCCCACCGCCGACGTCAACTATCGTGACCTCAATCTCTCTCTCTGTCTCATGGTCCCTCTCTCCATCGCCCGATCTCTCTCTGTTTTTGCGGTGGCTACGGCGTGGAACGAGCGGCGGGGTGCAACGACGACCGACTAGTCGTTGGCGTGACGACGGCAGACCATCGCCCCTCCTCTCCCCTCTCTCATGGTGTGGGTCGCAGGGGCAGGGGTTTGGAGAACCCCCCTGTCGTGCCTTTCTCCTCTTGTCGTGAAAGAGAAAGGGGCTTGGCACCCTTATTTACTTCTTCTTTCTTTTTTTTTTTGTTGTTTTGGTTAATAACTCAATCAACTAAAATCGCTAGTCCAATCTCGAATGTCTTGTTCTAAACCCAAATCCATAACATGACCCTTTATCAATTATTCATTCCCAAATGCGTCAGGTTTGATTTATTAAACCTTGAAACTAATTCTAAGGTTAACAACCTACTCGCTTTCGGGAAATGACTAAATAAATCGAATAATGACTAAATTAAATTATCGATATAATTTAAGGGCACAAATAGCACAGAATTACTTTAAAATCAATAACAGCAATAATAATTCGTTTTAATAAAATTATCGCTCATATAAGCACATCGATAATAATTTAACTTATATAGTTGATAAAAATATGAATTTTATAACGTGGAAGGTAAAGCAGCCATGTTAACGTAAAATAAAGAAGGCAGGTCTTACATGTATTTATTTAATCTGTTACACAAACTCACTCCTAATTATAATAAAAATAAAATTAGACATAATGTTTAAAAATATATTTATTTAATCTTGATCATAATAAATTAATTTTATTTTCGCACTCCTAATTATAATAAAAAAAAATTAGACATAATCATTACATATATATTTATTTAATCTTGATCATAATAACTTAATTTTAGTTTGGCACTCCTAATTTTAACAAAAATAAAATTAGACATAATTTTTAAATATATATTTATTTAATCTTTTAATGAACAATACCAACATAACTGTTTACTTTTCAAAATTTATTGGTATAATTGTAACAATACCAACAGACTATTTGGTCATCGTAAATAGTGTTGGCACTACTAAAAAACAGCTTTTTTCCGGCGGATTTTCTGATGAAAAATAACGTTTTTTCCATCGAAAAATGTATTTTCCGGCGGAAAATCTGACGGACATGTTCCGTAGGAATACGATCCGTAGACCCACACCTTCCGACAGACTACCTATTCCGTCAGTCGTGCCCGACGATCAGGGCGACGCAGTTTCAATTGTCCGACAGACTATGCCCTCAGGCATACCCGGTCAAAGATGGCCAGGATCACCGGAGGGACCGACAAAAAGTGGCCATTCCGTCGGACCATTTCCGACGGAATGGCATTTTTCCGTCGAAAATATCCGACGGAAATTGGCCATTCTGTCGACCGGTCCTGGTCTTCTGTCCAACGGAAAGCCTTAATTCCGTCGGAAATTTTAGGAAAATAAAAAAAATAATTTGAAAGTGTAGTTCCCTAAATACAAATTTACAACCTGCATGTACAAACTCAGGCCAACTATATGTTGATCGAACCAAAACCACCACACGTGGTACACAAATCGCAACAAACGTAACCACCATACGTGGAACACAATTCCTAACAAACATAACCACCACACGTGGTTACTTTCATTCAATAAGTATAAATAAACAATCACACCAAATGGACATTGTAATAGTACGAAGTACAGTAATAAGCAACCAAAGCAAGGCAACAAATGCAAGAGAACGTAACTGTTCAAATGAGTATCGAGGAGGAAGGGAAGGATCAAGGGACATTCTAGTTGAAATAATCCCTGTAGTCATGAGGGCGATCATCATACCCAAGACTGGCGCTACCACCATCATCATCATCATCGTCGTCGTCGTCGTCGTCACAGGGTTGGGGTTCAGGAGGAGGAGGTGAAGGAGGGACGTAAGGAGCAGCGCGGCGGTGTTGTCGATGGCGCATAGAAGGGCGTGGGCGAGATCCAGACACAGATGCTTGTTGAGCTCTTATAAACTCACGGAATGTATCTTTCAGACCAGATAATTCCGAAGTGAGTAAAGTCACTTTCTCTTATAAGTGACGGTTTTTCTCCGCCATTGTACTGAGCTCGTTGTTCAGCTGGGTGACCGATGCTCGCACATCAGGGTCATGATCACGGTCCCGGGATGTCGCTGTGGACTTCACCAGGTGCTTCAGTTTCACCCCTTCTGATCCTGGCCCATACACACGACCCTTTTTGTTGTAGTTAGCTTTCACCCACAACTCTATTTCGGATGGGACTTCAGTTGGTTAGGAGCCGGGATCTGTGGAAGATTGCGAGTTTCGAATGAGGTCCCACTTTAATTGGTGCTCCGTCTACAAATCAGATTCAAAAAAATTACACATTCCAAACATAGCATTCAATCGTGAAGACACTGAGCTGATCTGTTACGCAATCAAGAAATCATGCAGGTGACTTACCCATCTTTTTTCAGATTTTTTGTCCACCCATTTGTTAGCCGTATCTACATGAGTGTCCTTAAAAAGTTTGAGGTCCGTAACCTCCCTATTAAGCTTCTTCGCCTACACAATAACAGAATACGTTAACGTATAGGAGAATGGCTGTAATTGGATAAGGCGTTGGGAAAAATAAGTGCAAGAAATAATGAACCACGCACTTACCATGCGTCTTCTGTGCTTAATAAATGGGACCGAACTAGATCTATGCAAAGAAGGACCTAACTCGTCCTGCTCGCTGTTCCGGTTCTTCTTTGCTTGGGAACTCATCTTCAGAAATTTCTCAAAAGCCCAATATTCCTGCAACGACTTCCAAGTGCTGTCAGACAACCACAACGGTTGCTTCCTCCTCTTCCTCAACTCCCCGAATGTGTCCCTCAATCTACTTGCCCCTTTCTCCTCGAAGTTCCTCCGTATCTGGGTCCCATGCACTGGAGCCCAACAGTAACGCTTCTACATGAACACAATTACATGCCACAAAATGTGATATCTGCTAACAATATGAATATATATATATATGTGTATATGTAGATAAATGTACAAAAATTTGGGAGAACTTTTACCTTAAACTCACCAAACCACAAGTCCCGATGTTGTTTGGGCACTTTCTCCCATGTTGGCCATGGATCAGGATATTTGCTCGTAAATATCCTTGTAATCTCTAACACAACATCGTACGGACAGAAACTTGCAAATTAAGAAAGAATGGATCCCGTCAGAAATTGCAAATTGATAATACAGTTGGTAAGACATAATTACTTACTATTTGCCGTCAGGTGTGATGAGTTGCTTGTTTGTGGTATTGTCATGGCTAGAAGCATGTTCACTTTGTTCCCGACTCCTTTCTACAGATTGTTGTGGAATAATAGGTGGGTTCGGGATCATGTAGCTGCCAGACATGTGTACATGGGGGATGTTGGGTGTCATGTGCACTGAAGTGTATGGATGGAGTAGTGCGAGGGTCTGGAATAATTCCGTTGGGAACCTCAGGGGTTTGATGTCCCTGACATTCCTCTTCGTGCTGACTAGTGGGGTCCTGTCGGTCTGCTCCCTGAGAATGCCCACGTCCGGCCCCACGACCACGATGTGTACCTGACATCTTTGAGACAAATATACAGAACGTAGTGATCAAATAATATAAGGAACAAATAATTAATTACAAGTTAAATTAACAGCAAATGTCGTGTGCGACCATAATTACAATGTCATAAATGTCATGCATATAATGTCATAAGTGTCTGAATTAACATAGAATACAATTTGGTTTTAGGTCACAATCTACTCATTTATCATTATCACTTTCATTCAGAGTCTTCAGTATCGTCGTCAATATCATCCCACTCCTCCTCTTCACTTCTCTCAGCTGGAACGTCTTCGTTTACCTCCTCAATGTCAACCTACAAGTATTTATGTTTCAAATCATAAGGTCGGGACCATTTGCTACAAATAAGTTCTGATGAATTACTACTGTAATTTCCAACGACGATGGCAAAATTAAAAAATCTTACTGCTTTCTTGAACCACCAAATAAATTCTGACTCTATCAGTGCATCTAACTCCACATCTGTGAAATTTGGATTTCCTTGTAATTTTTGTTGTTTGAATAGTCTATACAAGTCATTATTCACTGATTAGCACCATGTTTCAATTCATAAAATGGCATTCGTTCAATGCATGTAATGGATGCAATGGGTACTTTTTTTCGTAACTTACGCGATGTATGGTTCAACTTCATTATAATTCAACACAATATGAAGCTGTCCAGTGTTCATTTCTTCATCAGTTAGGTACCTCTGTGTCCGACTTCCCATAGCAGTACCTTTGGTTTGGAAAACTGACAAAATTGGCTCACCTCCTGGCTCCACATTGATTTCCTCATTTCGTCGACGTCTTGTGTGCATTGAAGGCACATTAGCGCTGAAGTAGAATGAAGAAAACTGTGATATCTCGAACACCAGATATGCTTCGGCCACTGACCCCTCAGGGGATGTTTTATTTTTAATTTTCTTCTTCAGCCACCCGAAGTACCTACATTAAAATTTTATGAGTGTTTGAAGCACACTTTAGTTTTATATTTACATGTGTGAGGAAATTTGTCAAATGTATTTAGCTTTCAAAAGGATACATCCATCGATATTGCACTGGACCCCCAAGGTATGCTTCTTCTGCCAAATGCACAGGTAAGTGCTCCATGACATTGAAGAACCCAGGAGGGAAAACTCTCTCCAATTTGCAAAGGATGATGCGTATATTGCGTTGTATTTCTTGTAACTTATCGACCCGTAACACTGTTGAGAAAATGTTTTTGAAGTACTCACTTAACTCAACAAGTGGTTCAAGTACATCGTCTGGTAGCGCACGAAATGCTATTGGCATTAGCGTCTGCAGGAACACATGACAGTCATGACTCTTCATGTTTTGGAACTTTGCAGCCTTCATATCTACGCAATTCCCAAAGTTGGAGCAATAAGCATCATTCATTGTAAGCTGTTGGGCCCACTCATATACCCTCTTCCTTTTATCCAAAGAAAGGACGTACGAAGCCTTTGGCTTCAGTGTCCTCCCGTTAACACCTCGTTCAACATTTAACTCGGCACGATCACACATGTCTGCCATGTCCAACCTCGCCTTCACATCATCTTTTCTTTTTGCCAAAACATCCATGACAGTGTTTATGATGTTGTCGCAGAAGTTTTTCTCTATATGCATAACATCCAAGTTGTGATGTAGCAACTGGTCTTTCCAATAAGGTAAATCCCAGAAGATGCTTCTCTTAGTCCAGTTGTGAACATTTTCCTTGAAACCCGGGATTACAAAATCTCCATCCATGGTTACTTTTAGAAGACTACGCACCTCATTCCACAGTTCCTTGCCACTTCTCCTGGATGGACGGCCCTCTTTCATCACTTTTCCCTTACAAAACACGGTGTGGTTTTTCCGAAACGCATGATGTCGAGGTAGGAATCGATGGTGACAGTCAAACCATGATGCTTTGCCCCCATGTTTCAAATGTGTCACCCTCAACTGATCTATACAAACATGGCAACTCAAAACACCATGAGTGCTCCATCCAGATAACATTCCGAGCGCGGGGAAGTCATTCACTGTCCACATTAAGGAAACTCTCATCAAGAAGTTCTGCCTTATGAAAATGTCATAAGTCTGGATACCATCCCATAGAGTTCGGAGCTCATCAATCAACGGTTGCAAGTACACATCTATTTTATTCTTTGGATTTGACAGCCTCGGTATAATGCAAGTCAAGAACATATATGGCGTTGTCATGTACATATCTGGAGGAATGTTGTAAGGTGTCACAACCACAGGCCACATTGAATAAGAACGGCCAGATTGTGAGAAAGGGCTAAACCCATCAGCACACAAACCAAGCCTCACATTACAAGGCTCAGAAGCAAAATCTAGGTATTTGCGATCAAAATGTTTCCACGCTTCCCCATCTGAAGGGTGACACAGAACACCATCCTCACGCCTATTGTTATAATGCCACCTCATGTGCTCAGTTGTGCTTCTTGAGGCATAAAGGCGTTGCAGCCTTGGTATCAAAGGGAAGTAGAACATTTTTGCATATGATTTTAACTTCTTCCTATTATCGCCTGACTTAATCGGCTTTCATCTTGGCAAATCACAAAACTTGCAATTTTCAAGGGCCGAATCTTCCTTAAAGTAAAGCATACATCCACCGCGGCAACAATCAATCCTGTGCAGATCTAAACCCAAACTTTGGACCTTCTTTTTCAACTCTGAGTAACTTTGGGGCAAACGATTGTCTGGCGAGTAACTCTCATGCAGTAACTGCATCACCTCATTCATACAATTCTGCGGCATATTGTAATCAAATTTGATACTCATCAACCTCACAGCATTGGACAACTCAGTTTGGTTTGAACATCCCTCCCACAAAGGCGTCTGAGCAGTTTGAAGCATATCATAAAATGCCTGAGCTTCTGCATTTGGTTGCTCACTAACTTCAACCTCATTAGTAACAATGACAACATTCACCATTGCTCCAACACGATCGTCAAACGAGTTTGTGTTATCGAAATCCATAGGACTTGTTGGAGCCATGTCATCATACAAGTTTTGTTGGTTACTACTGCCAACATTTGCATATTCAGTTGGTTCTATCTCCCCATGAGATGTCCAATACCAATACCCCTTAACAAAGCCGTTTTCGTACAAGTGTAATTTAATATCATCTGGTTTCCTATATGCTCTGTTTCCACACTTGGCACAAGGACATCTATAATGCCCATTATTAATGAACTCTGTTTGACACCTTGCAAATTGATCAAACATTTCTACTCCTTCTAAGAACTCCTGCCTATAAGATTTTCTCCCTGACAGAAATCCTTCATACATCCACCTCCGATGGGGTGGTCCACACATATTATCCACTACTCATCATTGACAAAGTAAGCAGTACATTGGTTACTTTAACCATCGATGTATGCTGAGAATTTTAATTCGTATACAAGTGAACGCATGATGGACTTATCATTAAACTATTTCGTCATACGCTACGATTAACAGGATACCAACAAAAGCACATATATATTACGACAATGAAGTCAGGATATAAACCTATTTCAATGTCTTAAGTGGGAGCCCAAAGTTGTGACATGCACACTGACAATAACGACACTCACAGCAACAATGACGGTTTTTTCCCCTTTCGCAATACGTTTTCTCTTACGACCCATTTCCTTCATATTAATAATCTACAAAAATCGATCTCATTAACACACAAATTAAAATAACACCCTTCCCTCAAATCGTACACAGCAACATATACGCACAACTTTTTCACATTTAACGGAATAATAAAACCTCATAGTTGCTTACTAATTGTTTTCTATCAATCCTCAACAATAAATACATTTCACAACTAATTATGTTCAATGTCTATACAAACACATTCTTCACTTCACTATAATTAAGAACACCAACAAATTACTAATAATAGCACTTACCTAACAATTACATATTAATTTACACAAAATTTCAACATACACAAACCATTATCAACAATTTAACACATATCACATAATCAATCCACTTTAATTTACCAAATCGCATGTGACAATCCATACGTTTTTAATTTTCCACAATAATTAATTTTCAAAAATCACTTAATATAAATCTACCAATCACTAATTTCCACAAAACTATGAAAATTATCTCTTCAATTTCACAAATCTACAAAATATTTAGGTTTAAATACTTACTTCAAGATAACGAAATTTATGGGCCACAAATGGCGGGGATGTTGAGTTCGGCCGGCGGTGAAGAGGCGGCGGCGGCGGCGGCGAAGTGGCGACGACGACGCCGGTGGGAGGCACCGGAGCTCGGCGGTGGGGTGGGCGGTCGACGCTCATGACCAACGTCACGCCCACTGACTCGGCGGTGAAGAGGAGGTGGTCGACGGGCAGGGGCGGGGCACACGAGGCCGGCGAACGGCGGGGGCGGGCACACGACGGCGACGACCGGCGGGGGAGGGGCGAACAGGGGGGCGAATTTGGAAAGAGGAAGGAGAGAGAGAGCCTGACTCGCGAAAGCCGAGTCGGGCCTCTTTTAAAGAGGGTCCGACGGAACTTCCGTCGGACATAACTGTCCGGCGAATTGTCCGACGAACATGTCCGTCGGACCCTTCAAAAACCAAAAAGGGGGGCGGCAAATTTCAAAAACCGTCGGCCAACGGGTCATTTCGCCAGAATATCCGCCGGATATTCCGGCGGACAAGTCCGTCGGACCATTCGAAAATGAAAAAAAACCCTCAACGCAGCCAGTTTTCAAAAAAAGTGGTGCCCGATGGGTGTCTCGCCGGAATATCCGTCGGCCTAGTCCAACGAACGGCCGTCTACCAGAATATTCCGCCGGAAAATGACCGCTTTTTAGTAGTGTGGTAATGTATTGACAATACCATCAGATGCATTTCTTCTGTTGCAATTTATTTGTGTTCCTTTGGTGCAAAAACTCATAGCCATTTTACCAACAAACAAATCAATCGGATGGTAAAATAAACTTTGAGCAGCAGAAAATATTATTTGTTGCTATGTTTCTATTGTAATAAGTCCCTTTTTTTGTAGTGAATATTTCTATGAAGGTTTATTACCTATAGATAGAAATATGGTGGATGCTGCTAGTGGGGGGGCTTTGGTTAATAAGACTCCAGCTCAAGCTAGGGAATTATTTAATATCATGGCACAAAACACTTAATAGTTTGGAACTAGGGAACCCTAGTTTAGGAAGGTCAATGAGCTCAGTTTAAGTCCATCTGTAGCGACTCAGCTGTCTCAGATCACTGCTATGCTAAACAAACTCGTCACTGGAGGAGTTCAAAAGGCAGTGATGTATGGTATTTGTTGTTTAGAGGGACATGCTACTGATGTGTTCCCTACACTTCAAGGGGGTGATGTGAATGTTATGTTTTCAAACCAAGACCAAAGGAAGTATGACCCCTACTCCAACACTTATAATGAAGGATGGAGAGACCACCCTAACCTTAGGTATGGACCTAGGAGTAACCCCCCAGGTTTTGACCAACCATCATGCCAACCATCTGCTTAGGATAGAACAAATTTTCTTTTAGAGCAAGTCATAGAAAAGATGGATGATGAAAAAAAAAGGAGGTTGACACTAGATTTCAGAACATAGAGATAACTCTTAAACAGGTTTAGGAGAGACAGATTGCCACTGATACAATAGTTAGCAAGCTCCAGGCCCAAATACAACATAGGTTGCCATCTCAACCATTCTAGAACCCGAAGGAAATGTCAGTGTCATGACACTTAGGAGTGGAAAAGTGTTGAAGGAACCTAGGAAGAATAGAGAGGTAGAGCATGAAATAGAGGTCACTAAACCTAAACCTAACCAAGACTAAGACACCACCTCTAATGTTAAGGAAGTAGGTGAGGATAAGGAGGAGCCTTATAAGCCATTAGCACCTTTTCCTAGTAAACTGAGAGGGAAAACCCCAAAGGTAGATGAGGCAAACCAATAAATCTTAGAAACATTTAGGAAGGTAGAGATCAACATTCCTCTCCTAGATGCCATAAAGTAGGTGCCTCGTTATGCCAAGTTCCTTAAAGAGCTTGGTACTGCAAAACATAAACTGAAAGGGAACGAAAAGGTAAGTGTACGGAAAAACGTGTCTACTGTTTTCCAAAAGAAACTTCCTTCTAAGTATAAGGACCTAGGTGTATTCTCTATTCCTTGTAAAATTGGAAACCTCTATTTTGATAGAGCTATGCTTGATTTAGGAGCTTCCATCAATGTGATGCCTAGGTCCATTTATGACAAACTATACTTAGGAGAGTTAAAGAAAACTAATTTAATTATTCAGTTAGCTGATAAGAGTAATGCATACCCAGATGGAGTTTTAGAAGATGTCTTAGTCCAAGTCAATGAGCTTGTTTTTCCTACTGACTTTTATGTATTGGACATGGGTGATGCATGCCAAGATATTCCCATATTGCTTGGTAGACCATTTCTTAAAACATCTAGGACAAAAATAGATGTGCATGCAGGAGCACTAACTATGGAATTTGATGGTGAAATCATTAGGTTCAATATTTTTGGTGCTATGAGATTTCCTACTGATGTGAATTATCTGTGTGCAATTGATGAGATTAATGAATTGTCCCAAGATGTTTATAAACTATCTCATGATGATGAATTGTAAAGTGTACTTACTTAAGGTTTGGATGAGTTTGTGTTTCATAATGTGCCTTACCATATTAATAATGAGTTAGTGGGCAGTATAGAGTCTTTGTAGTAATTGCATGTAGTTAATAAACCCGGAAAGCTAGAATTATCAGAAAGTCACACAAAGATGCCACCCACTCGCATTTCAACCCCTAAGTTAGAACTAGCACCATTGCCTAAAAATCTTAAGTATGCTTATTTAAGGGATGAGGAGACCTTACCTGTTATAATCTCTAATGCACTTATATCTGAATAAGTGGATAAACTTATTAGGGTGCTTAGAGAACTTAGTGAACTGTTAGGGTGGACTTTAGCAGACCTTAAAGAACTTAGCCCTATATTATGTTCACATAAAATCACATGAGAATTAGATACTAAGCTTAGTAGGAAAGAATTTTAGGTGGGTGAAAAAGTGTTGTTATTCAATTCAAAATTGAGACTCTTTCCTGGTAAGTTGAACTCTAGATGGCTAGAACCTTTTATGGCACTAAAGACTTATCCACACGGTGCTGTTGAGATTAAATCCTTTGCTACTAATAAGATTTTCAAGGTAAATTGTCACATATTGAAGCACTTCTATGAAGGAGATAAGGTATGCTTAGTGTAGGAGATCCGACTAGAGGATCCATGAGCTCATTTGCGTCGAGCCAACGACAGTAAACAAAGGCGCTGGTTGGGAGGCAACCCGACGTTTTTTAGGAAAGTATACATTTAGGGCCTGTTCTTTTCGTAGGTAAATTGTGTTGGTAAAAGGGTGAAGTAGGTTGAAGTAGGTTGAGGTGGGTTGAGGTGGATTGAAGTTAGTATTTTTTTTTTTTAAGGTGGGTTGAAATACGTTGAAGTAGGTTAAAGTAGGTTGATGCAAGTTGAAATGGGTTAAAGTTGGTATATTTTTTATATGGTGGGTTGAACTAGGTTAAAATAATGAGAATGTAATTAATGTGTGATAATTTATGAAGTTATCAAAATTTTGTGGAATTTTTGTTTGTTGTTTTTTATTTTTTATAGTTTTTATTTTTTATTTTTTATTTTTATTTTTTATTTTTTATTTTTTTATTTTTTTATTTTTTCATTGTTTATTGTTCTTTTTTTATTTTTTATTTTTTATTTTTTTTATTTGTTATTCTCTATTTCTTTTTTTATTTTTTATTTTTTTTATTTTTTTTATTTGTTTGGAATTTTTTTGTAGCTTTTGTTTTGGAATAAAACTAAAAAGATAAAAAATTTAAAAATAAATACAAAAATAAAATAAAATAAAATAAAAAATGAAATATAAAAATTTTAAAAATTAAAAATTAAAAATACAAAAAATACAAAAAATTAAAAATAAAATTAAAAAATTAAAAAACTAAAAAATTAAAAATTAAAAATTAAAAATTAAATTAAAAAATTAAAAAATTAAAAAATAAAAATTAAAAAATTAAAAAATACAAAAAATTAAATACAAAAAATTAAATATTAAAATTTAAAAATTTAAAAATTTAAAAATTTAAAAATAAAAAACTAAAAAAATACAAAAATAAAACAATTTCAAACTACGATAATTTACAAAAAAAAATAGTATAGTGAACTTTTTAGTACAAGAATGATTAAATCTCACATGATACTTTACAAATTGTTAAAATTATGAAGAGGGTGGGTTGAAGTTGGTTGAAGTGGGTTGAAGTAGGTTGAGGTAAGTTGAAGTTGGTATTTTTTTTTCAAGTGGGTTGAAGTATGTTGAAATAGGTTGAAATGAGTTAAAGTGGGTTGAGGTTGATAAATTGCAATTGACTCACGAAAAGAACATGCCCTTAATTCTACTTTTATCTTCATTAGTTTCATCTTTTTTTATGCATTAGGGACAATGAATGAATTAAGGAGGGGAGCATCCTGCATTTAGTTCCTGCAGTATTTCTTCTTGGGAAAAAAAAAAAAAAAACAAGTAAATTTTTTTTTGTGATTTTCTTATTAATAATGCATGAATATGAGTTTATGCTGAGCTTTCTTACTTAAAAAATTTTATTTTCTTAGCTTTTTGTAGTTTATTCTTCTATGAGTAAAGACTTCTGAGCATTCTAGTTATCGTTTAAGAGAAGTTTGAGTTGATCCTCATATGCCTCTTTAATGAGTGACTGTTATGATTATCCATTTTATTTGATCATATTATATATCCGCTTCAGATACAATAAAATGACCTAGCCCATTTCCTAGACTATTGAATTAGTAGAATAATTCATTAAAATTATGACTTTTCTTGCCTTATAAGAAAAGAAAAAAAAAGAAAAGAAAAAAAGGTTAGATTACCAACATGGGTAGGAATAGATGGCTCGATACCTTTTCTTCTTAAGTTTAGGTCTCAAGTTGAGCCTTATGTATGGACTAACCCATGATTGGGAGAGTCATGCCCCTTTTTGGGCCGATCAATGACTCATACCAAACTAACAGTCAATAAAATAAAAAAAATAATAATGAGAATAAATTGTTAACTCCAACACCTCTATTCAGTTGAGCATGAGACAGGGAGTGTGTAATTTCTAAGACCCTATATGGGTCACGAATATGTGCGCAATTGGAGTTTGAAAAAAAAACAGAGAAAAAAAATTGACAAGGCAAGTTTAGAATCAATTTCAATGAGTTATTCTTTCTAGTTCAATTATCTCCATAGCCCTAATGTACTTCAATTTTTCTATCGTAAAATTTTTAGACCTCTTCATCGGTGTATGCGTGCTTAAAAGAGATGGATGATTATTACTCTTGTCACTTCATTAAAGAAATGTTGTGAGGCTAATAAAGAAACTCTTTGATGGTAGTTCGATATTTAGTAGTTATTCACTTGTTGGAAGGAAAACTAATTAATCTTGAATAAAACTGTTTTTAAAGCAAGCTAATGCCTAATATAAATATAATAATTATGCATGACTTTATAAGACAGAAAGATGGTCAGTATTTAGGTTGAGTCCTAGATTTTTTTGCGCGAGAACATCCAAAGTCTAAGTGTTGGGGATTTGATAAGTCATAAATCATGCATTGTTTTAATAATTATTTTGATTATATTGCATATATTATTTCGTTTAATTTACTTTATTTTATATATTTTTCAGGTTAATCGTTAATAAAATAAAGAGAAGAAAAGAAGACTTCGAAGTTTGGATTTTACACGCCAAGTTATCAAGTCGGTCCAAAAACAATAATTTATGAAAAAATATTATTTCCATAATGATTTATTTGGGCTAGGGTTACAAAATTATTACTCTTAATTGAAGAGAAACTAGAAAATTTGGAAGAGAATGAGTCCAAAGAAGAAAACCATAGTAGAATATTATTATAAAAAAACCAATTAACTCCTAACCTAAAGCACACCTAGCCTCTTTCACGCCTAACTCTCCCTGACCATCAGCCCTCCATCACCGTCAGCCCTCACCCCCTCAAAATCCCCTTCACGCAGCCCCCTCAAATCATCTTCACGCCAGCACCATCAATTTCACTAATCCACACACCAAATATCCTCACCATCATTGATCGTCAATCTCATCTTCACGCATCATCAGGCTGTCTTCCACTACAATATAGTACTATCTTTCTTTTTGGATTTTTTTTGTTGTGTTTGTTTAAGTAATTAGAACTCATTATATTATTAAACATGAAATCTTTGGTTAATTATTATAACTTTATTTATAATATGTGTGAGTAATTTTCTTGTACTTAGGATAATCTATTGGAAACCATGCTAAATTAATTATTTTGAAATAAATTTTATGCTTTATTGTCTAGTTGATTTTAATTCATGATTCTATATATAATGATTAGTATTTATCGTCTATAATATTTGCATTAGATTAATTACAATGCGTGCTAGTTAGTTTAATATGAATTCATATGATAGTTTAAAAGGCTTTAATATGTAAAAGTTATAGTCTTTTAGGCATTAATATCACCCTAATTAATCATAAATGGCTCAAATTCATATCTTTTAATTAGGTAATCATTATAGATCTTTGTTAAATCAATTTGCTGGTAAATTGATTATAAGGAATTAGATGATGTTTTTCTAATACTGAATACTCTAGTTTGATTAAATTCTTGCGCTGGTGTTAGAGTTATCAAAACTAGTAAGGTTTACATTATGACTATACCTAAATAAACAATAATATAAGGAAAAATAGGGAAGATCCACTAGTGGGGTGTCTTTTACAGTCTAACACATGGATAAATCAATTTGTGTGTTGATCATAAATATTAATTTACATGGTGCATATAGATTATGCTAAGTATTTTTCATAAATTTGCTATCGTTGATAATTATTTCTAGCTTTTTAGTTAACTGCTGTAGTTTGTCAGTTTTAATCCTTCAATTTATAAACTTTAATATAAATTTCGTTAACCCCTCCCCCCAAAAGAGTAGTCTTTTAGGAGTGTCTTGCTGATACTAGATCAGTTAGATTCTAATTTTTAGTGTGATTAAAATTTTCAATTTAATTTTGTATTCTACTTTGACGATTATTTACCGGATTGTTAGAAATTAGGTTAAAAATAGCCGTTTGTTTATTTTCACGTTTTAATCAAGTTTAGGGTTTAGAAAGTATGATAATCTACTGGTATTCAATTTCTGAATTTTGGAAATTATTTGACAATTTTTCATAATTATTTCAAGAATTAAAAACATGTAGGTTTTTATTTTAATGAATATGAAAAATTACGTTTTTAAGTTTTACTTTACGTTTTTATGATTTTATTAAGTCTGGAAAATTATACATCAAAATTTGGGAACTTTTGTAATTTATTTTCGTATTTATATTAGTGCAGTTTATTATTTCTCCAACTTTAGGTTTTATTTTCTGTTTTAGTTTTATTTTCTATTTTAGTTTTCTGTACACAATTTTTTGTTTTAATTTCCCTGAATTTAATTACATATAATTTTAGAGATATAAAGTCATAAACTTGCAAAATATTAATTTAGATTACTTTATGTGATTTTAAATATTAATTTTTTGTCGATTATTTTCTGTTTTAATTTTCAGTCCAATATTGTGTGATTATTTCTATTTTTATTTTTCCCAAATATTTAGGATAGCCATTTACCGTTTTTATCTTCAGATTGAAATTAATAATATTTAAGGAAATATTAATTAATTTTTTCTATATTTTTACTTGTTTAATTTTATTTGTTTTAGAAATATAAAGAGAAAGTAAACTAAATTA
>JACYFF010031954.1:77230857-77241424 GCA_017589665.1 Selenicereus undatus | reverse complement strand
ATATGTATATATATATATATATATATATATATTTATATATATATATATATATATATATACATATATATATATATGTCTATATATATAAAAATATATATATGTGTGTGTGTGCGCCCGCGCGCGTGCATGTGTGTATAGCAATCCTCGACGCCCCATTTTGCAGGCACTCGCCGAACACCCATTAAAAGAATGTCGCCCCACTCGTTCGTAACAACAAATCCGAGCCCCACTATTAGCCCCGCCGCCACATGAGCATCTGTGTTTACTTTAACCATGCATGGCGGAGGCGTTGTCCAAGTTGCTTGCGAAACGGTCTTGCTTGGAGACGTACCGCTCCCCAATTTGTGCATGTACTCAGCCGCTTCGTAAACCACCTTGAAATACCTGTGAGCCATTACATCCCTAAGGGGATTACCCCCTTGGAAGGCCACCTCATTCCGAGCAGCCCACATCTCCGAAGCAACTGCCATGACTATAGTGAAGTTGTCTTCATCAATTTTTTCTTCAATCCAGGCAAAACATTGTCTCATGGACGTTCTCGGAGCCTGCTGCACAACATCGAGGAGGTCAGTACTCTTCCATGCAAGCTGAACCCTTTCACAGTCAAATATGGGGTGGAACAATGTTTCCCTTTCGTTCAAGCAGCATGGGCATTTCTCATGTTCAAGGATGTGTCGTCTCTATAGTTCTGCTCGAACACCCAGAATTTGCCATGCGGCCCGCCAGATGAAGTGCTTCAGTTTTGGGATGGTGTCAATCTGCCATATCCTACGCCACCGTGTCCATTTCTCTATATTGGCTCTCTGAAACCAACTGGTAATATGACCAATTTTCCCCAACCAGTAGGCCGATTTGACTGTGAATATGCCGTATTTACAGGGCCACCAGTAGGGGGTGTCATGTGGCAGCCGAAAGCTAATGGGTAAGATGAGTATGAGATCTGCATCCTACTCCGCGAAAGTTTGCCGAATCAACTCAGCCTTCCACCCGCCATTCTGCTCGTCAATAAGATCGGACACTGTAAGCTCAGGTTCAGGACTACATAAGGGCCCAGGAGAGCTTATATCCGAGGTAGGGGGAAGCCATGGGTCCTCCCACACTTGGATGCTTTTGCCATCTCCCACCTCCGTCCTTCAATCAGAAGTGATTTAGCGTTCATAGTTAAGTTGCAGAAAACTAGCAATATCGTATTTATTATATATAACTTATAAGCATTTATGTACTCGTTAATAAGCATTCTAGTAACTGTCATTATATGGCGTTGAAATTTAGTCGACATGTCAAGTGTTATTATAAGTATGTATGTTTAAAAAGTTAGCTAAAAAAATTTGGTAACTTTCGATGTTGGAAGTCTTTTTTTCCCCCTGTAAAGCCGAGAAATGTGGTCTTTACAGGTAGTGTCAAATGAAATTTTGGTGAACTGAGCATTTGAATTATGTCAATATAAGCATTTTGTGTTGCAGTTATGTGAGGTTTTTTTTAGAATAATGATAAGCATTATAATAGGCCTGTAGTTGTTGACAATCATACGTTTTGGTCTATATACAAGTATTTTGTTGTTTAAACATTAATACTTTGGGTGGTGTTACCCACTTAGCTTGCAAATGTTAGTGAACATTTATTCTTGTATTAATAAGCATATTGACTCTTCACATTTAAAAAATTTCATTTTTCTATAAAATGATTTTGAGAATTAAAAATAGGTAACTTGTTATACAGTTCAATAAATTAAAAAATGAGAAAGAACATTAAACAAACTCAAATGCAATGAAAAAAACAAGTGAAAAAAACTCAACATAAAAACAAGAAGGAAAAGAAGCTCAAAATTCCAAAAAGAATAGAAGTAATTGTACAAAGACAGAATGATAGCCTAGGTTCATAATTGAACAAGTGAAAAAAAGAAAAATAAAGAAAGGTGCCCAACAAATGTGAAATGGCAATTATGTGAAATAAGCATTTGTACAATATTGATATGAGCATTTCGTTTTGTGTTCGGACAGCACTTTTTTAAAGGTAAAGATAAGCATTATCGTAGATTTCTAGACGTTGTTAATGTAAGGACCCACAACCTCGGGGAACCT
Source organism: Selenicereus undatus (assembly GCA_017589665.1). NCBI lineage: Eukaryota > Viridiplantae > Streptophyta > Magnoliopsida > Caryophyllales > Cactaceae > Selenicereus > Selenicereus undatus. The sequence goes on along the minus strand of JACYFF010031954.1, from coordinate 77,239,343 downwards.
ATCCCAAGGGTGTGATTCCCAATGAATGATCAAACTTGTTTACTAAATATCTTATTATTTTTTGTTGAATTAAATCAGGTTTGTTTTCTTTTTATTTAAGTTTTTTGGCAAAGGTGGACAGATTGCAGCTGGAATCGCAGGTCCAAGGAGTGGGATAGAGCTTAGATCTAATTCAGGAATCCGGCAGGGTCCTGGCCCAAAGCCTGGTTCTAACTCTCAAGGGTGGATCTTGGTAGTAGTTATTGTCTGGCCTTGGAACCAAGCCTCCAAGTTTGATCAAGGGCCCGACCGAGTTGCTGGGTCGAATTTAGGTCCAGACAATTCTACTATTGGGATTCCAAACAAATATGCCAAATTCAAAACTAAGGTAAAAGAGAATAAATAGAAAATATAAGAAAAGTACGAAACTTAAACTAATAGAATTGCCAATGAGTTTTAGAAAAAACTTACAAACAAAGCCTACTTTTTAGAGTGAACCATGAACCAATAGGGACAACCAAAATGGGCAACTTATTCACTTCGAAAAGGTTTGCACAAGGCCTGTGAGTAATCCCTGGTATGAAGACCATCTCAACCCATAGGCACGAACCAAGGATGTAGACTTAGAGGCAATGGTATGGCAAGATGATGGAGTGCATCACAACACCGCTCGCCATAATTAAGGGCTTCTATTATTCAATACAGAAAATTAGATCTTAATTACGCTATTACATAGTCATGTAGCATACTAGCGTCAATCATGTTAAATAATGCAAATCAAAGGTACAATACTCATCAAACAAAATCCAAAATACAGTAAGTAATTACATCCAACTGAGAACTATCTAAAGATTACATATTTGCCAACTTAAAATCAAAAATAATGAAAAGAAATGAGGTAAAAGGATAGAGGGGGGATTATGGTTACACTCTCAGGATAATCCACCCGAAATCTCCCGTGATTTTCCAACACTCTTACTGACAAAAATTTGGTGCTAATTTGATGCCAATTTCTGATGCCTAGTTGGTACTCCTAACCCCAAGAGGCAACCCCCTTTCTATAGTGGTTGAGGGGCTAGTCTGAATCTGTTTAGAAAAAGGAGACTCAATCCTAATCCCATTAAGACCAATTAATTTAGCTAGGGTTCTAAATAATCAGACACAGTAAAGTAATCCAGCTAGAATTTTGATTAATTAATCCTGTTTAGACACAATCTCGAAGTGCAGAAAAATTCAAGGAACCCGACTGGTTCCTATATATTAAATGAACCGGCCGGGTTTCTCAACTTGGACCAGACCCATTGGGCTAGTTTCTTTCGCACTCCCTTTTGTTTTCTTTTTATTTTGGACTCAATTTTAATGATCACTTTACTGAGCCTCCAAGTTACATAAGTTGGGTATTGTTTTCGTGGTCGGGTAACTAAAAATAAGACATCATTTTTAGTGTCTACAGATAACCATACATTTTGATGTATAGAGAAGTATTTTGTCAATTAAAGATTATTATTTTGAGCTTTGTTGTCTATCTAGTTTGCAAACATTAGTAAGCATTTATTCGTACATTGATAAGCATATTAGTTACATAGGCCAAGTAATGCAATATAATCAGTGACTGTTTTCAATTCATAGTTCCTTTTTCAGAGATCCATTCTCGCTCTTCATCTTAATTTTCTCACCGCTCTTGAGAAATTTGCTCAGTCCTCCTTACGATATATAAAAAGCTGGAGACAGCAGATCTTTAATGAATTTATAATCTACAAAGACAAGCACGCATATGCACCAATAAAAACATTACTTTTGTATATAGCCGTAGATTATATATGAAATCCTCTTTTCATTTTTTTTTCCCTAAACAGCTGGCCTGTGATAGACCTCCCTTGCCTTTGGAGTGACGACTTCATCAATTAGCAATTGATGCCATCATGTTTTCCGTTGAAGATAGGTTTCACGTTCAAGCAGGTGGCTGACGGCACCACAGGAAGAGCGGCACCGATGACGGCTTTTTCGTCGAAAACGAGATCAACATCAGCAATCTCAACGCCTTCACAAGGAACTACGGGACTGCATGCAAAGTTGACCAAATCTCTAGTGGTTGAGGTTCCCTTAATGTTCTTGAAGTGGATGTCATTGATCTTTGCAGGAACCTGGGGAGAAGTATCCTGAGGAAAAAAATAAAAAATTAAAAACACAAGAGAGAAAGAGACTAGAAGTAATTCAAAGAAAATAAGTTGATTTTTTTGACAGAATACAAGTAATCAAGATCACTAATTAATAAGCCTTTTTTCAACTTTAAATTAATTGATACGTTGAACCACAATTTAAGTATAAATATCCTTGCTGTTAGCGGATTACTAAAAGTGTAGTCAAGCAAGCCATACAGGTTAGCGTCTTCCGAGTTAAACCACGAGTCACATTTATGTGTGACTTTTGTGGAAGATGTTAGGCATCTTATAGCTGCGTGTTCGGTTGTTAGGTGGACATAAATAGATTCCATATTCAAATCTCAATTTGTATAATTTTAAATGATCTTCCAATTGAATTGACATACGTCTACGAAACAAGCTCCATACATACTTGATAATTGAGAAAGTTACTTTCGAAGATCAACTAAATTAATTAATCAAACATATAAGACACCTATAAGATGCCACAAAACTCTTAATCCGGCATTCCAACCTAGAGGAGCATTGAGGGGGTCTACACATATTTTCTCCCTAAAATTTCATGCAAGAGACTATGACCGTTGACGAAAACACTTGTTTTAACTTGTTGGGGCTAAAGGCTGAAAACTTATTCAAACATATAACTTCTTTAGATATCCATCAAGGGGAGAAATAAAAAGTTAATGTCAACTACATACGAAGTAAAATTTCAATCATTGTGTTTTCTTAATTTTTAATTTCTTACCAGATGGTTAAGCGTAGGGTTTTTCTTGTCCTCCTGAAGAATGGTGATTGGACTCTTGACATGGTCCATTACCAAATCCTCAAATGTCACTGCTGACACTTTGCTGCCTTGGGCACCAAGTAATGTCTTAATTGTTAGACCATTTGTGGTTCTAATGAAGTTACATCTCTTCACCAGCACGCCTTCCACGTCTAACGAGGTGCTGATAGATGTTCCGATATCCATAAGAGTGTAATAACTCCCAATACTAGCCAAATACGTCAAGGGAAAGACAAATCATGACCCAATGTGTTAGTCATGCATGAGCCAAAGTCTCATGTGAAACTCAAGAGCTATTAATTAGTAAGAGGGGTATTATAATTTAATTTGGGTTGAAAATTTTACCTGATACCGCTTCCGGGACCGCAATTAACGTCGGTAATGGTGATATCTTTGGATCCATGTACGATGTTAACACAATCAGTACCAGTGGATATGGTGCTATTAGTAATAGTAATATGTTCAGACTGAGCTATTTGAACACCATCTGTTATCAGGCTGTTCTCGGGAGCTGTCATCTTCATGTTACGGACGGTTACATTGCGGGAGTTGCTGATGTGGATATGCGCGAAAGTGGGATTGATTGAGTTGAGAGGCCCTTCTATCAGAACATTGCTCGAATTGAAGATTTTGATATTCTGTAAGTATACAACATTCAAACTCAATCAAAGGGCGGTTTAATTGGAAGATCCAAATCTTCATGTTACCTACGGTTACAAGATTTCAAATCTCAGCAGCCCCATATTTATTCTGCAAGGTATGAAAGGCCTTTGCAGCATCCATGCTTCAAACCCAAAGGGCGGAGCATGTTAGAATATAAACATATTCTCTAGGCATTCAACCATTAGTTTAAGCGTAAATGCTACACGAGCTCCTTTATCTGAGTAATAAATCAATACGGAGGCTGCTAAAATTTAGACTCAGAACTTGTCATTCAGAAAGATTCTAGCACCATGTTCAAGAATCTTCTCAACAAAAAGCTTAAGTTGATTATTAAAGGCTCAGGAATAGGTTTATACCCTAACCCTATTCCTTTTTGTGACAATGGTATAATGCAAGATGAGATTGTTTGGGCGTGGAATCATAGCGGGCTTTACTCGGTTGAATCTGGTAATTGGTTAGCTAGGAGGGAGTCCATGGAGAGGGTGGAGGGTGAAAGGAGGGTACCGGCTTGGGACAAAATATGGAAGTTACGTGTACCGGGTTACATCAAGGATTTTGTTTGGAAGGCTGCTGGGATGTGATTCCTCTCAAACCTTTGCAAGAAACGTGTGTGAGGAGTTGGTTTGTTTTTTGTGGATGGATGGGGGAGGCGCAGGCACTAGCTCCTGGCAGAATATAAGAAGGCGAACGAAGCTCATAACTTTGGAGGAAGAAAGAGGGTAGCTACTCGAGATACTTGGCAATGCCCACCTCCTGGGTTGCTGGAATTTAATGTGGATGCGGCTGTCTTTGCTGAGCTCGGTTTTGTTGGTGTATGTGTGTTGGGACGTACGGGACTCCAATGAGAGATTGTTTGGTTGGATAGTGAGGAGGACAGGGGCATTGGAGGCGAGGATAGTGGAAGTGGAAGCTTTGAAAATGGTTTTTAAGATGGGCTCCAGACATGAATCATGTGGGAGGTGCCTTTGAGATGGATTGCATGGAGATGGAGGTGATCCAACACGTGGTCCGAGAGTAACTTTATTACTGATTCCGATCTTCAGATAAGGGACTGCAAATGGTTAAGCAGCACTTTTAATGTTTTTTTCTATTTCTTATGTTTGTAGGAATGCCAATAGAGTAACCCACTCCTTGGATAAGCCTGCCGAAGCTGTGGGGGATGTTAGGATATAATTTCAGGACTTTCCTGATTGTATAAAAGATACTGTCGTGGCTGAAACGAAATAATATGGAGGTGTTTATTTTGCTTCAAAGGGGGGAAAAAAAACATAGGTGTCTACTAACAATATAAGAAAGTTTCCAAATTGAGTTAGTTTTTTTTCTTTTTTTTCTTTTTTTGTGAGCATGCACCTGCAAACTATTCAATTCATATTGTTAATGAAATAAACAAGAGAGAGAAATATAGCCGTACAGGGTTACCACCGCAATCAGGTCTGGTCTTACAGTACTCATAGGGTTGGCCTTGGCCGTCAATAGTGCCTGTGCCGGTGATGGTTACACCAGCAACATCTTCAAACAAGAGCCAATAAGATTCAGGGTAGATACTACCATTTGGGTTAGGCGTTAATGTGCCTTGAATATCAACTGTAACGCTTGAATTACAAGGCCCGTGAAATAAGGCTGGCCCTACTGCAAATTTCCCCGTCGGAATTAGAAGCCTTGCCACTCCTCCAGGGCTGTTACTTTCACATGCGGCATTCCATGCTCTACCAAGTGCCTTAAATCATAATTGTTAATCGTGAGTATAAACAGAGTTTTAGAGTAGGCACAAAAATCAATGCAGATAGGCATAATTAAGAGTCCTACATGTCTCCATATCACCAGAGTTGCATGTTTGTGGGATTCAATCCCACCACGTCCAATTTGGAAGGCCAACGGCATAAAAGGTTAGCTGTGAGCTCCTCAGCGCTCTTAAGTACTACTACTTATTAGGGAATGGTAAATGGGGATGTCCCGCGTTGAGAATGCAAGATGGCTAGAATATGCTCATAAGCTATTGAGTTATTTTATTTATTGTCAATTGATTTTTGATTAGAATCTCATTAGCTTTGTATGCATGATTTGTTTGTTTAAGGCTCAATTTATATAAAAATTTTTATATGGTATCAAAGCAAGGAGACTTGATATTGAATTTGTCACCAAGTAGAGTAATTCTATTTGCATTCTGGTAAATGGGGATTGTCTCACATGAAAGATTTAAAAGGCTTAGAACATATTTATCAATTAATGAGTTGCTTCATCCACTATTTGGCTTCGAACGTGATTGAACCTGTATTAAGGGCTTAACATTACCGTTGCATCATTGTCGATAAGTTTGTTTTCTAGTTTTTTGACGCACCTTACGTGTCAATGACTTCTAGTTTAATGAGACGTGAGTTTCTAGTATTGTTGCTAGTGCCTTCAATGCTTTTATAACATCAATTAATACTTGGTGGTTGTTACTGTAAATGCAATATTAAAAGAGTTAACAGTGGGAATAATACCAAGCCATTGAGAGAGTTGGTTTCATCCTCAGTGACTTTGTCTTTATGCTTGACACCGAACGAGGTCACATCGAAGACTCCGGGAGCAGCAGGGCTGGCTGCCACAAGACCATCGGGGGCAGCACGTTTGCCTGTTGTCCCGTGCATCGACAAAGATATCAAGGCAAGCAACAAAACAACGGTTGCCATTGTCATGACCTTGTAGCAGGGTTCCTTTGCCTAACAGTTGAAGACCAGGTTTTATTTATTTCTTTATTTATTTTTATTGGGAAGGAGAACTTGTTTTCTCATATAAGGCCTAATAAGTTGATTGCAAGAGTAACAAGGTTTATATATATAGCAGTATGTAATTTGTTTAGAGTTTACGTATAACAAGCATCCCTGCTTTTGTGTTTATCCACCTCTCCTTTAGTAAATTTGCAATAAGGATGGAGAACTTCATGGATTGTCCAGAACTTTGACCATGATCCTTGTTTGATGTGAGGTTGTTAACGGAAGAGGATGAATTTTAGGATTTTCTAAAATGGGCAAATCCAAGACCTAGTCAATATTTTCTACAATCCTGCCCTTCCATATAATTAAATATTTTTGACATCTTAAAATCAGAATTAACTAAAATCAAGACCCCCAAAAAAAGGCATGTTAACAAGCTTAATTAGCTTAGAAGATTAACTGAAAAAATTAGTACTAGCGTTAGCTGTAAAAGTTTGTGTTGTGGAAGGGCCAAATAAGGTTGATGTTATCCAAAACAGGAAGTCCATCTTAGCAATAAATTGACCAAAATACCTCTCATCTATACAATTGCATCAAAGTAGCATAAGCGTATGAATACACTTCGTATTTGCAGAACATGTAGATACACAGAGTTAATGTTGACAGAGATCAGAGCATTGGATCCATAGCCTACCGTCATAGGAAGATTCTCACATGTGAAATCCGGGTACAAATCAAAGAAGAACTATACATTGGCTGGATAAGCGACCACTTTTACTGATAGTCTCCAATGGCCCGCGAAAAACCATAACATTGTTCGGTGACAATCACCATGATAATCGACATGACTATGGCTTCACTAGATATAGTAGCTACTAGTTAGCCATTACAAGGAAAGAGAGAGAAACTAAAATGGAAGGAGAGAGAAAGTCAAGTAAAAAAAAATGACATCTATGGTATGTTCTTTTTGTTGGTAAATCCCAATTTACCAACTTCAATCAACTTAAATTTTTTTTTTTTAACTTTAACCAATTTCAAACGAATTCAACCCATTTCAGCCAACTTCAACCCATTTCAACCAAAAAAAAAAAAACCAACTTCAATCCACCATATAAAAAAAATATATCAACTTCTTTCAACTTCAAGTCACTTTAACCTTCTTCAACACACTTCTATCCACTTTAACAAAATAATGTCTACTTCAGCCAATTTACATTAATTTCACCCATTTTTCAATCCACATTTCCAAACAAAAAGAACCGGCCCCTAATCATTTATACAATTGTATAACTATGGTCTTTATTTGCAAAACCTAATAAATAACCAATTTATATTTTTCCAAAAAATTAAAAGAAATAAAAAAAGTAGACCAACATCATTCCTTTACTGAATCTAATGTGGCTAATGGAAAGAGGAAATATGACATGGAGAGGAAGAAGAGGAGGACAAGGGTACAAATTGTATTAAAAGGGAAACAAATATTATTTTATCACAAAAGATAAAATGTAACAAACTTTTGCTGAGGTCAACTCTAAAGCAAAGATAGCCTGGGAAAACATTTAATTTTGTAGGTAACCCTAGTGGTAGCTTTCCCAAACAGTAATACCAAAGGCTACGTGCGAAACATAGCAGTAGCTTTTTTTATTTGTAATGGTCATGTCTAAGTAATAAAAAAAAAGAGATATATTTGAAAGCTATTCATAACGATCTAATATTTATAACGATCTCTATGTGCACAACCCCCTCCAAATTAAAAAAAAGCTATTATTGAATATCACATGAATACATGATATATTATCAATTATACAATTATATAGGTGTACTTTTCATTTGCATAATATAATAAATCATTAATTCTAATTTTACCAAAAAAATTAGACTAACACCATATATATATATATATACATATATATATATATATATATATATATATATATATATATATATATATATGTATGTACTAAAACAAAACAAAACCCTCTAAATTTTGAGAAGTGTCATTCTCACAAAATTTCTAAGATAATTGATAACTTTTACTTTTTTAAAATGAGTTAGTCAATCACGAATGGAAGATTTCTTTCCAAATAAAAAAAAGCTCAATAATGATAAATATTATATTATATTATTTTTGACCATATATATGTATATATATATTTATATATACATATATATTTTTATGTAGGTATGCATATATATATATAT
>JACYFF010031954.1:77194030-77230457 GCA_017589665.1 Selenicereus undatus | reverse complement strand
AAGGAATTAGTCAAATATGAATGAATTGAAAGATTTTCTTTGGAAAAAAGAAGATTTTATACAATTAATTACAACTCTAAATTTTTGGTTCCAAATTTAAAAAAAAAGACAATGCTTAATAATGATAAAACATTATATTATTTCACTTTTGATAAAAAAATTATGTTATATTACTAATACTACTAGCAATATTACCAAAATTAATATATTATGTTACAACTTTAGAATTTTATGTAAACACTTAACCGAATAGCGAGGAAATTAAAGACGATTCACTTGAAAGGTTATGATGCAAAAGTTTAGTAACTTTTGGTAACATTACAACACTATGTAAACATTTGGTGATGGTTAATACACTTTCGTTAAATTTTTAATATCCACCACATTAGGACCTTTTTTAGTTTTACATGCAAATTTGATACCCACTTTTATACCAAGTTAGTTGTCTAATAACCTATAAACATTTTTGCTTTCTATAATATATTTAGATGAATATTTAAAAAAGAAAAAGAGATATCATTAAAAAAATTCTTAACACATTATTTGTTGATATATGTTAGATTTTACCTTTTTTTTAAATTCTAAGTGTACCAAAGTATAAGTAAATATTAACAATTTTTTAATCACAAAAACATTTTTTCTTTAACTTCCACATATTTTGGGTTTCGTAAAATAAGGACGGGTGTATGTCGGTTTTCTAGGTTTCGGGTTGACCCAACGGGTTAAATTTAGAGCGCCTTTTTTGTTCATTTTTTTGTTTTTCAAAATTAAAAACTGGGCATATTTATTGCTTGAAATTGTCAATATTTTACAAAAAACATGGTAATTGTAATTGTCAATATTTATTATAATATATGAACGTCATATATAGGTGGACAAAGAATTGCGTGACCTTTAGATTGGACGAACCAATCCGAACATTAAAATAAGGTCAATAATGGGTCGAGTCAATAATAGGCAAGCTTGTATAGAAGAACTTAGGTTTGGCCCATTAATAACCCATTTGATAATTTGATATCTTTATTAACGAACCTATCGTTACCCAATTATGTATACTTTATTAAGAGGTCGATCTTAATACAAACATCACTAGTCCATTTGACTGCTAACATGGTAGTTAAATGCGAATTAGAATGGAAACCAAACAAAAAGGAATTAGAGAAGTGCAAGATATTATCTTTTAATTATAGCGACAAGAATTAGGCTTATTTTTAACAGAATATTTTGACAGAATGTTAGCTTGTCAAAATGTGCGATGACTGTTTTGATATAAAGCTAGCATTTTGATGAGCTTACTATGAACGCAGATCTCGAGGATAGCTCTGATTGGATGTGGATAAATTTTGACGAGTAATATGTGAAAATTAAAAAATCACTATCAAATTATGACGACCCCGTCAAAATCACTAGCAAAACCAATGATTGTGATGGAACCAGTCACAATTTTTGAAAATTCTACGACAGGGGACAATTGTGATGGGTCCCAGCGAAACGTCGGGGAGGTCTATTGGTTTCGGCTAAGGGGGTGGAGCGATGGCCAAGGGCATTTGTGGCGTTTGTGGCATCGACGCCGATCATTTTCAGGTGGAAGAAGACGGTGACAGGGCAGTGGTTCTCAATGTCAAGGGGTTTTCTAACGAGGCACTAGGCATTGTCAGGCAAGTTAGGTCTCCAACGCCTATCCGATTTATGCCCCTCCCCCTTTATTTCATCAACTCAATTGATGAAATCATGCTTGTATAAATTTATAAAAGTGTGAGTTCATGAACAAAATTGATTTTCAGCATCAATACCATAAACATATTGTGTAAATTTTATTCGATCATGGCAATAGTTGTTTTTTATTTTCTGGACATTTAGTTGGAGTTGGTCAAGAAACAAATCAAAACTTCAGATCTGAGTAGAAGCGACATTTGAGGTTGTTAAGCATCAACAACAGTAAGTTCATCCACTGTGATATGTGAATAATTTGCAAATTGTTCCAAAGCCTTGAATTGCATGAATGTAGTTGGTATCTTAGGTGTGAGTTATATTGTATGAGAATCTGTGTAATTTTTGAGCAAAATCATTGGACATGTTATGTAATTAAATTAGTCTAATAATCCATATTTGTTAATTAAATTTGGTAATTGACTTGGTAATAAAAAAGCAATATGTTGGGAAATGACATGTGTGAATAATGTCAATTTATCCATGTAGCTTAAATAATTAATTTACAATCAAACATAATATGCAATTATCAATTATTGATTTCGTAAAGAAACTAATGATGCTAAACTCATACCGTATTTTCATAGTTAATTTAAAAATGTTACATGCCATAAAAAATCTCTAAGTCTTACAAAACCAAAACCGGCCTCCTACAAAAAGTAAACTGTAAACCCAAAAAACAACAAACCCTATATACTAACTGTAAACCGTAAACCTAAACCCTAAACCAAAACCCTACAAAGAGTAAAACATAAATCCAAAAAACAATAAACCCTAAACCCTAGAAACGCTAAACCCTGAGCACTAAACCATGAATCATAGAAACAATGAACCCCAAACTCTAAACCCTTGATACCCTAAACGCTAAACTTAAACCCTAAACCCTAAAACCATATAAACCCTAAAACTATATAAACCCTAAATTGATGTGGAACAAGAATCTAGATCACCCCCCAAAGTTGATTACGCTTATAATCACTTGCTAGTGGTGGATTATGTCAAATAAAGCATCTAGCACAAATTGTCCTGAATTTCCAATTTTATAGGTTGACTTTGAGCTGGTGTTTGGATGATCAAGTAAGCTTCAAAATTAGTGTTTTAACTATATCTGGATAGGCGTAGATGTCTCTTCTCCAAGAAGCTATAGAACTTCAAATTCTAAGTATTGAGCAATTTGTGGAGTTTAAACTCAGCAAGGGTCGGTGCAAGTTAGGATAAGCACAGTTTTAATTAAGAGTTTAATTGGGCCATCAAATGAATGATTAAGGGGTTAATATTTTATGAGAAGTTAGTGGACATCTTCTGAAAATTATCCATTACACCTTCCCTAAATTTCTCCGTATGCGATTGGTGGGTGATGCCACCAATCAGGCTTAAGTACAGCTTTTTAATTTCAGCTTTGCATTTTGGGCAACTTATGACTAGCCTGGAAGTTTCTAATTTCAAAATACTTAAATTATTGTCTAAATTTTATTGGATAGAGTGGATATTTGAATTATATTGATCCACACTAACCCCTTATGTACTTCATTTCTATTAGCTTAATTTTGTAGTTGAGGAAGGGGGACACTAATTCTTGTGGTTATAAATTAGACTCTTGTATTCACTTAGAAGAGCAACTTGATTTGAGAATTAATGAATGAAAGCTAGAATGTTTTTCTCTCCTTAAAAGAAAATCTCTCTCTTTATTTCAAATACTTAAGTATTTGGATGGTAATTGAGTCAATCCTTTATATTAGTTCTTGGTGCTTTACTTTAGAGAATTCATTGGTAGATTGTTAGGCTAAGTGGTGGCTTAAGCCTTTATCTTAGTTGTGTCTCTTTTGATTAGCTATTCTCCCACATTCAAAAATCCAGAAAAAATTTCATTAGTTTTCCTTTGGTTATTTAGGGCCTAACTCGGTTCAAGGTCTTGTTGATTGATAGTTGTTGAAGTTTAATTACTATTGTGATTAAGACCTTCTCTCATGCATCAAATTGGTATCAAAGCTAGAAGGTCCTACTTTTGGTCGATTTCTTTATAAAAAGCTTGTTCTTTTACACCCAAAAATTCATACTTTGATCTTCTTAAAAGAAAAACCTTCACTTTCTTCTTGCCTTGCTTATCCTTTTAGCCCAAAAAGAACCCAAAAAACAACTCAAACACAATCTCCAAGCCCTTTTTACCATTTGCTTCACCATACCATGGAAGATAAAGCCGTACTTTATCTTCAAGATCAAGTGAGGAGGCTCTCAAGACAAATAACACAAGTGAATGAGGTTATGAGAGAACCAACTTGTTTTGAAGGTCATTTGGACACAAACTACTACTTAGAATGGGTTTAAGCCCACGAGGGTTACCTTAAGGGAAGAGATTGATCGGATGAGGAGAGCTTTGTGATAGCCACCCAAAAACTCCAAAGCGTTGCTCTTTATTGGTTTAGATGTTGTAGGAGTGGGAGGGTTCTTCAAGGAAAGCCTAGAATTAAGAGTTGAAGATGGCTCAAATGATACACAGATCTGAGATTTTACCAAGATTTACTCATTGAAGAACTCTTTGAAGAAAAATCAATTGTTCTTCAAGAGAAGATATTGGTTCAAGAGGAAAATCCTATTTTGGTTCAAGATGAAAGTGATCCTATTTTGGGTTTTGATGAAACAAGGAATGACCAAAACATGGTCATGGAAGAGAAATTCTCCTAAAGCTCCCAATTTTAGATTGCACCTCACTAGATCCTTACATTGAAGAAACCGTGGAGATTCAACTTCATGAACAAATTGATGAAGCTGTGGAGATCCAAGTCCAAATCCAATAAATTGAGACAATGGAGGTTCTACCCTTGGATGAGAAGAGCTTACTTTGCCCCTTAATCATACCTCTTACAAATGAGGCACAACAATCCAAACTTAAGCATCAAGGGGTACCCATTGTGAGTTGGATATTGATAAGTACACTTGTATTTTTAACAAGTGTATGAGTACTGGGGATGGTGGGCAATGATCCTAAATTCTAGTGGCCCCTAATTTGTTTTAAAACACTTATGCGTTAAAAAACTGCAGGATTCTTAGCACCATGGCATTGTTAAAATCAAAAGGTTGCGTCTATGTTGCTTAGGTAATGATCTTTGTAAAATGATGCTGGCGGCTGCATGGATTTGAGGACCAATCTGTTTGAAGAAGGGGAGTTCGACGAGAAAAAAGCACCTAAATCAGCCCCCCAAAGTTGATTAGGTTCATAATTCACTCGTTAGTGTTGGGTTATGTCAAATAAAGCTTCTAGCACAAGATGTCCATAAATTTCCAGTTTCATAAGTTGACTTTGAGTTGGTGTTTAGATAGTCAAATAAGCTTCGAAATGAGTGTTTTAGCTATGGTGTGATAGCCCCATATGTGTCTTTCCAACAAGCTATAGAACGCCTTCAAATTCCAGCCGCTCAAGTGCTAATACTTTATAGAGTTTAAACTGAGCAAGGGTTGGTGCAGGTCAAGATATGCATGATTTTGATTAAGAGTTTAATTGAGCCATAAAATGGATGATTAAGGGGCTAATACTTTATGAGAACACATTCAACAAATTCTCCATTAAATATCTTCCCTAAATTGCTCCATATGGGATGGTGGATGATGCCACAATCAAGCTCAAGTGCTACAACATTTCTAGCCTTGCATTTTAGGCAACTCGATAATCACTAACATAGAAGTTTCTAAATTGAATATACTTAAATTATTGTCTAAATGTTATTGGATAGAATAGATGCTTGAATTCTATTGATCCCCACTAACCCTTTATGTGCTTCATTTTTATTAAATTAATTTTGTAACTTAGGAAAGGGGGCACCAATTCTTGTCTCTATAGATTAGCCTTTTTCTATTCACTTCAAAGAGAGATTCGATTTGAGAATTAATGAATGAATGCTAGAATGATTTTCCCTCCCTCAAAGCAAATCTCTCTTTATTTCAAATACTTGAGTATTTCGACGGTGATTTAGTCAATCCTTTAGATTAGTTTATGGTGCTTTGTTTTATAGAATTAATTGATGGATTATTAAGCTTAGTGCTGCCTTGAACCTTTATCTTAAACATATCCCTTTTTATCAGCTACTCTGCCACATTAAAAAATCCACAAAAAAATTTCATTAGTTTTCTTTTAGTTATTTAAAGCCTAGCCTAGTTCAGGGTCTTATTGATTGATAGCTGTTGAAGTTTAATCACTATTGTGATTAAGGGCCCTGCCTCATGCATAATAAACAATGGAAACCCCAAACCCTAACCTAGAAAAACCCTAAAGCCTAAATTGTAAAAGCCGTAAACCCTAGAAACCCGAAGCGCTAACCATACACCTTAGAAGCCCTAAGCGCTAACCATACACCTTAGAAGCCCTAAACCGCCTGAAAGCCCTAAACCCTAAACCCTAAACCTTAAACCCTATAAATCCTAGACATTGATGACTAAACCCTAAGCCCTAGAATCCCTAATCCTTATCGCCTAAAACCTAGAAACCATGCATAAACACTGAAATGTTGGTAATTATTGAGTTACTTGAAACAAATTAATGAATTAGGATTTGGTCATGGTTGTATGCTATTTCACCCGTCGTTAAATGCATTATGTTTAGCTTATTATAGTATTTGATTCCCATGTTATTTAGCCTTTTGTTATATTTTGGTATATTAACCTTTAATCAATAAGCACTTATCAAATGATGTGATGTTACTAGTAAAAGTGAGACTACTATGTAAGACATAGATATGTATTGTTGCTTATGCATGTATATACCATAAAGTAATAATGGTGATATTTATGTGTATATTTATTTGTTTAATTTGGGTCATAGTATAGTATGTGTACGTCTTACTAAAGTACATTTTAACTCCCAAGTCAAAAGCGAGCGACAAGAATGGTATTGCTCATGATATAATAGTGTTTGAACAGGTATTCTTGTGTACTGATTATTTGTGCGGGTTCACTTTAGATCTTAGGATAGGGGAAAAAATTAATGAAATTGCAATTATTTCTAGCAAATGTTGTGGTAAATGTCATAAGGTAGGTGTTGTCAATGTGTACCTTAAGTAATTGTGCGTAGTTGATATTTTTCCAAATAACAAGCTGAATTGCATATCTATGCCAACATATACTTATTATTTAATTATTTGTATAATTTAAATGTAATGACCATTAGTAAATCTATGTTTTTGAGTGACATGGGAATGTGAATGTGAGCTTTTCTTAGAAACATCCTCACCCCAAAACATCTTTTTCGCTAGGTATAGAAAATATGACATGAATAAATTTTAAAAAATAAGCAAACTTCGGATCGAAGTACCACCTGATCACTTGTGGATATATTGGCAAAAAGATAAACGTACTGGTGAATTGTGGGACAAATTTATTAGTAGGTTAGACAAATTTGATAGGTATGCTCGATCTCAACTGGAGTTCATCATGAACAGACTGTATCATTGCCCTTGTGCTAAATACAGGAATACTAAATATCTACACCCCGATAATGTAAAAATCCATTTGTACCAAAAAGGCTTTCTACCATATTTCTAGTTCTAGACAAGCCATGGGGAGGTAGAGCCTTTACATTATGGAGAGGGTACTAGCTCTACTCGGATGAACCAGTCTAGCCCGGAGTACAATTATCATGACCTTCAAGCTAGAGATTATGATGGCTATCATATGGAGTCAATGTTGAATGATGCATTCAGATCTAACGACATTAACATTGTTGATGGACAGAATGCAAATGTAGAAGCATTCTACATGTAGTATGCTCCATTCGACACAACAGCCTTTGAGGGGTCCAAAACTCATAGTGTCCTCTCTGCTACAATGGGGTTGTTAAGTATTAAATCATAACATAATATGTCCCATCGTCGCTTTGATAATGTATTATGTCTAATGCAGAGGAGAACCATTACTCCAAACTGCATTTTAAAAAATTTGAATACTATGAAAACGAGAGTTAAAAAGTTGGAGTTGGATTTTTAAAACATTGATTGTTGTCATAAAGTTTGCATGGTATATTATAAGGATCGATGCAACCCTTTGATCATGTAAATTTTAGAGGAGCGACAGGTATAGACAAATCAGAAATGGTAATGGAAGGCACAAGCCTATTCCTTTTGCTAAGATACATTACATGCCACTCATCCAAAGGTTGTAATGGTTGTATGCATAAAAAATGACTATGAAGCATAAAAAAGGACCATGAAGGTTGTAATGGTTGTATGTATAAAAAAGGACTATGAAGCATATGTTGTGGCATAGCAGTCATTCAACACAACCTAGCATAACGACCCATCCTTCTGATGTTGAAGCATGGAAGCACTTGGATTGAATGCATGCTCCTTTTGCATCGAAGTCACGCCATGTACGTCTTGGTTTATGTGCTGATGGCTTCTTAGCCTACTCAAATCCAGCAAGATTGTACTCTATGTGGTCAGTTGCTATATGTGCATGTGTACCACTTACCACCGCACATGTGCATGAAGCTCCCTTACATATTTTTGTCAAGTGTTAAACCGGGTCCCCATAACCCGAAGAATAAGATAAATGTGTAATTACAGCCACTCCTTAATGAGTTGAAGACTTTGTGTAATGAAGGGGTCAATACAAAAATAATGTTTACAAAGACGAAACATTTAAAAAGAAGTCAGCTCTGATGTCGACAGTTAATAACTTTTTAACATATAGAATGATGTCAGGATGGAGTACCCATGGGGACGTGGGACTTACCTACAACATGAACAAAAAATGTCATGGTTTGATAGTCATCGTTGCTTGTTACCTCGACACCATGCATTTAGGTGAAATAAGAATGCCTTAACTCAGGGTTGAACAATGCATAGGCTGCTTCCGCAGAGAGTACCCCCAGATGATAAGTTTCAAAGGGCGTGCAACTTCCCTAAAGTAATGCAGCAACCGAAGATTCAGATTTTAAGGTTCACTGTGAACATCCACAATTAAACAAAATGTAGTATCTTTTGGGACCCTCCATACTAGAGACACGAGCTTCTAAGACACAACGTGGATGTATGCACATAGAAAAAAAAAACTTTTGTTAGAATATAATCAGCACAATCATGGATGTGTTAAGGAAAATGACGGACAATGTGAAAGCTCACCTAGACTTGGCTGAGTTGGGTACGCGAAGGAATTAAACCTTTGGACAAAAAAAAATGGCAACTCATAGAAGCCAAAAGCAAAGTAATCATTGTCCTTGGAGCAGAGGAGGTCACTTTGCGAATGGCTGGGAGAGTTAAGTCTAACATACGAGTACAACTCCAACTTTGGCAACATTGTCAACCCATCCAACACAAAGTTGCAAAATCTTAAAAGTCGTGACTACTATGTGTTTATGGAGGTACTCCTTCCTATTGCATTCAGTGCATTACTAGCAGATGTGTTGGAGGCTTTATCAAGCCTTAGTTAACTCTTTAATGAGATATGTGCAAGTGTCATTCGTGATGCTCAGCTCATGGAGATGCCTCAACAGATTCCAATAATATTACGCAAATTAAAGACAATATTTTTGCCTTATTTTTGAAATGTCATGGAGCATCTTCCGATGCAGTTAGCATAAGAAGCTTACTTAGGTGGACTAGTTCAATACCAATGGATGTACCCATTCGAAAGACTCCTTAAATGGCTTAAACAAAAGGCCAAGAACAACTCCAAGCCTCAGAGCTCCATAGTTGTGGAGTACCTGATATGTGAAATTAAAACATTTGGTTCCTAGTACTTTGACTCAACCTTTCCATCCATGAAATCCACAATTGGAAGGAATAAAGTACTCCCTCAACACAGAAAGCGTAAAATTCATAGTATTCTAAATGAAGGGCTCCCCATCAGGTTGAAGCCAAAAACGTTACCTCACAGAAGCGGAGTACAGCGGTGCCCACCTGCACATACTACTTAAGTGTAATGAAGTACAACCATATCTTTAGTATGTTGTTAACATGACCTGTTTCACACAAATGGTGAACTTTTTAAATTTTGGACATTCTAATGCCTATAACGACAAAAATGTTTTTGTAGGTACTTCGTAATTAGATCACAATGGGACATACTGTTATGTCATATGAAGACATTATAAGATGATTGAAGCACAATTTCTAGATTGGTTTAAACAATATGTGTGTGCTTAGGTATCCTAACCTTATATTTAAAATAATATCCTTAATTTCTAAACTTTAAAAATTACCCTTAAACTGTAATTACTCAAAAGTTTGTACATGTAATAGGTTCATTGTTCACATGTATTCAATGATGAAAGGCAATTATGGTTGCAACAAATGGTTGAGGAACCAATTAGTATTGTATAGCCATTTAAAGATTACAAAGTGTGTGGAATAAGATTGCGCACAGCAAGGAGTATGAATGACAAGATCTACTCTTATAGTGTTGCAATAAAAAGGACTGGGGAAGGGGATGGAGTAGGCTCGACTACTATGGAGTGCATGAGGAATTACTCTAATTAGACTACTTGGGGGAGCCTAAAAAAAGATGCCTACTATTCCATTGTGAATGGTACGATCCATCCAATCCACAGGATACGCGATAGTCCAAGTTGAATTGTACATATGAAATCAGCCAACAACGCAGATACAACAATTATGATCCTTTCATTATTACAGATGTTGCGTTTCAAGTGTTCTACATCACATACCCATAAGCTGTTCTCCATAAATGAACTTGGTGGCCTACTTTCACAAATAAACCCAGGCAATGTCTGAACATGCAGGGTGATGCTATTAAAGTGAAACATATGTTCCAAGAAGAGGGGATGACCTCAACCTCTCATATCTTAGGAGCCTTGCAACAATTCTTGATTGACACATCTGGGGCCATGGATGAATTGTAAGTGGTTGATGTTGAATCATCAGAGGAAGAGCATGATGTAGACAAGTTTGAACAACAATGGTGGGATGATGCAAAAACTGATACTAAAAATGATGATGATGAAATATAATTCCATTCGAATGATAAGGATGAGGATGAAGATGATGAACGAAAAATTGTATGGAGTATATCCTAATTAGGTTCTCTCTTATGACTTTAATAAAGTACATAATGTAATTTTTAGTCATTTGCAAATTATGTATTTTCTATGACTGTACCTCTTGAGCTTCATGATGCACAAAATTCATAGTAACATATGTATTTATATTGCGTCTTGTAAGCATTGTAATTAGTACCATGGTGAGGACTTTTCATAGGTTCGATTGAATTTTGGGTCATTACTATATCGCGTTTATTATTATTTATTGTATTGGTGAATGGTTTCTATATCAAAGATGCCAGACGGGGATGGGCAACATTAGAAAGGAAGAAGAGGATAAGGATGAGACATTAATGTGGGGAGTCATTCACCCAATGGTGTTGAAGAGGAGCCGATCATATGGCTCTTATGTTAGAGTCCCTCCCCAAGGGGCAGGCATTCTTTCTTCATCCCTACCCCACAGTATGGTCCACGTTTGAACTTGCCTTTTTTTTAGCACAACCAAGTTCCAACCTACAATCTAGATGCAAGTTTACAAACATCACATGTTGGTGAAAGCCCAGGGGTGGGAGGTGTAAACGCAACATTTTAGAGTACTTTTGGCCCAATGATGCTGTGCAACACAAACTTGGTTATGAGCCTCCTTGGAGCCATGCAACAGAGCCTATCTCCTCTACAACCTACTCCACAGCTACCTCTACAGCCTACTTCACAGCTAGCTATATAGTCTACTCAACATCCTACCCCAAAACGAACTCAAAATATAGGGAATAATCGAGGCTGTAATATGCCATCAACTTTGATTGAGGTTCCCAATAGGAACAAGATTCTCTTAGATTCTAAAGGTGACATGTACATGCTTTACTCTCTTTTACTAAAGTTCAAATGCTCAGAATTGCATTTAAATTTATGATGTACTTTGTTGTTGCTTATAATGTATACATATTTGATTCCAGTTCAGGTTCAAGCCTCACGAAGGAGTCCCAGGATGTATTTGTCAGATTATCAAGGGAAAGTACTCTGGATCTTGGCCAACTTTGGGGGAATGTGCCTATTGAGCAACGAGAGTTTTGGTTTAATGAATTCTAGGCTAGTTCTATTTTAAATGATTTTGTAACTTCTTATAATTTTTTATAGTCAGTAAATATAATCACATGCACCGTACATAATGAAACTTGTAACATGTTTTCTTATTGAATGCTATTGTCAATCATAGTTATATTTCATTGTAATTATGTTGCCACTTGTATAAGTATCCAGAATTAATCATGTCATCTTGTAAACAGTTATGCTTCTTATATTGTGAGTTATCTTTTCCTCTTACAACACATGCCAAAGCATTGTAATAGTGATGGTCTCAAATGTGAACAAAACTGCGTTTGTGATTGTTTTTACAAAAATACTACCACTGGCTATCTGAGTATGGCAGACAAGTGCGTAAGAATTTTGAAATTAGAGATGCAAAACAACTGAAGAACTTGTTCACTTATTCGTGCACGTCGGGCAAGGCACTTGATTTTGTATCCCCCAACAACTTGTAACACCGCTAAAAGTAATGGGAGAGCCCCAATTTTCTGAAGTTAAGTGCTCAGAACAAGAAAAATAGCAACAATGATCCTGATGGTGTCGGTCCCTCCTTGCTCACATGTGGGGTCATCCCAATCATTGAGTGACGTAGACGTATGGTAATAATTTCAATCTATAAGTAATGGTTTTTCTTCATATATTTTATAGCATATATATTGTCGTTGAATTCTATATAGTCGGTCACACTTCAAAGGGAATCAACTATTAATGAATTGTACAAGGACACCCAACAACACAAGAGAAAGGACAGGTAAGGCAATTGGGTGTGTAAGAAATTGAAGCTAAGAATGGTAAGATCGAATGCAATCTATGACAAGATAAGTTTTCAATTAAAATATGGGTTCCGATTGTCATATTTTCATACCATAATTCACCAATAATTGTTAATGTTTATGCTTTCATCCACCGAATGAGCACACAAAGAATTGGGAAGAGTTTAGGAACTCTCATCCGTCCACGGAGGACACTTCCCAAGGCCCTCCACTTTTAGAATGCGACATTTGAGTTTAAGGAAACCTCAGTTGCAAGGGCTATGCGTATGACTTCGGTGGTAAGGGGGTTGTGATAAAGCGGCATATCATTTTCCACTCGTTCCTCCTTTGTTAACAACTACAAGGCATGCGAAATGACGACAAGGTTAATGAGAGTGTTAGCAAGGCAGTCGAGGAGGCTTGAAAAGAAGAGCTCCATTAAAAGATTGAGGAGGATGTGGTGGCAAAGCTCATTGTACAATTCAACAATTAATGAGCTGCGAAAGGAATCTAAATTTAAAAATGAGTTGACTCAAGAAAAAGCTGCAAGGGAATGAGAAAGGCAATCGTACAAGAGCAAGATGAGCGAGCTCTATAGTTTCTTCAAGAGTCAGCAAGCGGGGTCCTCTAAGGCACCTCCAGACATGACCCCTTCATAAGATGATGATGATCAAGATGATGTTGATGAGAAGGGGACAACCAAATTGGGTGATGACTCCCATGAGCAGATTGTGCCATCTTATGATGCTAATTTCAAACTAATTATGTTATGCGACTTCAATGTGTGCTTGAACTACTTACTATATATCATAACAATGCTATTGGTCTATTACTATTGTATTTTAATGATTGACAACATTATTCAATTCTTCACAAAAGTACATCACCAATAGCTTTCTACCTTATTTTGTTCACTTTCTTTCACATTTCACAATTTCGAAAGCCAAAATTTCCAAAATTTGAGATAATGAACAATGATTTTTTTTTAATGGACGCCTTTAAAAATTGTGATGGGAAATACTGCTTCGGTCACAATTTGTGCATGAGTATGTGAGTAATCCCTACTAAAAAAATCTGGCATCAACACAAACCTGAAATCTTCCAAGGTCTGACAACAAACCTTTTTGTCAAAATGCCCGTCAGAAAGTGTTGTAATGGACTGTCAATTCATTAAAATTGCCATAAGTATTGTACTGACCGACTGACAA
The DNA here is from genome assembly GCA_017589665.1 of Selenicereus undatus. Lineage (NCBI taxonomy): Eukaryota > Viridiplantae > Streptophyta > Magnoliopsida > Caryophyllales > Cactaceae > Selenicereus > Selenicereus undatus. The sequence continues at coordinate 77,216,715 of JACYFF010031954.1, read as the reverse complement.
TCCGTCAAAATTTTTCCGTCTGTGGGAATTTTGACGAACTATCATTCCACCAAAATTTTTTCGTTAGTATTTCTGATGGGCTAGTCGAAATGTACATTTCGACTAATGAGTTTTTGACGAATATAATTTCCATCAAAATTTCCGTCAGTAAGTCGATTTTTCATCAAAATTTGCCCATTTTTTGGGCAAAATTTATGTCAAAATAAGGCGTGTTTCTTGTATAATCACTACAAGAAAAAGACCAAATAAAGACATAATCAGCGACGGAAAGCGGCTAATTAGTGACAGAATTTTGACATCAGCGACGGAATAGAACTGTCGGATTTTCGCTCGTCGTTGAGTACCCGGCAAAGGAATTTAGAAATTCCGTTATCAGTGGCGACGGAGTCAGGGACAAAAATTGCGACATACTTTTTTTGGCGGGGGAAATTGGCGCGGTAGGGGTCGACGGAATTAATCATCCGTCGCCATAAGAGACGGAATCAGCGACGAAAATTTCATCGCTGATGGTGACGGATTCTTCAGTCCGTCGCCCCCTGCCCCAAAAAAAAAAATTTCCTCCCAATTTGTCGTCAGTCTGTTGCTAGGTTTCTCTTTTTAAAAAAAAAATAAAATCATTAGTTTTTTATCATATTCGTACATACAAATCAATCGCTGCAAGAAATTTACAAGATCTTCGCATTTAATCAACATCTAATGGCTTCGAATATGACTTCATTCGAAGCATTCTCAACAATTTCAAGCCACACAAAGGTGGAATTTTACATTCAACGCAGCACTTCCAACCAAGGGTTTTCAATTCACAAACCACAACTTCCAAACGAACTCTCTACATATCACAAACTACAAATTCCAAACAAAGTCTGTACATATCACAAACCACAAATCCAAACAAACCAGAAGTTGCCAATAATTGACAATGAAGTTATATATATGTTTGCAGAAGAGGGAGAAGAAAGCGCCAAATGGGAGGGGAGTGAAATGAGCACGAGGGGGAGGGGCGTGAAATAAGCAGAAAGGGGGAGGGAAAGCAAGTAGCAAGAGATGTACTTCCTGAAGAATCAAGCAAAAGAGCCACCCGCTGAAAGAAAACTGCAACCAACTCAATCACCAAGGTCTTCCTCTTCCTCTTCCTCTTCCTCTGCCTCACCATGTTCCTCATTATGTTGCGAGTGATGAGTAAATGGTGGTTGAGATCCCGAGCCAAACACCTGCTACATTTGAAAGAAAGCTTGGAGGCGCTGATCGACGCTCATCATTTGTTGGCTCGATTGTTGGTTGCTTTGGGTGAGCAATCTGTTGAATTCCTCCAGTTGCTTACATTTCTCCATAACCAATCGATGGCTTTCAACTTGTGAAGTTGGCTCACCCCCCAACTTGGTTACTACACCCCTTAACTCAATGAGCTCTTATTGTGATGGCTTAGAACCGGTACCTGCTGACAGGCATTTCAGTGAAGTACACATTAGTATTGTAATTAAGTAAATTCAATGTATAACCATGGTCGTTGAAACTTTAATATGAAAACTGTACCGGATCTTTGAGTCGGACTGAAGTAACCGGATTCCCTCATGTTGACAGCCTCGTCACCAATGCCATAAATACGACCCTTCTTGTTCTTGAACGTCTTCACCCACAACTCATTTGGGTTTGGAAATTGTTGGTTTGGATCTTGAGTAGTGCCATCCCTGGTCCTTTGAGAGTTGATAACATTTTGAAAATCACGTTCAAAAGATTCCTACAATACCGCAACATGCGCACGAAATCATGCATACTATAATTACTTAAATAAAGTATACAAGTTCACATTAAACTACCAATGAAGATTGAGAATAGCTAATTGCTTACCTATGTTTGTTGTGATTTCTTGTCAACCCAAGGGGCATCTTCTTTGCCCTGGAGTTTGTGAGTGCGGTTGAATAATTCAACAATAGTGGGCTCCATCCCAAATTGCTCCCTCTATGTCCGTGCCAGAAAGAATCATGCCAAGCACAACACAAAATACAGTATTTAACTTAAATGAATACGTAGCAAACATTAATTCATTTACCAGACACCGCCTATGCTCATCCATAGGGATCGAGCCACAGGTGTAGAGAGATGGGCTACCACTTTCTGGAGTTCCCAGTAGGTTCTTCTGGGCTGTTTCACGCAATTTCTTGTAATGTTAATTCGCCCAGTGCTGTTGGAGTCCCTTCCATTGAGCATCACCGAGCCAAACAGGCTTCTTGTTATGCTTCCTTGTTTTGCCAAAGAAGTCTCTCAAGCGTGCATTGCCTCGGTTTTCAAAATTCCTTCTTATACGGTCCTCATGAACCGAATCCCAAGTAAACCACTTCTGCAATCATGAAAACAAAAAACACATCAAATAATTCAATAGTAATATATCACGTTTATAGAAACTGTTAATACAAAGTCACTGTAGTTACCTTGAACTCTCCAAACCACAAATTTCGTACTGGTTTGGGCACTTTGCTCCAAGTAGGCCAAGCTCTGTCAAATTTACTTAGAAATATGAGCGAAATCCTACTAATAGCACCATCATTGGGGAGAAACCTAATTGAACATAACACGTCAAATTGATTACTTGTTATGCAAAATTCATGTATTACTTCATAAGATATAATAAATGAAGACCTACCCATTACCATCTGGCTCAATCCAAGTCTTAACACAAGTGCTCCCATGACTAGATTGTGCTTCACTTTCACCACTTCTAATGTTCTCTTGGGACTGGTTTGTGTTAGGGTGAGCGGGTTGAGGAGTGGGCTGCACAGTGTGAACAACATTGGGATTTGGAGGAATGTTGTAGGAAAATTAGCCGTACATGGTGCTTTGGTTGGGAATGTATGAGGTCTGATTATGGAAAGTCCCAAATGGGGGCGGTAGTGGTCCTGAAATACCTAGTATGTAAGTAGCCATTGTGGCTCCTGGCTGAACTGGTATATGAGGTACCTAGGGGGAAGATGGATCAATGTCCATTGCGGTCAAATCTACGGCAGGGCTCCTACGCCCTCGTCCTCTACCTCGAGGGGAGGAATTACCTCGACGAGAACTTGAATCTATACCTGAAATAGGTGACATTAAAGCCAAGTACAAATATATAATGATTGCACATATAAACCGTTTTTCTCATACATTATAATAGGTACGTAGGTTACACATATTCTGCAAAGCTCATTCATACAATATAAGTAAAGTCACAACCAATTGTTTGACATACAAAGTACTCAAATACATAAGAATTCATAACCACTCAATCATCAATCATGTCCTCAATCCGATCTATTTAGGATTCAGAATAGTCATTATTAACATGACTTGAACCTCCAACTTCTGGAATTTCACTATTTGAATACCCAGAACCATATTCCTAAGGTTCTATTTCCCCATGACTTATCCAAAACCAATACCCTTGCACAAAATCCTTACACATGAGGTGCATCTTGACCTCATTAGGTGTCAAGTACACCCTATTTCTGCATTTCGCACAAGGACATCTATACTTTCCCCCATTCAGAAACTCTGTCTGTGTACGTGCAAATTGATCGAATTGATTTACTCCATCTAAAAATTCTTGCGTATAACCACGACGATCAGGCAGTAATCTATTATACATCCACCTACGATGTGGATGACCATTCATATTTTGCTCAAATAACAATAACCACATAAGGTATTTGGTAAGAATTAATTTTAATCAAAATTATAATAATTACATAAATTACGTAATTATATATTATATATGACTACTTTAAAATTTCCACATGCACCAAAAAGAAAAACTTATAAATTTTGACAAAAATACTTATGTTCTCACGAATATCACAAAACTAATAATTCATACATATCTACTTCATCACTTTATTCCACCAACATATCACATTTGAACTTAAAATTATCAAATCTAAGTGTACATTGCATTGGGCGAAATCTTTAAACAAACATGAGCTACAATTTCATACGAACTAACATTTGAACAAAATTATAAACTAAAGCATCTCAATCCACCAACATATCAACTTTCAAGTTCACATCACCAAACCTAATTCCTAAATTGCATTTAGCAAAATCTTCAACCAAATTAGATCAATAGCCTCACACAAACACCACATTTCAACAATATTATCAATTAAAACATTTCATTCCACCAACATATGAAATTTCAACTTCAAACTATCAAACCTCAACCCTAAATTGCATTTACAAAATTCTTGTAACGAATTAGAGCAATAACCTTACACAAATAGCACATTTCAACAACATTATTAATTAAACCATTTCATTCCACCAATAAATCAAACATTAACTTCAAACTATCAAACCTAAACCCTAAATCGCATTTACTCCAATTTTGAACCAAATTAAACCAATAACCTCACAAAACACCACATTCAATATAAATATGAACTAACTATGCAATTCTAACAATGTAATACAAAAATTTGTACAAATTACAAGTAGTTTAGTTGGAAAAAAAACCTCAAAGTGCTCCAAAAACCGGTGGTGGAAGGGGTGGTGACAGGCGGCAGGAGGGCAGGGGATGGCCGGCAGTGGGGCGGTGGACGGTCGGCGGTGGCGTGGCTATGCGGGCGACGAAGCTGGCTTCTCCATTCGGCTCTCGCTTTCTCTTTCTTCGCGAATGGGTGCAAATGAAACCAGAAATTTCTGGTTTCATTGGTTTTTTTTTTTTAAAAAAAATTTTCTTTTTGGGCGAAGGAAATTCCGTCCCCCATTTCTCCAGAATTTTTTTTTTTGCAACGGAAATTCTATCGACAACTGTCAATTACGACGACAGAATTTTTCATCCGTCGTCATATCTGTCGCACAATCTGACTTTTTTCTAAAATTGTTCTTCAGTCGCCATTTTCGTCGCCAAATCTGTCGGTAATTTACTCTGTCGCTGAATTCCGTCGTTATTTTGAACTTTTTTAGTAGTGAATATTAGACACATTGAATTCACTAAAAATATAATGGTATACCTTACAGATTTTTAGTATTCATCTCATGTTGTTTGATTTTCTTGGAAGTATGTCATTGCTTTACATTGTTTCATACCATTTTTTCAAGTTGTCTAATTTATACGTTGTGTAGAATGTTATTTTATGATAATGGAGTTGGAAAAGAAAGGTTAGTATTATTTAATTTATGAGGGGAATCGATAGTTATATAATATCTCTCTAAACGATTTGATATAATGAATAACCATTACTGCTAAGAGGATAAATAAAACATAATTAAAAAAACAAGGATATAATGTTCGGGTCAATTGAGTGGGTTCAAGTCGGGTTTGACCCGGCTAATTTGTAGATCTTTTAGGTTGGGGTTGAGAAAATCGTATTCAAAACTCAAAATTTTTGGGCGAGTTCGGGTTGGGTAAGTTTTTACCAAATTTGGGCATGAATATAACTGTCTGTATCATTAGTCATGTACATAGTGTAATTTGTATTGTACTTAAACATGTGATTTATGCATGTGTTAATAGGTTTGTAACTGACATGGGCCATAACTTCATAGTTTCTTTCGAATTTTCCATACTAACATAATATCAATTTTTTCAAAACTGTCAAATGAAGCACCGACCTTAATTTGCGGAAGTTAGTGAAATCCCATCTGTAAAATTTATTCGCTGATCAAATCTAGCCCCTGATGCAAGTGATTTTTCCCATTAAGAAAACGCAATTTATAACTGTTGAGATTGTTTTGATTCAATGCAACATAATCCCGACCCTATCCTTGTACAATTGGTTTTTATTGCACGACTATTGCTCTTCCAATCTTTTCTAATTCTCGGTTTAATATTATATACTTACTCTATCTTTCTCTCGAACTTTCTTATCTGATTTCTCTCTCCATCTCTCTCTCTCTCTCCTCTCTAAATTGGATGAAACGAGTACATGAAAGAGGATGACAGCCTCATCCATTTCACTAATAGTGTCTCCCTCTCTTTCTCCAATTATCTCTAAATTTAAGGTTCACTTCTTTAGTGTTCTCTCTTTTTTGATTGTAAATTTTGTTGTTGATTTTTTTTATTTGAAAATTAGTGCTTCTTCATCAATCTATATTAGAATTCCTAATTTTCCTAATTTGATATTTCTTTTTTGATTCTTAGGTTTTCTTGAATTCTATCATAATTTGACATTTACTTCCTCAATTGTCTTCCCTATGCTATTATGAAGTTCGTTTTTCTTTTTTTTTTTGATTTCATGGTTCCTCATTTTAATATGTTAGGAAATTTAAATTGTTATGTGAGTGTGGAATTTCTTCCTCCTGATCTCTTTTTTAGTTTAATCTGCTCCTCCTCCTCAGGCATGGAATTGTTCCTCCACTTATGTTTCCTCACCCAAATTGTAGGATCGAAACATTGATAAATTTAAGGTATAACACCAGTAACAACAGAGCAATTACAATGAAATTCAAAAGGGAGGCAACGTTTTCCACAAAACTAGTGCATAGAAAACAACATGGTCGCTTAGAATATTGTTAAATTGTAAGTGACTTTATCCTCTATCACTCTCCAATTGGAGTTTTCATTTTTATTAGTAGTTCTTTTCTGGGTGCTGGACTGTTGGAATTTTAACTTTGGATTTTAAATATTTTTTTCCCTTCTTTCGGATGGATGAATGACGGATAGTACAATCAAGATTGTGAAATTAAACGCCCATGAAGGAATTTCGGAGGATACACGTTGATTGTTTCATTAAGAGACTTGAAGAAGGAAGGGTGACAATGGGGTTTACTAATGTAGAGGGGGAGATTGTGTGCAAGGGTTGGCTTTTCAGAATTATTATGATTATGTTAGCTTCGTGTAATAAGTTATAGATTTATGCTGACTTGGGTGTTCTGGCTTGTGGGACCCCTTTTTAAATTTTCTTTCACATGAAAGTAATTGCAGAAGATAACCAACATCATGAGGATTGAATTCTCAAAGGGATTTTAGAAAAGTAAGGTTTGATTGGAGGGGCGTTGGTGAATTTCATCAATTAGAAATAGGAGGGGCAATAAATTGTCCACTATAGATACTTAAATGTAAGATCAAAAGAGATCCTAGCAATTGCAATGTGAATGCTTAGCCATGATCCATTAGAAACAAAAATCAAGTCGATATATTGTTCAACCAAATTGGTTACACATATCACTAATTGATGAATAAATCTCAAACAAATTGATCTTACCCTCAGACTAGATAGCCCACTAAAATCACAGTGTAACTCCAAACAAATCAAAAATTAGATGTTCTCTAAATTTAGAAGATATTTTTTTTCATGACCTTTTTTAGCTTCATTTCAATAACCTTCATGTTTCTTTTGTTTATTTCAATTATAATGTTTTCTTGGTTATAATTAATGTTTTCTTTCATTTTTCTTTTTTTAAAGGATTTTGGCTACTTCACTCCTTCTTATCTCAAAACTTTACAATTTGCTCCACAATTTTGTTGCAATTGGTAAGCATTTGTGTCTTTAGGTCTTCAGGCCAATCCATGTGGAGGTTCCTTGAAAGTGGTTAGAAACAAATGCATTGGGCATTTGAAGTCTAGGCTTCAAGTAATTGGTACTTTTCATAAATCTTGGGGTCTTTTTGGGTGGGTTTGATAGGCTTATTTGGGGGTAGAATTGCATATTTTCCTTTTATGTCCTTCGTTGTGCACTTGGGTAGTTGAGCATTGTAATGTCAAACGGATTGGTCTTATGCATGCAAAATGAAATTGACCATATTCTCACTTTGTTTTTTGACTTCATTATTATAGCAACATGGAAAGTCAGTTGTGGTTGCTCTTTTTCTTTGGTTATACAATATTATCATACCTATTCCTACGTTGACATTAAATTAACTAATTCAAGTATGTGTCATTGTGTTGCTTATTTTTTTTATCAAGTTAGATTGTCTAGATTGGATCTAAGGTGACATTATATACTCACTCAGATGGGTTACTAGCTTGGGATTAATAAATACTTTAAGTTGTTGCTTAACTAAAAAGAGGTCCAAATGAACTGGTTCAACTAGACTATAGTGGTTCAATGAAAAAACCTTAAGAAGTGCACATTTCTAAAGTCTGATATCAGGGTAATGCTGCATAAAACATGGTTCCTTGGTTCTATTTTTGATGTGTTCCAAAACAATTTTTTTCCTAGGTCAGCTAATGCAACGACGTAGCTCAATATCTTCAAAAACATGTGGACCAATGTAAGTTTTATCTTAAGAAGGAATCATAAAGTTCTTTTCAATGTGAGGTCGTTAAGGTTTGTACAGTCGAATGATTTTTGCTAGCATCTTAATAAATTGGATCCCCCTAAATTTGAGTTCTAATAGATCAAATATTAAAGCTCTATTTGACGTCTAGCTTTTCCTTCCAATTTTTGCATCTCTCTTGGAATCTTTGACCAAAGCTTTTGTTTTGGAGATTTCAGTTTCCAATTTTCCTCAGTTCCAAGCACAAGTCATAATGAGTATGTAAGTGGTTGTCTTTGAGTATGTAAGTGGTTATCTTTGAGTGTAAACCCTTTCTGTGTTAGTGTGGAAGGGATTCGATGGGGGTTTGGTTGGAGCTGAACAAGATTCCACTAGAGATGAATATGTCAACTTATGATAACCACTGTTTGTGATTGGTAAGATTTTTTTAGTTATAATTTTTGGAGGGGTTACTTTCGGTTTTAAATTTATTACTTTGGTCAATTTGATTTCTAGTGATCCATTGTTGAAGTTTGAAAATATGATGAATGTTTACTGAGTAAATCTCTTGTTTTTGAGATTTAGGTTGTTTCTAAATAATAATTCATATTTAACATTTTTTCATTGATTATAACTTCGTTATACTCCTTTCTCACTATATGTTATTTCATTGCACTCCCCCTAATCATCTAACCCTTTGAATATATTATCTATTTGTTTTTAAATAAATGACAGGCTGTGTAGGAGCAATCCAACGAATTTGCACATAAGTTGGGGCGCTTATCAGTTGAAGTTGTTATTTTGAAGTTGTTATTTGCTTCCCTTGCATGTTTTCAAATTTGTCTTTGTCTAGGTAGGTGAATATGGTAGGCTAATACAAATCTATGCTTACAAACCTGACATAATGTGTGACTTGAACTTCGTAAGTTGAAATATGTTAGAAAAATGTAAGTTTGTTTTGTGTTGTTACAGTGGATTTTTGCATATGGTGGCTCTAAATGATTTCATGCAACCACGAAGGAATCCCCCTTCCAACCCCCCCCCCCAAAGAGACTCCTCAATCTTCCCTTTCCCATTCTCCGACAAGAAAATCCCCGAGTCTTCCCTTTCGCTAATGAAATCTCAATGTTTAAGCCAAATTTTATTATTTTCAGTTACTTTTTCTTGATATCATGGTTTAATGTAATTGGATCTATTTATTTGCGATTTTATGTAATAAGATGTTGACTTAACATTTTATATATATTATAGGATGTTGAATTAACAATTTACGTGGTGGGACGTCGAAATTGACATGAGGATGAAGACATGACTATAAAGAAGCTGATCCTAGCTGAGAATAGAGATGTATTTAATAGCCAATATACCAAATAATACTCTTAATAGTGTGTCTTATTTGATATGGATTTTGATGTAATACAGTCACAAGTTTGGGGCGATTGTCATGGTTGATTCTATTTGGGACTATCTTAGTGCATGATTTTGTGTTTAAATGTATCTTCCCGCTTGTCATGATATCAATTCATAAAAAAAAATTGTGTTTTGGTAAAAGGTGAGAATGGGAATATGATGGTTTAAGTTTGTTGAGTTCTATACATGATGTAATCAGGTTTTAGTGTCTCAACTCTCAAGGTAATTTGAATGCACAAGTCCAATTCATAAGTGTACTTAGTGAGTGAAAGTCATAAACAAAATGTACGGTCTAATGTTATATGAAATAGTTTTCTCTTTTCCTGTGGAAACGACAAGCCTCCAATGTTGCAATCCCTTATCCGAAATAACCCTTCTCTGGTCTAATGCTATATGAAATAGTGTTGAAGCTATGAAAAAATGCATTGCTAAATATATGGACCTTGTACTAGACCTATCTCAACAAAGAAGCCACTTCTCTATCCTTTTTGAATAACTTGTGTACAAGAGATGTGTTGGACCTCCTTTGTTCATTGGCCCGCACTTCTATTATATCATTTTTCCAAAGTTGTTCATTCACTTGTTAATTGATAACTCCATTTGTTATCCTACCCCTAGTAATTTGCTCATCATATCCTTATAATGTTGGCACATGCGGCTTATAATTCCTGGTCTTTAGGGTGCTGAGTTAATATTCTATATGATGTCATCAAAAGCCCTAAGTGACATATGAGTGTTGATGTGGGTGTGATGCTATATGAAGCTATATGATGTCTCTAATACTCGACTGTGACATAAAAGCTCCTTGGTTGATTGACTTGAACCTAAAATGATTTGACTTCTTCAAGCCTTGGAGTGGACTTGACTTAGTTGATTGCCTTGATATGACATTGATTTATTTCACTTGAGTTTCCATACATGAAAAGTCTTTGGATGCCAACTTGTATAATTGCATATACATATAATACGAGCCCTTATGTTGGGACCGCTTAGATATAAGGTTGGAAATTGGTGTTCATGCAAAACAAGTTTGATGTTGCTATCCATGCTAACTTCTTTGCCCCTTTTATATGTAATTTTCCGTCAGAGCATTGAATAGAGTGAGCAGATGTAAGGAGTTGGCGAGAAGAAGGTTGGATACCATAAACTTCTTTTTCTATTTGTTTAAAAAAAATCTAGTTTTACTGTGATATTTGAATTCTTTTGTTCAGCTTATGTGGTATGTGTTATGTGTATATGAATTTCATGCCTTATTGTTACCTTAGGCATTGGGATTTTGAGGACAAAATTCTTTTTTGGGGGGAAGGGGGTGTAATAGTTGAGAAATGTTGAAGTTTGAGCTAACTAGTTAATAATTTTATTAGCTATGTTTATTCAATTAGCTATATTAGACTAAATTTTACATGTTAGTTAACTGTATTAGTTTTTGTGATTTATTTTTTAGAATTTTCTTGATTTATTGTGCAATTGCATGGAATTAGTAACTTTTGCTAAAATTAGGTCAAGGCGTGATTTTGCGAGATTTACAAAGTTGGATTAGATATTTGAGGTTGAAATCAAGTGGGCTTCGTATATTTGGGCCAAAACTCATTTTTGGTCTAGTGTATTAGAGAAAAAACGAGAAAGGAAATTGAGCCAAAAAAGAAAAGGAATCAGGTGCCTACCTCTACCCTTATCAAGGCACACACAGCACCAAAGAACTCAACTCTCTCAACATACCTAAAACTAGCTATCATCCTCATTTAATCCCCACCATCACCCTCCAACGCTGAGAGAGAAGGTTGAAGAGGAGTTGGTCGGGTGGCCAACACTCCACAAGTCCTCCTCCCCCCCCCCCCGGTTCAAACCTGGGGACACAATTCTGCCTTTGTATAATTGTGTGTGGGAGGTATGTGGGCCTGGGGTTTAATCTGGGCTTTGACATTCCCCTTCTCCTGGCCCGTTCAGGTCCATTGGGTACCCCTGAGATAGGGGCCTGTGGACGGGGACTCGTTTACCCTTATAAAAAAAACATTGAAAGAGAGAAGGGAGTGCGAGCAGAGACAAGAGGAGGAGAGAGAGGAAGAGCTTAGTGAAAGTCAGAGAGGAATCAAAGCAGCAGAGAAGAGAAGCGTAGCGTAGAGGTTCGGAACAGTAGCCGAGAGAGAAGAAGAAGAAGGTCGACTAGCAGCAGGCAAAGGGAGCAAAGAGTATCGTAGTGGCATTGTGGATTGAAAATAAAAGACTGAAACCTAGTCCTAATTTGCCCAGTTGGGTCCCAAAAGCTTGAATTTGGGGTGGCTGACTCTCCAACCTTTAATTTATTAGTTAATTTGAATTTTTTGATAAAGGCATATAGCCATGAAAGCATTTTGGGGGAATTGTTAATTGAAGTTCGCATGAATTGTGGAGATCTTGGTGAAAGAGGGATTGCATGAGTCGTTGAGATGTTTATAGTGTCACAGTGTGGTTTGAGGTCATTTTAGGATGGTGTTAAATGAGAGAGATAGAGGATCCATTTTTGTTGAATTATCAGTTGATTGACTTTGCTGTTGTTTGAATGCTGTGATTGTGATTTTTGTATACGCAAATTAATTTGTTTAGTTCATGAACCACGCACCGTAGTTGTTGGCAATGCAGGTTAGTTGCCTATTAAACCATGGTGAAAATTGATGTGTGGATGTGCTAGACCTTGTTTTGGACAATAGTAAAGGGAGGAGGCTACTACTTGGTCGAGCCAATTGAACCAACCACGGATTGGGTTTGTGAACCGATCGTTGGTCTTGCTCCTCCTCTTTTGGTATGTGTAGTATGTGAGACTTGTGATATTGTGTTAAATTATAGGAACTAAACTATCGAACCGGTTAATTAAAGATGGAGGATCTCCCTATTTGTTTTATAATTGCTCGAATCAAAGTGATTCTATCTGCTAGTGAGCTTGGAAGTTCTTGCTCATTCAAGGTCTTGTGTCTTTGATCGAATTCCAAGCCATTAAGGAATCCCCGAACCATAAGGCTTTTACTAACTAAACTGACTCTTGTTAAACCGCACAGTCTCATTTTATCCTTTTTGTTTTAATATGTGTCATATGTCAGTTTACATAAATATTGCTACACAACCTTAGACGGGCTTTGGTTAGGAAGTCTCCCAAACCGGTTAGGGTGGTTTTACTAGCGTTATTATGAATTCGCATTGGATGAGTTAAGCAAACATGGAAGTAACCCATTTTGATTAAGGGGCAAGGATCTTTGCTTTTCTTTTCTATATAGTCGGGTTCAATCTTTAATGGGTTTTGCAACATTTAATTCTTAGAAACGAGGTTTTTGAGAGTTTTTGTTTAATTAGTAATTGCGTTGCTAATTCATGAGATTATAGGTTCTTTGTAAACTTTCATATGCTTTTAAATATAGTTAATTCTGTAAGAAGCCAAAATTTGATGAGCCAGCACTATTTTGAAACTAGAGTTGTTTTTACTTCAAAGAAGCCTACTAATGAACTCTTTGTGCATCCAAAGTGCGATTATTCCCTTCTCTAATTAAAGTTTCATAGCGTTGATGTTAATTCGGTGAAACCTGTTATGATGTATATGGTTTTGATGATGACATATCCAAGTGTTGTTGTTATTCCAAACAGGTTAAACTTACTGTTCTCAGTGCCTTAAAATTTGCTTGGTTAACAATGTTCTAGAACAGGCCTTAAGAACAGGGACTGAAGATAAGTTGGCTGGCAAAACTTTCCTGAACTTCAGAAACAGCCGTAAGAACAGTTCGGCAGAGTGTTTGGAGCAGCCGTGGTTGATTCGACAAGAGTCTTTGGTTTGCTATGGTTTTCACTTTATTAGATTCTTGTTAATATGCCAATTAGAAAGTCTTGATTAAACATTCACTTTGAAATGGTTTTTTTCTCTTTGAAAGAATTTCCAGAACAGTCCTGGAAACAAGGCGACCAGGGTGTTTCCAAACTAAAACTGCGAAAAATGATTTCACTCGATTTTTTCTTTGATTTTCGGGCTAACATCTCTGAACCTTTTGGATAGATTTTCTGCTAAGTGATAAAGTTCAAAAAGGCTATTTTTGGCTTTGAAAACTTGGAGAGGAATTTTAGCCTATTTTTAGCCTTGCCTTATCCTCTAATAACCTCTTCTCTGTTTTTTAGCAACTGGCTAGATTTTTGGAGAAACTCATGGGCTGAACTTCTAAAAGTTTGTGGCTAATATTTAGCCATTTAACTTAAGGGAATTACGTTCACATTTTTTCCTCTTTTTATGGGATAAGTATTTTTTCAAATTCGCCCAACTATTTCTATTTAAAAGGCAAGTTTCCACTTCTATTGAGCATCGGTTTTTTGAAGAGAAAAAACATTCGGTATTCAAGTGCTTTAATTTTCAAGAGAAAAACTGAGTCAAGAGAGTGATATTTTGAGCTTTCAAGATTGGCATACTAGGACTTCATTTGTACCTTATATTAGCTTAGTTGACAAGTATTGTAATAGGGTGTTCTCTTTGTAATCTCTCTTTTATAAAAGTGAGGTGAGTGTGTCCTAAGTCAAGTGGACTTTTGGACGTGGGGTAACCAGTCTTAGGGAAGATGGTTACGTAGGTTGCAATTAGTAGCAAGGTGTGTTACTGTTGTAATGTATTAAGCCCGTTTAGTAAAGTGGTTAAAATCCTACACAAGGTAGGTCGTGGTTTTTTCACTTCAGTTGGGCTAGAGGTGTTTTTCACGTAAAAATCCTGTGTCCATTATTTTCGCATTCAATTTCGTTGGACTTTCACTTCTGCTCAACTCAGGAACAGTCTGTGCAAACAGGGTCTAAGACTGTTTGCCAGAAAAATTGCAAAAATCTGACACCACAATTCACCCCCCCTCTTATGGCTGTGTACTCTCAAAACTAACAATACCGCTCACTTGAGTTGTTTATACATTGTGAAATCGAATTACACTTTAAATGTTTTTTGCCAAATTTCAAAAGTTAGAGTAGCACCTAATTTCTCAAATTGAAGTTTTGAAAGCCTTCCGATAAGCATTTTAAGAATTATACCATACAATTTCGAAAAAGAGTTAAGTAGCATTAATTTCTAAAATAAGGTTTCCATATCCTTTCACTATCTCTATTTTAAGAATTGGTTACTAGTGTGTATGCATGATTTCAAGTGCCGTGTCTTTGCTTTATAGCCAAGATGCCTATGTTCTTCTTGTGATTAAAGCTTGTTGTTGTCAATTATTTTGGGAAATTCAATGTCATGCGTGTTTAAAAGTGAACTTCATTTGAGATGTTCTGGCTAGGAGGATTGTGCTAATTATATGCACTTAGGATGGGGAGTAGACTCATAAAGTGAGAACCCTATTTATCTAGGGCATAGACCTAGAAAACTCAAGCCCTAGTTGTTATAATGGGGGTAGGAGTTCATTAACTTTGAGAAGTCTTGAGGATACTGTTAGATCTTAGAGTATACTTCCACAAGAGGGGGGGTGAATTGTGGTGTCTGATTTTCGCGTTATATATGACAAACACCCTGACTGAGGTCGTTCTCAGATGACGAACACCCTGTTGACTTGTTTGCAGGGGGTGTTTTCAGATATTGCAAATACGAAAATCACCAAGATAAATGCGGAATTAAAGCACACATAATTTTTACGTAGAAAACACCTCTAGCCCAACTGAGGTGTGAAAAACCACGACCTACCTCGTGTAGGATTTAACCACTTCACTAAACCGGGCTTAACACGTTACAATTGCAACACACCTTGTTACAACCTTGCAACCACGTAATCTCCTTCTCAAGGCAGATTACACCACGTCCAAATCTCACCAGATTGGACACGTCCAAAGTCCACACGACTTAGGACCACTCACTCACTTTTCTGATCCAAGATCAGGGTTAAAAACACCTTACTGGGGTGCTTTTGACTAAGCAAATGTAAGGTACAATGAAGTTCCTATTATGCCAATATATTGAAAACTTGCTTTAAACACAACTTGAACTGGTTTTTCTTTTCTCAAGTGAAGCTCAGAAATTCTTTTCACTAGAAAAACCTCTTTTGAAATTTTGCCTTTTGGGAATGTTGTGTTTCAAGATTTCTTTTTGCTTTCTTCCCTCTATAGCTCAGTATGTGTTTCTGTATGTGTTTCAGTGAAAACGAAGCTGTTTTTAACCATAAATTCCAACGGTCAAAAACCAAGGAGAGGAAAGGAAATCACCTAAGTTTGGAAGGTGATTTTTCAAAACAAAACTCCCAACGGCTAGTGATAAAATATTTCCCAAAATCTAAGGGATTTGTTATCTTAAGAGATAACCTTTATCTCCTTATAGCCGTGGGTAAGCTTTAAGCAAGGCAACCAGAAATCTTTAGCAATTTTAAAAACTTTATCACATCCGAAGATATGGGCAGAGAAAATCTTCTAATTTTGGCAAATCTCCCAAAATCTATTTTCCCAAATCTCCCATAGTATAATCCAGAAATATATTTTCCAGAAGAATAACATTTGAAAATATTCTGGAGATTTTGGCCAACCGAAATAATAATTTCAAGGATAATCGGGTATGGCCACTTTAGGTCAGAAACACCCTAGGCACCCTGTTTGCAGGGTTGTTCGCAGTCTGGTGTTCTGAAGCACTTAGCGCAAATACCGATTCAAGAGATGTTTAAAAAGCTTTTTCAATATTGGCATATTAACAAGAGTCTAAATAAATAAAGGCTATATACCCAAGACTTCTTGTTTTGAATCTTTGTCCAAGATCCGTAGAGCTGCTGTGAACATCAAGGCTACCTTGTTTGCTGGGGTTGTTCTTTGCATCGCTAGAAAAGCTGCTGGGAACATGCCTTACAACCAACTGTGAGATGGCGTTCTTGACTTAATGTAGAATCACCCAAAAACCTGTTTTAGAGGCTTGTTCTCACATGTGGCAAACCGGTTAATACAGTAAAGATTACAAACACCAGTTAGGCCTGTTTGCAGATCATGTTTGGAGCAACACTACTTGGACACTGATCATGTTTGCATATCATGTGGCGAATCATGATTGCCGGAAGATTGATGGGTTCCTCCCTGTCCAATAAGTCGATCAGGCACTTATCAAAAAGGTCGGCTGAGTTTCTCCCTTGACCCCTTGGAATCACGTTCTTAATGACGAACATGAAATGGAGTTGGTGGGGAGGAATCAGATCACCCTTTTTGACAGAGCAGGGTGTTCTCAGACCCTGTTTGTGACTTAGGCGTTTGGACACTTCCAGGAGCCTGGCTTGTTCCATGGCTGTTTTGTCTTCCCTCACATACACAGCAAAACCTTGTGAGGGTACTCCCAGAATTTTCCCAAGTGTGGGCGCATCGACCCTGATGTCTTGCCCATTCACAGAACTTGTCACCATCCCTTCGGTGACTCTGCAGTTGGCGTAAAATTCAGCCAATTCAGGCACAGAACACCCCAACTGGGTGTTTGCAAACAGCTCAAGCCAGCCTTGGGCTCGAAGCTTGGTCAAAAACACCCCCAGACCCTGTTCCTCAAAAAACTGACAGACACTACCTTCCCCCTAACAACATTGCGCTTAAGCAACTGCGCATGTTTGTCAGACATAGGAGAGGGAGAGGACTGCTTTGGGCGTTTGGAGGCAGGAACAGAGGTAGTCGCTTTTGGTTGGGGGGCTGTTCTTGGTTTTCTTTTGAGGGGTGGTTTTGATGGAGAAGACTTCACAGCAGGTTTAGTGGTTGTTTTTGGAGGGGCTTGATCTTCAGAGGACTCAGAGAACACCGGTGTCCCATGTTTGAAGGTGGTGTCTTCAGAGTCAAAACTCGAGGACCCTTCAGTAGAAGAGGAGATCTCTTCGACAATAGGAACGGAGGGTTTAGAGGCTCTGGGAGTTGATTTGAAGATAATTCTTGCAGACTTGCGAGGAGGTTGAGAAGGAGGTGAAGAGGGAGTTAGAGAGGGGCGAGACCTTGGTTGTGGTCGTGTTCTTGGCGTTCGAGTGCGCCTAGCCACCATCTTAACCCTTTTCCTCTTCTCTCCAGTTTGAGAGTCGAGAGGAACAGAGTCATCCCCAACAATGGTTTCTGGGTTCTCCAAGAATTGGTCTTGGAGACCCGAAGAGTCAGCACATGCTGCAGAGGGAATGGGACAGGGGATTGTTCCCACATACACCATTAATTCCCAACCAAAGGGGTAGGGAATATCATTTAAACCGAGCCCAACACTGCTGAGGTTTAGTTGAGTGAGATACCCGAAGGTTTTGTGAATAATTGGGCGAGGAGGAGACGGAATTGAGGGTAAACTCAAGTTGCAAGAAACAGGTTTGAGAGCCATTATCGCAAGGAGGATTTTCGGGTTTTGGGAGGTTTTTGCTAGGGTTTGAAAGCAAGAACAAAGGAGAGAGAGAGAGAGCAAGATGAAGAGGACAGACGCACGCAAGGTAGTTTTTAAACTCCTCACCTGTCACGAAGGGTTACCTAGGGAACACCTGGAATTTTAGCAGGCATCAATCAATAAAAGCAATTAAGGCATACCTGTTCGAGCCGCCTGTTCTTGAGCATGCTTTTCTCATTCCAAGGTCTGTCATGATTACTCTTTCTCCATCTCCCAAGACAGCAGTACATAATCATGAGAGTACACAGACTACACATATTCGCTAAGCACAGACCACAAACATTAGAAACAAGAAAGAAGAACAGGTATTATAGGGTGTTTTTCGTCAGCTTGATCTACCTCTGAGAACAGGTGTTCTCAGGGTGTTTTCACCAACCCCAGTTCCAGTCTATTTCTCTCAAACTGATCTCGAGCTAGTGCCTTAGTGAATATATCAGCAATATGTTTTTCCGTTGAGCAAAAATTCATAGAAATTAAGCCTTTTTCCACATTATCTCTTAGGAAATGATGTCGAATGTCAATATGTTTTGTCCTTTTGTGTTGACATGGATTTTTGGCAATATTAATAGCACTTGTGTTATCACAAAAAATAGGAATACATCCAGTGTCAACACAAAAATCCTTGAGTTGTTGTCGTATCCACAACAACTGAGCACAACATGAGGCTGCCGCCACATATTCTGCTTCAGCTGTGGACATGGCAACTGAATGTTGCTTCTTGGTAGCCCAAGATACCAAACATGGTCCAAGAAAGTGAGCCATACCTGAGGTACTCTTTCTATCAACTAGGAAACCTCTTCTTTAAGGTATCCATTGAGGAATGCACTTTTAACATCCATTTGATATAGCTTGATCTCCATATGAGCTGCAAAGGCTATTAAGATTCGAATAGTCTCAATTCTAGCAACGGGTGCAAAGGTTTCTTCGTAATCAATCCCTTCTTCTTGATTGTACCCTTGAACCACCAGCCTTGCCTTGTTCCTAGTGACTGTTCCTGACTCATCCAGCTTATTTCGGAACACCCACTTGGTTCCAATGATTGTTCTGTCTGTAGGTTTAGGTACAAGGTGCCACACTTTGTTTCTTTCAAATTGATGAAGCTCTTATTGCATAGCCGCAATCCAATCTGAATCTGCAAGAGCTTCATTTACACTCTTTGGCTCAATGTTAGAAAGAAAAGCATAGAAAGCACAAAAATTCTTAAGTTTAGATCTAGTTTGCACTCCAGTATTAATATCTGACAAGATTTGATCAAGAGGGTGCGAACTATGGTGCTTCCATGATCTTGGATTAATTGGATCCACAGCCACATGTTTTGTTCTAACTGAAGTGTGTGTAGGATCAGGCTCAAGAACACCTCCTGATCCTGTTTCTGCACCTGTTTGCAAGCTGGTTCCTGAAGAACATGGTTCCGAACAGGGTTCAACGGTGTTTCCCCCTGTTTGGAGCTCACCTTGACTATCGCTTTGAGGAACAGCTTATGTACCTGTTTCCTTCAGGGTGTTCTTACCTTGTTTTTCTTGATTTAACAGCTCCTTTTGGACAAGACCTAATTCAAACTGTTCATCCTGTGCATTACTCTCATTCAAGGAGTTAGATTCATCAAAAAACACATGCACACTTTCCTCAACACACAGGGTTCGTTTGTTAAAGACTTTGTATGCCTTACTGTGAGAGGAATAACCAAGAAATATTGTCTCATCACTCCTAGGGTCAAACTTTCCTAAGGCATTCTTCCCGTTGTTATGCACGAAACATCTACAACCAAATGTTCTTAGATGCATAATGTTGGGTTTCCTGCCTTTAAGAAGTTCATAAGGAGTTTTGTTCAAAATGGGTCTAATCATGCATCTGTTTATAATGTAACATGATGTGTTCAAGGCTTCTGCCCAAAAGTTCTTAGGAAGACTACTAGCAATGAGCATTGTTCTAGTCATGTCTTCTAAGGTACGATTTTTTCGTTCAACCACCCCATTCTGCTGGGGTGTTCTTGGGGCTGAGAAGTTTTGATCAACACCATGTTCATTACAAAATTTTGTAAAGCTTGCATTTTCAAATTCAGTACCATGATCAGACCTCAAGCTAACCAATGTGTGTCCTACTCTCTTTTCAATCCTTTTGAGAAGGGCAATAAAATTCTCAAAAGTTTCATCCTTGGAGGTTAAGAACAGGGTCCAAGTGAATCGAGAGTAATCATCCACTATTACAAGCACATACCTTTTCCCACCTCTACTAGCTATCCTCATGGAACCACATAGATCAATATGTAATAACTCAAGAGGTCGGGTGGTGCTTACACACTTTTTAGATTTTAAAGAAGATCTGACTTGTTTTCCTTTTGCACAAGCTTCACATACCTTATCATCATTATACTTGATGGGAGGTAGTCCAACAACCAAATCCTTGGAAACAAGTTTGTTTAGCAAGGACAGGCTTGCATGACCTAGTCTCTTATGCCATAGCATTATATCATCATTTAATGCATTTAAACAAGTCAGATTATTTTGGGGAAGAGTGGAAATACTAACTTTATAAACATTTTGACATCGCTTCCCCCTCAACACAACATCTCCTGTGTCGTCATTCACAACCAAGCAACGTGTTTTTGAAAACAGTACTAGGTTGTTCTTGTCACACAGTTGGGACACACTTAGCAAATTGTGCTTTAACCCATCAACTAAGTGCACATTATCAATTGAGTGGGAGAGAGTTTTACCAATATTACCTATACCGACAATTGTCCCAGATTTGCCGTTTCCAAATGCTACACTCCCACCATTCAAAGCTGTAAGTGAGAGAAAGTTTGATTCTTTTCCAGTCATATGCCGCGAACACCCGCTATCGACATACCACAACTGCTTGTTTTCAAGGGTGTTTGTGGGGTTGTTCGTAAGGTTGTTTTCTCTCACTTCAGCCTGCAAAACAAATCACGGGTTAGTTTTGGGAACCCAGATCCACTTGGGTCCCATTTCTTTAGACATGTAAAGCTCATCTTTTCTAATCCAGATTTGTTTCACATACCTTTCATTCTTTTCATTGGCATGTTTTCTTAAGGGGCAGGTGTATCTATAATGACCCGTTTTCCCACAATGAAAGCAATCAATATTTTTAGGTAATCCAACATACTTCCTATGTATGGGATAAACGGTCCGTCTAGGCTTATATCCAAGTCCCTTTTTGTTTCAACTGTGGTGAGTGTTTAACCAATCAAGGGCTTGTGAGGACTTGTTCCAATGCTTGGTCGTGGCAAGTTCGGTTTCCAGTTTTTCTATATTAGCATGC
The DNA here is from genome assembly GCA_017589665.1 of Selenicereus undatus. Taxonomy (NCBI): domain Eukaryota; kingdom Viridiplantae; phylum Streptophyta; class Magnoliopsida; order Caryophyllales; family Cactaceae; genus Selenicereus; species Selenicereus undatus. The sequence continues at coordinate 77,195,513 of JACYFF010031954.1, read as the reverse complement.
AAGCTCTTGTTCTCTTTGAGCAAGTCTTCAACCATTCCTTCCACCTCAAAGAGTTTTTCTTCCACTCGAGTATAATCTCCTTCTTTTATAAAGAGATTTTCTTTGAGCATGTTAATATTTTCATGTAAACCAAGTTTTTCATTTTTAAGAATTTCATTTTCAAGCTCTAGGTCACGAACTTCTCTTTTTAGATCAGCACAGGTGTCTAACACATTATATAAAAGTTCTTCTAAAGTAGCTTTGTTAAGACCATGTACCTTGTTCTTGAGATCTGTGAAGCTGATTGTTGATTCATCATCTGAATCTGAGTCACTTTGTGCCATCAGTGCTACGACCTCTTCCTCAGCTTCAGATTCTCCTTCATCTTCAGAGGAATCTCCCCAAGCAGCTAGCATAGCTTTCGAGAATCGCTTGCCCAGATTATTGACAGGGTGTTTTCGACCCTGTTTTCGAGGTTGTTCTGGCATCTGATCTTCTCGAAGCAGAGGACAATTTTTGACTAAGTGATCTGGTTTGCCGCACTTGAAACACCCTATAGGTTGATCTTTAGGGGTGTTTCTGGACTTACTGAATTCTTTTCTTTTGTTGTTCTCCTTGACCTTTTTGAAGAATTTCTTGAATTTTCTGGTCATTAGGGCCATGTCTTCATTTTCAAGGTCAGAGTCAGTGTCCTCATGTGCTTTCAAGGCAAGCCCACGATCCTTCTTTTGCTCCTCTTGTTGTTGTGAGTTCTTTCTGAGTTCATAGGTTTGAAGATTGCCAATCAACTCATCGAGGGTGATTTGGTTCATGTCGTTAGCCTCTTGGATGGCTGTTACTTTGGCCTCCCACGTACGAGGTAAAATTCTGAGGATTTTCCTCACCAACTCTTCAGTAGTGAAAGACTTTCCCAGAGATTTTAATTCGTTTGTGATGTGGGTAAACCGTGTGTACATATCCATCACGGTTTCACGATCACCCATATCAAACAACTCATATTGTCGCATAAGTAGCTCAATTCTAGATTGTTTAACTTGACTCGTACCTTCATGAGCAACTTGCAGGGCGTTCCAGATAGCCTGGGCTGATTCACACTCAGAGATGCAAGTGTATTCATCTGGACCTAGGCCGAAATATAATAGCTTCTTGGCCTTAGCATTCTTTTCCATTTTCTTGTAATCTTCAGAGTCAAATTCAGAAGGTTCCTTGGAAACTTTCTTGCCGTCTTCAAGTATTTTGTAGGGAACAAGTGGCCCGTTCTTGATGAGCATCCATAACTCATAGTCTTCTGCCTGAATGTAGTTCTCCATCCTGTTCTTCCACCAACTATAATGTTGGTCGTTGAAATAGGGTGGACAAGTGATAGATTGCCCTTCAAGAATTCCTTGTGGTGTACTCATTTTCAGAATCTCTCAAGGTGTTAGCCTTGTTGTGAGAGAACCTGCTCTGATACCACTTGTTAGATCTTAGAGTATACTTCCACAAGAGGGGGGGTGAATTGTGG
>JACYFF010031954.1:77170724-77189030 GCA_017589665.1 Selenicereus undatus | reverse complement strand
TATATATATATATTTATTTATTTATTTATTTGGGTAAAAGCAATGAGCCCATTGATTTTGCCATTGACATAATTCAATTTTATTTTCATTTAAAAGACAGGACCTATTGATTTTTTAAAAAAAACAATACGTTGGTCCTAGAATAGTGGTACTCACCTTAAAGGGGGAAAGGGTAATAGAAAATAATCAAAAGTAAAAACTTGGATTCCCAACGAAATATGGAACTGCAAGTCAAGGGCACCGAAGCAAATTTGTCAGGATTCTAAGCAAAAAATGAAGAGCACAAAATAAAAAGCATATACTTAGTAACTAAGTTCGCTGAACCAATCGAGCTAGTCAAAGACTCCTCCAACTCTTAGGGTTTCAACTTCTTATATTAATCTCCCCTGAGATTACAATGTCAATGTCCACCCGAGGACCTTAACAACATCCATCCGTAGTGCTGCTGGAACAATTTGGCTTAATGTATATCCTGTAAGAAAATTGCCTGATTAATCCTCTTGGTTGTAAGTGATCTTTCCTTACTCCCTTGTCTCATAAGGATTACATACATTACAAGAGTATTTGCAACAAGATCAATAGAAAAGTACAACTCAGGACACTAACAATATGATCTTTTTGCATTTGTATCTTGTACTCTTCAATCTTCAGCTAACTCCTCCATTTATAGGTTTCATGCTTCAATATGAGCGCTATTGTTGGAGAAACTGGCTGTTGGAATAAAGAGAATACTCTATTGAATCTTTCTTCTAATGGCTCCAAGCTAGTTTTGGAAATAGGAGTGACATGTTTTGGCATCTTCCTGCTCTAGAAGGAAAGCCTTCAAACTTTATTGAAAAGATATAGATGTTGATTACCTTATGTTAGGGCAAATTAACGTCTTTTAAGATAGTGATATTGACAGCTTCCATTTAGAGGACTTTGACCTGCTATTGTCTTTTCTAGAAATTCGAGACTGACTCTTTCTTTAAGTGGAACACTTTTGAATTTGCTTTCTTTTCTCCTGCAAAGGTCCATCTTGCATTTTTGTGATTGCCAAAAAAAATATTGCATTAGATACTATTATCACGCAATAATCTTGCAAGATAATTAATCAATTTAATTAGAATCAATTCGATTAAACCATTTGGAAATATTAGGCAATGAACATACTTTCAAAGGCGGATAGTATAGTCACCCAAGGAGATACTTTAGGAACCAAATTGGCCATATTTTTGAACTGTTACAATTTCAACTTAGAATGACATGTCTTTTATAGATTTCTATTACACAATGATGTGTAATTTTTTGTTTTGATTAACTTGATCATAGCTATATTTTCATAAGATTTAGCTAGTACACTACGTGAATATTCAATATTTTGCTACATTGGTACTGGAGATGACGTGCTTGTCAAGATCTCTTGACCAAAATTTTCAAGAACACTAAATGTATGTTAAAGTCTCTAAAGCTTGCGAAGACATAGGGACTTGATATGTTAGTTGCTTATATTCCTTCAAACATGCATGTAAGTATACCTTTTTTTTTTAAAGGCATATAAGTAGACTTTAAATAAGTAAGTAGACTTCAAATAAGTAGACATATACAATCAAATATTTTTGAACTCAAACTATATATACGCATCTAATGCACCTTGACACATCACGTTGAGGGAATTCTTCAATTTGCCCTCTTTTTTATGAAATGCAACATTTGTTCAAGAAGATCTGCACCCAAGACAGTGCATTATTTTCTCCTTCATTGTCTAATCAATAGAGCATAACCTAAGCATGATAGATATGTGATAGTCACTAAACATGATCAAGTATGACACTTTGATGATTTTAGGATATGAAAATTATTAGACTTGGCAAAACTGACCCAAAACCCGAACCAAACGATCCGGATCCATACTCCAACCGACACCCAAAATGGGATGAACCGATTTGGACCCGAACACCCAAAATAAACCAATCCAAAACCGAACGAAACCCGAATTGTGGCATGACCCGAAATGACCCACATCCGAAATGACCCGACCCAATTCAAACCCGATCCGTAGTGACCCAACCCAAAGTAAACCAAAAATGGACAACCCGAACTGAACCGTACACGAGTTAAAACCGATCCAATTCTTACCCGACTCAATTTTACCCGAATAAGAGTAACTTTTTTTTGGATTTTAGTCTTTTCTCTTTTGGGGGGAATTTTGAATTTTTCAAAACTCAATTAGTTGAGTTTAGGTAGGAAAAGAAAAACAACTAAAGACGGAATTTTTACAAATGAAATCAATTAAAAACTTAAGAGGAAAAAACAAGATTGTTGATAGTTTTAAGTTTTTAATTTGATAGATATGTAGTAAAAATATAATAGAAAAAATATTTTATCACAATAGGAATTAAGAAAAGATAAGTATAATTAACAATTTATTAAACTTATTAGGATCCAACAATCCTATTTTACTATTTGATTCACTTAATGGCTTAATGTAATGCACGTTATGATTATAAATTTATAATAACATTATGTGACTACTGTCAAAAATTGGGCACTACTGATCTACGATTTTAAATCATCTTCATAACATGTCTAATTCTACAAAATCATATTCAAGAATGTATTGTTGCATGTGATCTCATAATAATGTGACTCATTTGAATTTTCGACAATTAATTTCAAGTCTTGAGTTTCGATAACTTGAATTCACAATCACACAAATGTAGTGCTAATTGGTAGATACTCATATACTACCATTGCTTTTTGGTTTTAACTCATTGAGCAAATGCAGATCAAGTTATTAATCTCACAAAGACAAATCTTTCAATGTTGATGTGTGATCACTTAATTAGCTATCAAAGAACATTGATTCAATTACTAACACTACCAAAAATTAACGATTTTTCCACTTTAAATTCAGTGGGAAATGGCCATTTCCCACTGTTTTCCCACTGCAAATGCCAATGAGAAAAAGTAAGATAGGAAAAAGCCGTTTCCTACTGGTTGCACATACGGTGGGAAAATTTCCCACTGTTCACCCACTGTGGTTCTGCGCATGAGATTTTCCGACGAAGTGTACTTCAGTAGGAAAATTTCCCACTGTAATTGAAACAGTAGGAAATTTCCCACTACCATCAATGCAGTGGGAAATTTCTCACTGTAATAATGTAGTGGGAAATTTCTCATTGGCCAATGACAGTGGGAAATTTCCCACTGCAGTCATAACAGGGGAAAATGGTGAAAAAAATTCCATGATTAGATTTACAGTGGGAAAACAATGGGAAAAAATCAACAGTAGTTTGATCAAAAATTTGTACAAATAGGCACTTGCACATACACTTGTTGATGTAATACTAAACAATACATCATATATGCACCTATCAAATAAAAACTCATGTACTATAAATATCACCGGTACATTAATCACATTTGAATGTACCAACCAACTGGTTCCTTCAAGATTGTACTAAGCTTGCTTACATAACAAAATAGAGTCCCAACTAATAAAATAGGTCATTCAAACCCAAATATCATATGAATGCCAAATTACACATAACCCAAATAGAGTCCCAAACAACAAAATGCTAACTTTTAGAGATGCATATGAGTATCAAAATATACAAACATTGATCTAGCCATCAAAAGAAGGTTCACTTGGATACACAAAATAGGTCATTCAAACCCAAATATCATTCATCCGCACCACCACCACCACCACCACCACCATCATTCTCATCTTCCCCACCATCCTTACTCTCACTCAATGAATCTATCACTGGTATAGGTGGGGGGAGATTAGGAAGGATGGTCTTCATAAGGGACTGCCATTGAAACATTTGTGCTTTTAGAAAGGATGGTCATCTTCCCGACCATCCTCACTCTCATCTTCCCCACCTATTCCTCCTCCTTTTCGTCGTTCTCCTCCTCTTTTCATCAAGTATATTTAGATCAATATCTTCATAGTGTCCAAGATCATGTCGTAAGTTTTCAATGGATACATCAAGGTCTACCATAACATTCATGTCAGACATGTTATCCTCTTGATATGCCACTGGCAACGTGTATTGGTCATCCACTCTAGATCTTGGTTTGCTTTTGATGACAACCCACCAAGGTAATTTGTCCCTTGTTTTTTGTGGATAAGACATGTAATACACTTGGGTTGCAACATAAGCTAATATGAAAGGATCATATTTTTTATATCGCCTATCATGTCGAATCTCTACTATTCCATAGGTTTTGTTCACCCTCATGCCACAATTTGGAGTCAGATCAAACCAATCACAGTTGAACAACACGTATTTCTTAAGAGGTTCACCTGAATATTCTATTTCACTTACCTCTCTAAGAATACCATAATATTCATTTTCAAACTTCCCTTCTCATGTCCCAGTGACACAAACTCCACAATTCATTGTTGTTCTCGCTTGACTCCATTTGTGAGTGTGAAATTTGTAGCCATTAACAAAGTAAATATGATATGTGTTTACAACTCGTTTAGGGCCCATAGCTATTTGGCATAAGTAAGGATAATACTTCACATCTCCTAGTTGAAGCTCTTTAACCTATATCACAAAAGAAACCACACAGTTTATCCCTATCAAAAGCAATACTTTTCATATGAACTACCATTATATATTTTATTGGAAACTTACATTGTCTCTAAACCATGGTATAAATTCATTTGTAATCATCCTATCTAAAACCTCGTCAAATAAAAATGAGCTTGCATATCCTCGTTTTCGTTGTTTAAAAAACCTGCATTTTTAGTGATATGATTAACTTGCACGCCAAAGTCAAACTAAAAGGAAATAGTTTTCCAAATAGACATTAGTAGTGCATATCACTCACTCTATATAAGGTTCAACCTCCACACAATTTAACAAGATATGCAAGTGGGCAACCTTATATTCTTGTTCATTCAAGTATCACTTTCCTAGCTTCCCTGCCGAACGACCTTGTAGTTTGAAAATGGAAAACATTGGTTGAACACCCTCATCATGGAGTTCGTATTCATTTCATCTGCATCTGGTCCTCATAGATGGCACATGAGACTCAAAATAATATGAATAAAAATACGTAGTCTCCATCAATAAATATGCCTCACATATAGAGTCTTCAACATGAGCCTTATTCTTTACCATTTTCTTAAGCTTTTTGAGAAATCCGTAAGAAGATGTGTCAGTAAAATACCACAAAACATGCATATAGTTCTATAACTGTAAGACATAAATGTCTACTTACCTATCAAAAGGATACATCCACCGATACTGCACAGGACCTCCAATTAGTGCCTCTTTTGGCAAATGAATGGGTAAATGCTCCATTACATTAAAGAATCTAGGAGGAAATATACGTTCTAACTCACAAAGAATCACGGGAATATTTCGCTCCATTTCTAGCAGCTTGTCCTCGTGCAAAACAGTTGAGCATAAATCTTTAAAAAATTAACTCAATTTAGTTAAAGTCTACCATACATACTCCGGTAATGCATTAAAAGCAGTCGAAAGTAAGGTTTCCATAAATACATGACAATCATGACTTTTCATCCCCGATAATGTAGCATTGATCATATCAACACAATTGGACACATGAGAAGCATATCCATTTGGCATTTTCAACCCATTCGCACAAAGCCCTTTTTTGCTCTAGTGTAAAGGTAAAGTTTGCTTTTGGTTTAACAACCTTGCCATTAGGACCAACACGTAACTCTAACTCTGGCCACTTGCAATGCTTAACGAAGTCCATTCTTGCTTTCACATTGTCTTTTGTTTTACCTTTAACATCCATGATGGTATTGAATATATTGTCAAAGAAATTTTTCTCAATGTGCATTAAATCAAGATTATGGCGCAATAAATTGGTCTTCCAATATGGCAACTCCCAAAAGATACTCTTCTTGGTCCAGTTATGCCTCTCCCCAGAACCCTCCACTACAAATTCAACATTCTCAACTATACTCGGTAATTACGAGACATGTTGCCATATTTGGTCACTTGACAAGCATTTACGGGGTTTGCTTCTATCTACTTTGTCCATTTTAAATTCATCTGCATTTCCTCTAAATGAATGATGTATAGTTAAGAAACAATGATGATAATCAAACCATGATACTTTCCCTCCCTTCCCAAACCAAAATGCCTTTGACATATGCATACATGTTGGACATGCCAACTTCCCATGAGTACTCCACCTAGACAACATACTATATGCAGGAAAGTCATTGATCGTCCAAAGTAGTGCGACCCTCATTTGAAAGTTTTGCTTCTTTGAAATGGCATATGTCAACACACCATCCCATAGAGTTTTCAATTCGTCAATCAAAGGTTGTAAATACACATCAATTTTACCCTTGGGATTCTTTGGACCTGGAATTATGCAACTTAAAAACATGTAAGGTGTCGTCATACACATTCAGGAGGAAGGTTATATGGAGTGATACTGACAGGCCAACATGAATAAGTCTTGGAACTTTGACCAAATGGAGTGAAACCATCTGCACATAACCCCAATCTAACATTACGAGGCTCAGAAGCAAAATCTGTATGTAACTGATCAAACTGCTTCCAAGCTTCCCCATCGGATGGGTGACACGTAACCCCTTTCTCCCTTCGATTAACATGATGTCACCTCATATGTTCAGCAGAACTACGAGAGACATACAATCTTTGTAGCCTGGGAATTAGAGGAAAGTAATGCATCTTTGCGAAGGGAACTTTTTTATGAGTCCCTTTGCTATACTTGCTAGCTTGCCACCTGTGAGCATCACAAAACTTACATTTCTCAAAAGATTCATCATCCTTGAAATATAGCATGCAAACATTACAACAAGAGTCTATTTTTATGACACTCAGACCAAGTTTTTTCACCAACTTCTTAGCCTCGGAGAAATTAAAAGGAACAAAGTTCTTGGGGGGGGGCATGCCTCTTTCATGAGTTGAGCTACTTCATCAAAACAACTTTGAGACAAATTATAATCAGGTTTAATACTCATCTTTCTCAGAGCAAGAGACAGCTCGGTGTGATTATTACATCCAGGCCACAAGGGTCATTGAGTTGCATTCAGTTTATCATAAAACCTCTGGGCACTTGGATTTGGAGGCTCATACTCATTTTCTTGACGTACTCCCATAATATCATTGACCATGGTTTGTAATCTATCAACCCCGTTATAATCATCATGCTTTACATTCATGCTAGAAGAATTATGATGCATGTTCACCGCAACATTTTTCCCCATGTGAAGTCCAATACCAATAAGCATACATGAAACTCCTCTTGTAAAGATGGACTTTGACTTCTTCTGGTATTAGATACTTTTTATTCTTACACTTAGAGCAAGGACACCTATATTTACCCTCCCTTAAATACAATGGTTGAAGCCTTGCAAAAGCGTCAAACTCTTCTACCCCTCTAATAAACTCATGAGTACACCCTCTAAGACCCAAAATAAGTATATTAGTCATCCATATACGATGTGCAGGAGTTTCCATGTCCTATGTGATAAGATTAATCATCATACATCAATCCAAGCAAAATCACCACTAAAAAATCGGGTTTTTCCGACGGATTTTCTGTCCGTCTGAACGTCTGACAGATTGCCGACGAAATATCGAAAAAGGTGAAGTGGTCGACGGAATTTCCGATGGAATATAAGTCCGTGGGGATTTCCGACGGAATAACCTCAGCTCGTTGGAAATTTCAAATTTTGAATTTTTTAAAATTTCAAATTTTTCGAAAAAGGTGAAGTGTCCGACGGAATATAAGTCCGTTGGAATTTTCCGACGGAATAACCACAATCTGTTAGAATTTTCAAATTTTGATTTTTTTGAAATTTCAAAATTTTCATTTTTTTTGAATTTTTTTAAAAAATAAGTGGTCCGACGGAATTTTCCGTTGGACAACCGTCATTGTCCGATGGCATAATTCCATAGGACAACACTTTTTTCTGATTTGTTTTAAAAAAATAAGTAGACCGACGGTCTGGTCGACAGCATGTCCGTCAGACTACACCTCTTTAAAAACCTGATTGCTCGAGCAATCGGGCACTTCACACACACACACGCACACACATACACACAAACCTTTCTCTCTCTCTCCGCTATCGCCAGTACCGCCGCCCTTCCCCGTGCCACCCCTCTCGGTGCCTGTTGCTCACCGCCACCACCCTTCGCTCCTCCCTCAAAATTGGCCCCCTCCACTGGTCGCCGCCACCTCCACCGGTCGCTGCATTCAATGTAGCACTAAGAAACTCCTCATATTTCAAGTGAGTAATTGAACCTAAATGTTATTAGAGAGAACATTAAATTGTCGTTGAAAGATGAGGAGTTTCTTGGTGTTATATTGAATGCGGCTGATGGCAAGCATGTTTCGATCCCGTCAAATGGTCTTTTGCTGAACGATATCATGATTTTGTAGTGGAAAGATGTGTAACTCAATCTAAATTTTCAAAATATTTTTTTTTAAAAAAAAATTAAATTTCTGACGAAATTTGCAAATTCCGTGGGAATTGCCGACGGAAATTGCAAATTCCGTCGGACAACCCGGCTGGATTCTTGACCCAAAGTACCGGACGGCCCGACGTAATGTATCCGTTGGACGCCCGATATCCGTCGACTTTCGTCGCCCACTCCATCGGCCCGCTCCCCGACGGCTGTCTCTTTCTGTCGGAATGTGTCCGACGAATGGGAGATTCCGTCGGAAGCAGGGGGTCTACGGGACTTATTCTTACGGCCGTTTTCCTTCGGATTTTCTATCGGAAAATCATTTTTCCGAAGGAAAAACGTGCTTTTTTCGTCGGAAAATCCGCCGAAAAAAGCACGTTTTTCAGTAGTGAACAAAAGCTGCAAAATAACGCTAATAGAAGCCACAACATACAATTTGTTAAGCTCAACTATCTCTCGAATCAATTTGCGCACATTGCAGTGACAACGAAAATATATTCATGAAATGCCAAACCACCTTTCAATTATTTTGACATTTTGTAAGAAATATTAAAAATACTTACTCTCACTACGTACAACCAAATTTAATTTCTAAGAAGAAAATGCTCACCGTGAGCTTAGAAATCGCCACAAAAGGAAGAAATGCTAAACCCTGGTCAAATAGGTGAAGATGTGAAACCTCTATACAATTGCAAAAGCCAAACCTACATTTGACTGGAATAAGAAAATAGAAGGAAGAGGAATAATAAATGTACTTGTAACTTTTTCTTTCTCCTCATTCTATAAATGTTTTCATTATGTGAAAATATTGCCTTGTTTCATTTTGTGTATTTTTTTTTGAAGTTGTTACTTCTCACCTTAGGATACTTATGTTGCCAATGGAATAATAATTAATGAATACTTAAAGATAATTGTAAGCATATAAATCATAGGTGCCTAAATTGAAATAAAAAATCAAAGAGGTAACAAGACATGAAAGAACAAATGAATATTTAGAGATATGTTAAAACATGCATCACTAAGATTCCTTAAAACACATCACTAGAAAAGCAACAAATTAAGCACAATATATGTTCAAAGTTGAAAAGATTAACCTGTAGAAGCCTCACTAAAAGAACACTAGCCTTAGGAATAACTCCATCGCTCAAGATAACGTCAACATAACAATCAACCTGCATATATGGTACCTCATTTCAGCAAAATAAAATAATTTTCAATAGTTGAGAACAATTATGGCCACTTTTTACAAGCATTAAAAAATTTTAACTATTTTGTTTTCTTTTTTTTGTTCGATTGACCGTTATCCCATTAAAGCTCAAAGTAGCGTATCCCATTAAAGCTCAGAGTCTTACTTAAAAGGGATAACCTATTGTTAGAGATGAGTTGAACTTGTTACTTCTCACCTTAGGATACTTATATTGCCAACGGAATAATAATTAATCACTACAAAAAATAATGTATCCTCCCACACTTTCATTACTACATTTAATTGAAATGTGGGGAGAAAAATGATAAAATTTGATAATGTTCTCGATTCCACATTTAACAAGTGTGGGGAACTAATAAAACTTTTTCGATACTTATTAAATGTGGGGATTTTAAAAGAATTCTTATAATTACTTTTTATTATATTATTTGTAACTATAATATAGTTTTCACAAAAATTTCAATATTTATATATAAATATGTTTGCAACACTTAAAAAATGATAAGAAAGGTTGGCATTTAGATTAGATGGGCTAATTATATGCTCTTTGATGTAGTTTCTTAAGTGTAATTACTTGTTCTAAGTACTGGATGGTCCTTTCAGGCTTTCTGAGATTTAATTATGAAAAGCGAGCACAACATGACATGCATGGTAAGAATCACATATATGTACTTGGTAGCTCTCATTGCTGCATCTATACATGTTCATTTCAAGTACATCAAAAATAAAATTGCATCATATTAATAAGTGAATAGATCTGTATTCATTACTTTTAGTTGTGTATTGATAAATTTGATCTTTGCATTTAGAATCTATGACATATGTATTGCACTTGGTATAATAACATCAAAATATAACCACATAAGCAAATGATTAAATTCCCTCCTTTTCAGAAGATGCTCATTGTGGGTGCAAGTTGCAAACATGAGGTGTGGTTTTACTGGAAGGTTTTAAGAGGATATAGACTATGGTTTTCCTGATGCTAAGTCCTTGAGAAATGTCTATAAGAAGTGTACAGACCCATTTCATAAATATATGTTACAGGTATCAACTCTTTCTTATGTCTACTTTTCTAGACTTGATTTTAGGGAGGAAATATAAATGTCATAAGAACCCTCATGATTATCTCGTTGTCATTTTGCTTTTCCTTCACAAATTAAAAGTTTAACTTTTCCCTCTTTTTCTTTTATGTAGGTATGGGAGATTCTGGAGCATCGCACAATTTTTTATCTTTTTTTTCCTTTCCTTTTACAAGTCGTTCTATGTATTATGATGTTGATTTTCAAGGATAAGTTTATAGTTTTTGTTGTAGAAGTTTTCATAATTTTTTAGTTTAAGATCTGCTTTGTAACCGATACCCATAAACTAATAGTGTTCGCTTCAATAATATATTGAAAGTACAAGTTTCCAGTTATTACAGTCCTTAATTATTTGATTAATTGGGGAAGCATAGTGAATACATCTTATAAATAATGTGCTTGTTCAAAATATTGCTAATGATGAAAATCTAGTCATTCATATTTGCGTAAGCGCAATTTTAGAATATGGAGAGGTTTGTCATATAAGCTTAGAACAATAACGACGAAACAAATTTGTTGCTAATGCTTTCCATTTTGTGACGAACAATTTGGACGTAGTAATATACTAGTCATTGTTATTTATTTAGCTAATAACAGCGACAACTGGTATTGTTATTAATATTAACGAAGAAAATATTTAGGTTGTTGTTAAAGCTATTAACGACGAGACTAATAACAACGAACGGCGACCAATTTTTTTTTGTCATTAAAATTTTTAACAAGGGAAAAGAAAGCTTTTAATGACGAAATTTTTCATCGTTAGAAACCCTTTTTCTAGTAATGCAATATGTTCTAATGACAATTGTGAGACCCGGAGTTTTGTCGTATTCGTTTAATGAATTTTATGCCTGTTGGGTTGGAATAGATTACTTGAATACCCATCGGCCTTAGAAATAGTTCGATGTTATTAAATCGAACCTGGATAAATTTGGGAACGAATAGTTGATGAATGATTATATTATGGATTTGGGTTTAGGAATCGGTTTACGAATTAGACTAGCCATGTTAAGGTTGGACTGTCGCGTAAACGATAGAGATAAGGGAAGGGCAAAACCGTAATTTTACGCTCCCCTTATTTCTCCTTCCCCTTCCCTTAGCCGCGACACCCCCCCGACTGGTTCTCCCTCTCTCCTCCTTCCTTCTGTTTCTGCTTCTGCATCTTCACGTCTCCCCTGTTCTCCATCTCCTCCTTCGCTTCTCCTCCATCCACGCACCACGACCGGCGACAACCCAGCCAACCCAAGCGCCGGCCAGAATCGTACGCGTGGCTGAGCCAAGAGTCGGCCGCAGGCAGGTGGATTTCGGCGAAGAACTGGCGAACGCCCGGCCACCTCGGTGCATGCAAGGTGATTTCGAACTCCTCCTCCATCTATAAATTGCATTCTTGACCTAGATACTTCCTAATTGTGGTTAATTTCATCAGAAATTGTGAGTTAGGGTTTCGGGTTTGGTGGTGTCCGAACCCCACGCGAAGGCAACCGGATTCCTTGGGTGTGTGGAGTCCGAATTCAGCTTCAACCTAGCCAAATTGCACGCAAATAGCTTGGATTCGAGGTGGGTAATCCTTTAATCCCACTTATTTTAAGGATTTCGAATGATAATCGTATGATTGAGTTTATGGATTTGCTAGTTATAAGTGTTTATGCCTAAAGAGTATGAATTATGCTAGAGATATGTATATGAAGTGAGTTATAAGCGTTTAGTTTCGATTCGAATCAAATTGGGTAAATTATGCTTAAGGTATTAATTCGAAGTGAGTTATATGTGTTTAGTTTCGATTCGAATCAATTTGGATGAATTATGCGCAATATGTTAATTCGAAGTGAATTATATATGTTTAGCTTCGATTCGAATCAATTTGGGTGAATTCGAAGTGAGTTATATGTGTCTAGCTTTGATTCGAATCAATTTGGATGAATTATGCTTAAGATGCTAATTCGAAGTGAGTTACATATGTTTAGCTTCGATTCGAATCAGTTTGGGTGACTTATGCTAATGAGGTTAATTCGAAGAGAGTTATATATGCCTAGCTTCAATCAAGTTGGAAGAAGTAAGCTTGAGGTGTTAATTGGAAGTGAGTTACATATGTTTAGTATCGATTGAATTAATTTTGGTGATTTACCCCCGAGTTGCTAAATCGAAGTCGCTATATGTATTCAAATGTATGTGTGGACAAACAAGTGAGTTAAGCTTATTATGTTTATAAGCAACCTTATTACGTTTGTAAGCAAACGAAGTCGGTTTTATGATTTAGCAAAGCTTCCAAGTTAGAAGAAGTCGGTTTTATGATTTAGCAAAACTGTCAAGTTAGAAGCATAGTCGTTTATGATTAGGCAACCTCATTATGTTCATAAAGAGCCTTTTTAGTTGAAAACTAAGTCGTTTTACGATTTAGTAAACGTGTTACCCCTATAAGAAGCTTTTAAGTCAAAAGTAAGATCGTTTTACAAGTTAATAAACGTATTACGTGTTTAAAAGAGCTTTTAAGTTAAAAATGAAGTCGTTTTATAAACTAGCAAACGTTTTACGTCTATAAGAAGTTTCTTAGGCTAAAAACGAAGTTATTTTGCGAGTTAGTAGTTGTATTACGTTTATATGAAACCTTTAAATTGGAAACGGAGTCGTTTTACGACTTAACAAGCTTATTACGTTTTTAAGAAGCTTTGAAGTTTCAAAGGAAGTCGATTTATGTATTAATAAACTTATAACATTTATAAGAGGCTTTTAAGCTTCGAACTTAGTTTGAATTAAGCATTAACTAAACACGTTATGTTTCAACGAGTATCGTTTTACGACTTAACAAACGAATTACGTTTGTACGAAGCTTTTAATTTAGAAACGAAATCGTTTTACGATTTAGCAAACTAATTACGTTTTTACAAAGCTTCTAAGTTAGAAATGAAATCGTTTTACGATTTAGCAAACTAATGACGTTCTCACGATGCTTTTAAGGTAGAAATGTAATCGTTTTACGATTTAACCAACTACTTACGTTTTATGTAACTTTTAAGTTAGAAATGATTTCGTAAACGTGTTTCACCAAATAGTTTACACATTAGCAAATTTATTTCGATTATGAAAATCTTTTAAATTATTCGCAAAATCAATTTATGAGTTAGTAAACTTGATTTGCATCAAATTCATTCTTTTGCGTTTAAAAGGGTTGAAACGATCTGAAAAAGGACAATTGGGGTTGTGTATTGTGAATCCTAGTTTTGAAGTACATGCTAGTAACTACCCAAGTTTTGAATCGTGAGTTAGAATACTCACCATGTTTTAAGAGGCCGTTCTCGTTGTTTGCCTAAAGCTAAAGTTGTAAGAAAATTATGTTTTCATGTTTTACGTTCATAAAACCTATATATGAATAAGTATAAGTGTTTATGTTTACGAATGATTATGTTTATGAATAAGTATAAATATGTATGTTTACGAATGATTATGTTTATGTATAAGTATAAGTATGTATGTTTACGAATGATTATGTTTATGTCTAAGTATGAGTATGTATGTTTACGAATGATTATGTTTATGTCTAAGTATAAGTATGTATGTTTACGAATGATTATGTTTATGTCTATGTATATGTGGAGGAGCTACTCTAGAAACTTTAAGCTTAAGTCTGATACCCAGGGATGGTGGCTTAGTTCCCGCCTGGTATTATGTATGTTATGTTATGATAGATTCAGGGATGGTGGTTTGATTCCCGCCTGAAGTCTATGTATGAAAATTATGTCTCAGCATGGTATGATGTCTGTCCGGATAGGCGTATGTTGCCGCTCGAGTTTGGCCGACTCGGGATGGCAGTAACAAAGTACCTCTAAGAGTCTAGTGTCTCCTCATTTACGTGAATAAGATACTACGTATGTTTTCAGTAAGCTTATGTTTTGCTATGTTTATGGATTTACGTAACGGTTTATGCTTTACGATTTTACTAAAGTTAAGTTTTTCTACGTTTGTTTTTAGTAAGCTTATGTAGGTTATGTTTATGGATTTACGCAACGGTTTATGCTTTATGAATTCATTGAAGTTAAACTTTTTGGTATGTCTATGATTCCTCTTGGTTTATGGAACGAGTATGATGTATGATGTGTAAGTCTTCAACTAAAAAGAATTACGAAAGGCTTTTGGTAAGTTATATGTATTTTAAGTATGTTTTGGGAGAGAGGGTTTACTCACTGAGCGGTGGTTGCTCATTCCCATTACTTTTCCCCTTTTCCCCAAATTCACAGGTAGGTGACTGCTGCGTGGAGCGCCCAGGGTGGATTTGCGTGGACTGTGTTGCCATGGTTGTGAATATATTGTGTAATGTCGTATGTGGTTGTAAGATTATGTAATCAATCTGTTTCTTTGTAAAGTTTATGAAAAATCGAAAGTTCTGTGTACTCCTGGCGTGTGGCCTGTAGAGTTGTGGACTCCGGCGTGTAGCCGTTGAGCTGTTGGCGATATTTAGTACCCTTTTTGTATTGCAGGGATATAATGTAAGGCTGTAGGCCTGGAAAACGGTCAGTTTTTAGGGGAAATTCTGTCCGTTTCGTCCCAGAATTTAGGTAGAAAGTTAAGAACACGTGACGTCTTCGGCCCTAGGGACTAGGGGTGTTACAACAATAGCTTTGTTTAGTGCAGAAACTCTAAATTAAACTATAAATATGGAAACACAAAAAGGGGGTAGTGGAGTACGAGAGCAAATGGGAATCTATGAAATAATGAAGACTATTTTCACCTTTAGGCTACCCACCATCTCAACCCTCAAATTATGCAACACTTTGTCACCCATGGGAGGTGCCGTGCTAATGACATGGAATTAGGGTTAAGAAATAGCTCACCTAGCCTAGCCTATGGGCAGTAAAGATATGTCGCATCTCAGGACATGGCTCGGGTTTGTGAATCAAAACCACCAACTCTATAACTACAACACATCTATTTGGAGTCAATTTTCTACTTAATCATCCTCAATCTCACATCAAACATGGGACAAATTAGGAGTAGAAAACATACAAATCCCATATTATCACCCAACATTCAAACTAAATATAATGGCTTTTGTATAATTAAACAAAATTGAAGCAACATTAACAATATAAATTCAAACATCACACTAGTTAAACTATATCAGAGAAACAGAGAAGAGATTTACTGAGATGAGCCCATGAATGCGTCAACCACAGCACCGGCCGGCCACCCAGAAGCCACCAAGCACTGCGACGCCCACCACAGAACAGAGCCGCCCACCAAAGAACAGAGTCGAATACTCCACCAACAATAGAATCGACGACTCCACCACAGAATAGAGCCGACGACTCAACCAACAATAGAATAGTCGCCCAATGCAGAACAGAGCTGACGACTCCACCAACAACACCGACGACCTCCAACTGGCAGCAGCACTGACAACCTCCAACCACCAGAAGTGATTTACTGAGATGACTCGAGCAATAAGAACGACCCCAGCAACTGTATACAACACCAACCGGCG
Organism: Selenicereus undatus; assembly: GCA_017589665.1. Taxonomy (NCBI): domain Eukaryota; kingdom Viridiplantae; phylum Streptophyta; class Magnoliopsida; order Caryophyllales; family Cactaceae; genus Selenicereus; species Selenicereus undatus. The sequence continues at coordinate 77,172,851 of JACYFF010031954.1, read as the reverse complement.
ACCTCCAACCAGCAACCACGGGGGGTACGGGTGGGGCGACGGAAACGGCTGTAATTTTGGTAGGGTTAGGGTTTAAGCGAAAATGGAGGGGGGTTGAGTCTGGGGTCATGACTCGTGAGTTGTTGTTTCCAGTTTGCCCCCAAGCTTAAGCCCTCTTTGTGTTTTTTTGACAATTAAAGTTTGCCATTTTGTTTCAAAAAAAATCAAAACAAGTTCTAGCTAGCTGGCCGTGACTTTTGTTTGATGGGGGGTGCTTGAGTTTGGGGGGAAATTAAAATTTAACTTTGAGAATTGGTGGGACTTTGGGGTTGAGAGAAAAAAAGTAGTTAAAATAATATGGGGGTAGGAAATTTAAAAAAAAATTAAATTTAGTGGAAAGTTAGTAGGAAATAAGACTTAAAAAAAATATAAATAACAATTTATATATTAGATAGTATGTGGGAGTTCAGTGGGAATTTAGTGAAAAATTTGCCACTACAATTAAATCAATGGAAAAACAGTGGGAAATATAGCGTAGTGGGAAAATAGTGGTAAATTTGCTACTGTAATTTTCCAGTGGGAAAGTACCGTGGAAAATTTGTTGATTTTTGGTAGTGAAAAAATGTCGACTTGAACCAATCTATTTCTATTTACCAACTCCAAATATGACAAATGTAAAGTTATAAACCAACATCAGGGTCTAAATAAAAACTTTGTTTATTTTCTTTCTTTTTTTTTCATTTTTTTAAGGTATATTTTGGTTTGGGGCTCACAAGTGAGACCATTAACAAATGATTTGCATTATGTTGGTCCACTTATTTTGTTATTGCTGGAACTCAATTGAGATGATTAAAACTTGACTTAACGACAAATAATCCTTTGGATAATTACACGACACATTTGATATAGGGTTAGGGATGAGTTGTATACTTGTGTTTGTAATTTACTAACTTTTTTAGTAAATTTGGAACTAACCCCATATAATTTTTCATTAATTATATATATATATATTTATAATGTATAATAAATTAATCATTAATGTATGAATTAAAATAGAACTCTAGAATAAATAGGTTTGTCTAATTAAACTGTTTTTATCTTTTAAATACAAGTTAAGAGTAAAGAACTAAAGATGGCTAAAGATACACTGATTCAAAATTAACCAAATTTTATTTATACCCGATTCGATTTACACCTGACCCAATATTGACCAGAACATTCAAATGAATCTCACATGACCCAAATCACACTTGACCCATACCCGATTTGAATCGGGCTACTGTAGACAGCCCGAAACAGACCCGATGCGGACTCCACCTGAATCGAGCCCGTACTGACCAGAACATGGTACCCAAAAGTGACCCGAACCCGAACTTCACCCGAACCGAACCTGACCCGAGCATGGTTGTTGTATTTATGAGGTTACTCACACAAGAGGGGGGGTGAATTGTGTGTGATAAATTTTTGCACTTTTGAAAACACTCGTGGAGAACAGTTTCTGAACAACGTATGGTTAGCAGGAAACTGTTCCTGCCAAGCTTTCGTAATGTGTTCGGGGTAAGAATGAATGCAAAAATAAGAATGAAGACACAAGATTTTTACGTGGAAAACCACCTCTAGCCCATCTGAGGTGGGAAAACCACGACCTACCTCTGTAGGATTTTCACAAAAATTCTACTAACGGGCTGAACACATTACAATAGTAACCCCACGTTACAACTTGCAACAACACGTAATTGTCTACCCTAGACAATCACCCCACGTCCTTAGTTACCTTATACTTAGGACAACTCTATTCTTTTACACAAACAAAAAGAATACACCTTACTTAGCAACTTCTAATAAAGCAAGTGTAAGGTACAATGAAACGCCTAGTATACCAATGAGGAAGACTCAATTTTTTGCTCTCTTTTATAGGTTTTTCACTCTGGAAATTTGGCTCAGTAAGAACTCACAAAATCTGAAAAACCACACATCAAAACGTTCGCACAAAACTCCTTTTTATAGCTTGAAACAAAAACGGCTAGTTGAGAGTGTTGCTGCGCTTCTTTCACTATTAACTTGAAATAAAAACCACATATTCCAGCAGCCAACGTCCAGTCTTTTCCACAATCTTAGGACTTTGCTAAAAATAGGAGAAGGGAGATT
>JACYFF010031954.1:77141817-77165724 GCA_017589665.1 Selenicereus undatus | reverse complement strand
TTCTTCACACAGACTAAATGATACTTTGAAATCAGGTGTGTGAAAAAAAAAAACAAAACCAAAAAATTAGAATAATGAACCAAAAAAATGGATTAACTGAATTAAATATTTAAAAATAACGGCTTCAGTTCTTAACTGCAATTCAGTATCAGTTCGTCTGGTTTCAAAAATTGGACCAACATCAATTTTTCTTTTAAATTGAGTTTTGAAAAATGAAAATTTAGGCAAACCAACGTCAATTTTTTTATTGTTTGTAAACGATTAATTCATAAGCGAATCGAGAATTGGTTAATTGATCCAAAAAATTGGCTAATTATTGGAAGAGAACATGAGATGATCTTAAGAACTAATTTTATGAGACTGATTTATAATATGTTAGAGATTCTTTATTATAAATACCATATATCTTTTTATTAACATATATTTTGCTTATGTGGCTTCCGGAAGTACATACTCTCTGGTGTATGATATAGCTTTTGGAGCCACATTGATGGGGTCCTGCCAATTTGTTTTTTCCTTTGTTTGTTTTATATTTAGGGAAGCAAAAAAAAAAAAAGATCCTGTAGACATGGACAACTTTTTATCATTTCACTAGTATTCTTCTAACCCATGCAATGCATGAGAAATCTCAATAGTTTTTAATTATAGTAATTATGATGAGTTTTTAATTTGAAATTGTCTTTTTTTTTTTAAAAAAAAGAAAATCTTTCGTACCTAAAAGATTGTGGTTTATGGTAGACAATATTATTTCATTTCCTTTGTTTGGAAAGACATTAATATAATTATGATATTAGTTTGAGGAAATAACTTTTTTTAAAAAAACTATTAATTATTATAAAAAATTTGTGAGAATGCATATGTCCAAAATTGAGTCGGTGGATAGCATGGATTTGTGAGAATGCATATGTACCGCTAGGGGAGACTAAATTAAACGGTCAGGAAATTGCACTTAAATTTGACAAGTCGCTCGAGTAAAAAGCAGTTAGGGCGTAGGGGGTGAACTCCACGTGAAATGCAAGTTTGTCGAGGGATTTTTTTTCTCAATAGAGTGGTTATTACTCATTACTCATTTGCTTTGCCAAATAAACAATAAATTAATAATTAAGGCACTTCTTTTTTTTATTTTTTATTTAAAAACCTTTTTTTGGTTCCAAAGGACGGCTTGGGGTACGCATAGCGAATGGACCATTTAGTTCGGATATAGGTCGGCTTATCTTGAGATCAACGAGATTTGGTTTGGTTTCGCTATCGGGACATCTTTTTTGTTATAGTTGATTTCGGGTTGGTTGATGTTTGGTCCAATAAGCTTGTCCTACAAAGAAGGAAAAAAATCGGTGGAAAATGTTTGCATTGGGTTTGGTTCGGGTCATTTTGGTTTTCGAATCCACTTTGGATCAATTATTTAGGGTTTTCACTTGAGTATGGATTTAGGTCTTTCTGTCCAGGAACCTGTGCTTGTTGGCCCTCTTTGTGGATCTTTGGTTCTAGTTCTAGAATATGTGGGGCAGTTAGGGAATTGAAAATCAGACCTAATTTGCTTAACTTAGCTGTTAGGGTAAGGCTCCGCAACTAATAATTAAGAGCGTCTCAATTATATGTCAATTAATGATGCCTCAATGTGTGTCTTCTACCATTAAAAAAAAAAAGGTAGAAGGGAAGTGGTGGATGCCTTCAGTCAAGACAATTTTTAATGAGTTCTGTTCCTCCAGTAGTCACTATCATGTGAAAAACTATGCATTCTCTACATTATCATTTTTGCGGATTATGTGTTGCATAGAGTACATAGGTGATTGCATACATTGAAGAAACTTAGCGCATCATTCCAGAAGTCTCTAGAATGTGGCAACTGTGTTTGTAGTGCTTTATTACTCATACAGATCATGCTTTTTGGCAGAGAGTATGCCATTGAATCTATTGGAAAAACTTATAATCTCTACGTTGCTTGCTAGTTGCTCTGTAAAGAAGAGGTCTCTTTCCACTGTTCTCATGCTTTTAACATAATTTTAAATGGACAATCTAATCATGTTTGAGGGATCCGTTAGAGCTATGCTTGTTTTCTTCATCTTCAATCTTTCTGAATGCGTTTGCTTGATAGCTAAATAGACCATTTTAATATCTTGATTCTGAAGTTCGTTCATATTGGACCACACGGACGTCACATTGTTATAAATGTAATTGATGTCTTTTCGATGATCATTGTATGTATTTCTTATCAGCCTTGTGCTATGATAGGAAGCAATTGTTGTCCCTCCATTTGTAGCCATAGCAATTCGTCCAAGACCTGGTGTTTGGGAATATGTCCGCGTTAATGTCTACGAACTTACAGTGGAGCAGTTAACAGAATCTGAGTATCTCCGCTTCAAGGAAGAGCTTGTGGATGGACAGTGAGCACTTTGTACTGAAACCAGTTGTATTTGATTGGAAAGTTCTGTGGCTCAGTTCAGAATATTCCTCAGTAGTTTACTTATCTTTTTGTTGTATGATAGGATTGATGATCACTTTGTTCTTGCGCTTGATTTTGAGCCTTTTAATGAATCGGTTCCATGTCCGACACGATCATCTTCCATTGGCAATGGAGTTCAGTTCCTCAACCGTCACTTATCATCTATCATGTTCAGAAACAAAGATAGCTTGGAGCCATTACTTGATTTCCTTCGAGTCCACAAACATAAAGGAGTTGTAAGTTCTGCTACCACTCTCTGCTTAAAGAAAGAACATGATTTAAGCATGAACATGCATGAACCATAGCAAGTGCCTGGATTCTTTATCGGTAGGTAACTTCGAGGATGTTTGTGCAGATGATGATGTTGAACGATCGGATACAGACTATATCCCGTCTTCAGTCTTCACTGTCCAAGGCCGAGGAATATCTAGTCAAGCTCACACCAGATACTCCTTACTCTTGAGTTCGAATATGTGTAAGGTTACATATAGATACTTGCATATGCCAAAGTGGAGTTGCCCCAAAACTGCCAAGCCACCTTTGTTGCTAAAACCCACTAGGATCGTTCCTGTGATACCATGCTCACCAGAAGAGGGAAAATGTGGGTGTAGGGACAGACTGGGGAAGATGTCCTCCCCCCCCCCCCCTTCCCTGTCTGGGATCCCTCCCCCAGCTTCCTGCCCCTGGCCTTTATCCTTACTGTATCAGGTTTACTAAGCACTGGATTTGGAGTAAATTGGTAAATACATGAATAACATTCTCTTTATCCGTACAGCGTGCCGAGCTGTTGAAAGGAAAAAATTAACTGAGGGAGGAATGCTCATGCATATGCTTTCCAGTTGACATGTCTTCATTCTCGCATTCTTATGTTGTGTATAGTTTTAATTGCTTGCATACTGTAAAAGGTGATTGCTTAACAAATGCAATTGGTTTGTATTTGCAGACTTCAAGGGATGGGTTTTGAAAAAGGTTGGGGTGATACCGCAGAAAGGGTTTTAGGAATGATGCATTTGCTTCTAGACATCCTTCAGGCTCCTGATCCCTCTTCCTTGGAGACATTTCTTGGAAGAATTTCCATGGTGTTCAATGTAGTCATTCTGTCTGTACATGGTTACTTTGGCCAGGCAAATGTATTGGGCTTGCCAGACACTGGTGGGCAGGTATCAGGCTTGATTCCTCCTCTCTTGCCCCCTTTACTATTATCAGTGATTATGCCCATATTAAACTATACTGATTGTCACTATATCAAGCATCAACGTAGCTGCAATCCATCTTCTAAATGATCAAGACCCTTTTGCAATGCATGAAAAGGATGCTATCTCATCTCCTGTTTTCCTTGAGTTGTAGATAGTTTATATTCTTGATCAAGTCAGAGCTATGGAGCATGAAATGCTTCAGCGAATACAGGAGCAAGGGCTCAATGTGACCCCTAGAATTCTCATCGTGAGATTCTCTCTTCCTTTGCGATTGTATTGTTACTGCTGATCCTTCTGTGGATAACTCGAATTGTATGCCTTCCTAGGTGAGTCGATTGATTCCAGATGCTAAGGGGACTACATGCAACCAGCGGTTCGAACGAGTTAGTGGAACAGAGCATACTCATATTCTGAGGGTCCCTTTTAGATCAGAGAAAGGAATTCTTCGTAAATGGATATCTAGATTTGATGTGTGGCCTTATCTGGAAACCTTTGCTGAGGTAATTGCTATATGCGAATTCACATTTCACACCATGTATCTGTTAGTGTTGCATATGTTAATTGTCCTTCTCATGGCGGCTTGTGCATTAGCTACTAATATTCTGTCATGCATTAGATTTGGGGACAATTATGTTTCTTTTAGAATCCTGGGATGTAGTCTATGTTCTTATTGAATACTGCTTGTTACTTGTGATGATTTCATCTGTTGCATGTAATTGACGTCCTATAACATGTAACATTTTATCCTGCATTTCTTGAATGCCATCAGTGTTATGATGTGGGTATTTGGTCGAGGATTCTTTATTTTGTTATGCTTGGGATTGATGTATATATTGTCCATGCACAATAATTAGCTATATGATGATGCATTATCAGGATGCAGCAGGTGAAATAATTGGAGAGCTTCAAGGTCATCCAGATCTGATAATTGGCAACTACAGTGATGGGAACCTTGTTGCTAGTTTGCTAGCACATAAAATGGGTGTCACCCAGGTTAGGATTGTCGCTGTTCTGTTCCCGTGTGTTACTTTGACTTTCATTTCACATCACATACAAACGTACGGGTTCACTAGACCGTTATTTTTGTCCTTAAAAAAAAGATAATCTGATAATGGTCAAGTTTCGCTAATAAAGCCGTGCTGCGTGCTTGACCCTCAAATGTTGTGGCTATGAAAAGCAAAATCAGTAGATCATGCAATTCCAAAAAGCTAAAATTTGCATAAATAGAGCTACGTAAGTCGCCCCCCCCCCCCCCCCGTTTCATAAAAAGGAAAAAAAAGAACAAGAAAAAAAGAGGCAATGACTTGCCTTAAATATGGGAAAATTATGCTGAGCTAACTTCTTGGCCTTTGCAGTGTGACATAGCCCACGCACTGGAGAAAACTAAGTACCCAGATTCCGATATCTATTGGAAGCAATTTGAGGATAAATACCATTTTTCCTGTCAATTTACAGCTGACTTGATGGCCATGAATCATGCAGATTTTATCATAACCAGCACTTACCAAGAGATTGCAGGAACGTAAGTATAAGGATTACACCTCCTTCAGCAATTCAATCACATTGATATGTTGATTTAGAAGTACATAAACCAGTTTGATATCCAGAATAAGACACATGTACTCGTTTAAAATACTAAAGAAAATCAAGCATTGACATCTGTTCCATGCTGGTAATGTGGGTTTGTCATCCTTATTTCTTGACTCTGGTTATCAATTTCGGTCTAGCTCTATCCATATGTATGCTGCTAGTTTATCAAACTAATTCCATCCGCCATCTTCACTTGTCTTGGGTCTTGTATCCTTTAAAAATCAATTGCATGACCTACATTTTATTTCAGGAAGAACACTGTTGGACAATACGAGAGCCATACGGCCTTCACTATGCCAGGGTTATACCGAGTGGTTCATGGGATCGATGTCTTTGATCCTAAGTTCAATATCGTCTCCCCAGGTGCAGATATGTGCATCTATTTTTCCCATACACAGAAGCAGAGGCGGCTCACTTCACTTCATTCGTCCATTGAGAAGCTCTTGTCTGATCCTGATCAGAACGAAGAACACATGTAAACTACTGGCCTTGTTCAATCTACTTCATACATGAGTTTTCTGCGATGCATTCAGTGAACATACTATGCGTTTACTACACTTTTGCAAAGAAGTATCCCTCTATTTTTCCTTTTGTGGGGTCACTACTATGCAGGGGCTTCATCCATTTCATCTTCTTGGAGGATTTTCATACCAGAGAATTTCTGATCAAATAAGAATTTTAGAGTCATGGGCTTCATTTTATCCTAAGATTCAAGAACTTATTAAAAGATTCTGCCCAGAAAACTTCCAGCAGAAAAACTAAGCCGCCCTCTTTGGAATTTGAAGAGAAAAATATATTTTTCTGATAATGATAATGGAGAACATATGTAAGCCACTGGCACTTGTTCAGTCTGCTTTATGTATGAATTTTCTGTGATGCTTGTGGTTAACATTATGTTTCCTGTTCAAATTTTTTCCAAGTGCAGCACTATTTTCCTTTTTCAGCGTCACTGACAATATGAGGTTGTTGTTTGTGGCATGATATACGAAACTCTGCATGCCTGAAAATTTCTTCTCAAATGCGAACTCTAGAGTCACTGGATTTTATTTCTCAGATAATACTAAAGATTTAGACAAAAATCTACTAACACAAGAGAACTTCCAAGCAGACAAAATGAACAAATCCAATTGCTACCCTCTTTCGAGTCTGATGAGGAAAAAAATCTTCTAACCTTTTTCCCCTTTACAAATCGATGCAGTGGTATACTGGATGATACTTCAAAGCCCATAATATTTTCCATGGCAAGGCTAGACCGTGTGAAGAACATAACTGGGTTGGTAGAGTGCTATGGCAAGAATGCTAAATTAAAGGAGCTGACAAACCTTGTTGTGGTTGCTGGGTACAATGATGTGAAGAAATCTAATGACAGGGAAGAAATAGCAGAAATTGAAAAGATGCATGGCCTTATCAAGAAGTATGATTTGAAGGGGAACTTCCGATGGATAAAAGCGCAAACTAATCGGGCGCAAACTAATCGGGCACGAAACGGTGAACTTTACCGCTGTATTGCTGACAAGAGAGGCATTTTTGTGCACGTAAAGTCTGCCCTTTGGTCATGGTCTAGAGCTCTTATCAGTTCTTTTGATCCTTAATTGTAAGGTTTGAGGTGCAATAGATTTGTGGATCTTTTCAGCCGATTTTTTAAAATTCAGGAGGGAGATAGACCCATCTTTGGGGATCCCGAATATTGTCAGTAATTATAAAGTAGGATCTGGTCATAAATCATAAGCAGACAAATAAAGCCAATGCCATCCAGCTTTTCTTCTGAATGCCATGGTATTCTATAATGCAGCCTGCACTTTATGAAGCTTTTGGGCTTACAGTAGTTGAGGCAATGACTTGTGGCCTTCCCACATTTGCGACATGCCATGGTGGTCCAGCGGAGATTATAGAAGATGGTATCTCCGGATTTCATATCGATCCATACCACCCAGATCAGGCAGCCATGAAAATGACCGATTTCTTTAAGAGGTGCAGTGAGGACCCAAGCTACTGGGATCAAATCTCAGCGGGAGGATTGCAAAGGATTACGGAGAGGTCTGCATTTTTTCTGTGCTTGGTAACCTTTGTAAATTGCTTTGCCGGAATATGGGCACTGATGCTTTGTTCTGAATTGCAGGTTCACCTGGCAGAAATACTCTGAAAGGCTGATGACCCTAGCTGGGGTGTACGGATTCTGGAAACATGTATCCAAACTGGAAAGGAGAGAGACTCGACGTTATCTTGAGATGTTCTACATTCTCAAGTTCCGTGATCTGGTGAGTGCAGTTTATGTGTGTACATCCCTATTCGTCGTGCGTGCTGTCCTTTTGTAACATGTAATCAACGTACAATGTCATTTATGAGTGAAATTATGAGACAGGGGGTTCTAAGGAGGGGGCGTGTTGAGGTGACATTTGGTGAAATCAGCCCATACACAATCACCCATTTGGGAGTGTGGGAAATCAGATCCAACTTAAATGTGCCACAATGCAAACCTGATTTGACCTGAAACCAAATTCACCATACTCGAATAGGACACATCTTAATTGCGCCTCATGAATATCTATTGCACTTTGTAGCCCACTTATTACACAAACTGACATGGAGCCTTACTCTTCGACTGGCACTTTTTATGGGACCTAAGATCAACTTGGCTTTATCCAAACTGAACTAGACCTAGCAAAACTGATCCAAGATCCAAAACTTGAACTGAATGATCCGAACTTATACCTAACCTGACATTTGAAATAGGTTCATCCGAAAGTAGACTGGAAATCCGAATTGACCCGAATCAAACCATACCTGACCCAAAATTTTCTAGAAAGTTGCTTATGTTTGCATGGCAAGTGTATCGGACCAAAAATCGGTCGACCCGAAGTCAACCAAAACCTAAGTGCTATCGACCCAAACTAGACTGACCCGAAATGTCCCTTGACCCAAAATATGACCCAACTCAAACATAAGCCGACCCATACTCAAACCAAATGATCCATTTGCTAGGAATAAACTGAGCGATCTATTGTATTTGTTACTCTAGTCGAGACATAATGTAAATGATGGGAAGATTATTAATTTTGCAGATGAATCTAATTAAAGGAAATGCTGTACGTATTCTTTCAGGCAAAATCAGTTCGCCTAGTCACAGATGACCAGCCGACACAGACTGATGGAACAGCAACATTCCGAGGACCATGAGCTCCATTGTTATAGGGAAAACGTGACAAGGTTTTGCTTATTAGTTTTAATTTCCATATGTGGAAAAGTAGGGAGGAAATATGACTTGCAAGACTGGATTAAATTCCCTTTGTGGTTGATCATCATTCTCTTTAATATTATTCACAGCGTCATTATGTCAATCGACTACAATAGGTTGAATATTCCTCATATTTACTTGTTTTTTTTTCTTTCCCTCGAAGCTCTACTGTGAGTGTTCTTTTTCTTCTTTTTGGGGGGGGGGGGGGGGGGCGGGGCGGGGGGGGGGGGGGGGGGGGGAGGCTCATGGGGTCTAAATCCATGCAGTGGCTAGGAAATGATACAAATTAGATGAGAGCTAGACTGTCTGTAGAAAGCCAGTGTTTCCCATGAACAAGGACACATCTGGGATTACCAACTAGGATAGTTTGGATATGTGTCTTTTTGAAAAGCTTATCCATCCGATTGGGTGAAAATGTCCTGCTTGGGTTGATCACATTGTGTAGCTTAATCTAATAATCTTTCTTTAGAGCATCTAATAGGTAATCATGATCAATAGATGAAGACTCATATCACCCTAAAAGGGGGTGAATAGGGTGATTGTGGAAAATTAAAAACTCAATTTAGCAAAGTAAGAACAAATGCATAAATTCAATAAAGACTGAATGCAGCGATATTTTAACGAGGTTGGGCCTCAAACAGGTTTAAGTCTCCGACTAGAGTTATCCAACTCTAGGATTCAACTCTCTACTTGTATTATTAAAATGAACTCACTCTATCTCTCAGAGCTACCTCACTCTAGAGATCCCAATCACTTAGACCAACCCCTTGGTATAAGCTTGGGTGGAGTTTAACCTCACAAACTCAAAGTTCACTCCTTAATAATAATTTTCACCTCAATATATCACAAGAATTACACCCAGTACAAACGTTGAAATGAAAGTGTTCAAGAGCGATATTTCGTAATGCTTCAGTGCAAACGTTGAAATGAAAGTGTTCAAGAGCAATATTTCGTAATGCTTCAGTGTTCTCATCTGCTTGAACTGGATTGATATTTATAGGCTTGAGTACACGTCCATTAAATAAGGCGGGTTAGTTAGGATATGCTGAGATATCACTTCAGTGCCTTGAATTCTGGTGGTCAGCTTCTGATTTGATCTTTTTGCCTTCATTCCTTTGATTGTGATTAATACGATTCAACCTCTTGCCTTCTTTAAAAAATTGCAGAAGTTTCTTGTACTAGGCAAGCTTGCTATATCTTTTAATAAAATATCATACCTTCAATGTTTGAACCTTGCTTCAATGGAGAGAATCTTGCCTAACTTTTCTTCAACGTGTAAGTCTTGTATGGCAAGTGAGAATCATGACAAATATACAATTCAAGACTTTTGCAAGGCAGCCAAATAATTTCCTCAATTAACTTGATAAGCCAAGATCATGCAAATGTTTTAATTCACACGTGAGCTGATGATTTTGAGCCAATTATTTTATCCGAGGTAAGTAAATAAGTTTGTCCTTTTAAGCAATCAGTTTGTTAGGCTGAGATTGTACATATATTCTTACCTAAATCAATTTCCATGATTTTGTTCGTTGGGACTTATAATATTCATGTTTCCTTTTTATATTAAGCCTCTTAATTAATTTTGTGTTTCATCAAAACTTTCCTAGCCACTAAGGGAGTCAACAATCTCCCCCCTTTTGATGAAAGACAAAATTAATGTTAGTGATTTGTATCAAGTTGAGCTCATGTGAGAGGAGATGCATTATATAAGCATGTGCTATATAGTTAATTATGAAGTCCAAGCATTTACATGGTCTCAAAACATAGATATCGATATAGGCATTTGAAACTATTTCAAAGCATAGATATATTTGGTCAGTGAACATAGTGTAAGCAAAATAAGCATTGATTTGCAGAGTAAGCAATTAACATAGTGTAAGCAAAATAAGCATTGATTTGCAGAGTAAGCAGTTGATACCGAACATTAAGCTACTAGCAACCAACTTAGAAACCTACACAACTAATAACTGCAGTTTTCAAAGACCTAAGCAACTGACTGAATTGTAAGCTACAAGTTTAGTGAATAACATAAACATAAGCAGTAAGCATTCACACTTTCTCCCCCTCTTTCATCAAAAAGGAGGGAGGTGGGAGCAACAAAAAAATGTTGGAGCACACCAACATCAGACCAAAAGACTGGGAAAGTAGAAGATTAAGGCTTGCGCTTGGAGGCTTTGGCAGCAGATAGGAGTTGGGTTGCATAGGCAGAGCTTTGTGCTTGTTCGGTAGCAGAAAGAGGAACGACTTTGAGTGCGCACTGCTGAGTCAGGCTACCCATGGTGATGAGATCACCAAGCTTCTGATGGACCTTAGAGATGTGAGAGGTGAGCAAAGTCTGGATGCGGTTCAGGTGATTGTCGATGATAGCCTGATTGTGAGCAATCCCATCTAGTGCATCCGTGTGCTGAACCATGATATACTCAAGTTTACCGAATGTCTCTTGTAACTCATAGACCTTGTCATTGAGAGTTAGGATGCGGTCAAGGAGAGAGGGGGACGAGTAGAGCTGGGAAAAGCTGACCCGACACAATTACTGACCCGAACCCGACACGAAGTTAAGTGGGTTTGGGTATAGATTTTCGACCCGTTTAATTAAATGGGTTGACACGTTCAACCCGTTTAATTAAATGGGTTAGGTTCAGGTCGAGATTCTCGACACGAAAAAGTACCTATTTAACCCGTTTAATTAAATGAGTTAAATAAGTCAACTCATTTTTTTCAGTTTTTATTTATCCATTTACTTTTTATTAGATAATTAAGAATATAAAAATTTTTAGAAATTATGAATTATGATGAATATGGGGAATTTCAAAGAGTAATTATTTAATGTGATACGTAAACCTAATTTTTAACACTGTAATTACGTATTAGTTGAAAATATTAAATGCGTAAATAGTCAATTAAGCGACTGAACTTGACCTATTTATCTTAAATGGGTTAAGTGGGTCAACCCGTTTAAAAATTAAATGGGTACAGGTCAAGATTTTCAACCCGTTTAATAAACGGGTTAGGTTCAGGTTGAGGAATTCTCAACCCGTTTAAGTTCGACACGAACACGAACCCGACCCGACATGACCTATTACCCAGCTCTAGGGACGAGATAATTTGAGGAGAGTGTAGACGAGGCTGGACATATTGGCCAAATTTCTTGGATACAGTCACAAGCTCCTCAGGTGACATATCATCCACAAACTTCCATACACCAGATGCAGTTTTAAAGAACTGTATGTGTTTTAGGGATGCGGGGGTGATGATGGGCGCGGGTTTTGTGTTAGCAATTTCATTGGTAGGGCAAACCCCAAAGTGGTGGAACACGAGAGTCAAGAGGGTGGCATAGGGCAGGGAAGTAGGATGCCGAATTGAGCTGACCTTGGACGTTGCCTCGAGAATATACTGAGTAAAGTTGACTGGTTTGCCAGTCATGAGCAAGTATATGAGCTCAAGGGTTTTGGTGTTGACGCTGTCAGTAGAGTTGGGTTTGGGAAGGATGGTTCGAACAATAATATAGTAGAGGGGGCGAGGGTCTTGTTTGAGAATAAGATAGGAGAGATGAGCAGGGTTAGTTGGCGGTTGGCAAATTCGGTCAAGCACCGTTTACGGGCTTCAGTTTGGGAGAGTGTGGATGGGGGGGGGGGAGATGGAGGATGGTGTTTAACTCAGTTTCAGTGAGAGTAAACTTGGTATGCTTGACTTAGCATTCAAGGGCTATAACATGGCTAGTCTTAACAGTATGAAGATTAGCATAGAACATGCGAACTAATTGGGGATAGTGATCAGTACCCAAATCTAACAATTTACCACAACTGCTCTTTAAGAAATACTTAATAAATCCCAAATTCTCAACCAAAAAGGAGGTAATATCGATGGGTGGGGCGATTGACAAATTGGGTTAGAAATTTTTCTCTAGCTAAACTGGAGTGAAACCAAGTAAGAGGGATTACCTCAAGGGTGATAGGAGTGGGGCGTGGTGAGGTGGCAGAGGAGGGTTGGGGGCAGCGGACGGTGTCCTGGCGGCGACAGATGTCGGCGTGGTGGCCGTGGAGAGAGAAGCCCCAGCTGCTGGAGAGGACGGAGAGGTCGGGCTCGAAGGCTCGGTGGTGGTGGTGGTGGAGTTAGAGAGCACCTGAGGAACGCAGGGGAGCAAGTGACGGGCGACAGGGCGGATGGAGATGCGCCCGCTACGACGGAGAAGAACGGACCGAGGGGCTTGTTTGTGGAGCTTTGAGGAGGAGAGTGGCGATTTGCTAGGAGAGGAGGCAACCTTGAGACCCTTGGTTCGAGGCACCATGGTTGACGAGAGGAGCTTCAATGATGGTGAGGAGGAGGTGGTGTGGAGCTGATGTCTGGGGGTGAGGTTATATGGGTCTCATGAGATACGGATCAGAGAGCAATTGGGGCAAGATTTGGAAGGGAGGAGGATTGAGGAGATGGAGTTTTGGAAGGTGGAATGGAGCTCGGCTATGTTGTGCAAATAGAGGAGAGAGAAGGTGGGATGAAAGGGGAAAGTAAGAGAAAGAATAGGAAAGAGAGAGATTGGGTAGTTGGGCGTGATTAAGGAGCGGGCCCAAAGGAAGATATTCTTGCCAATTTTTTGAGATGTGTCTGGAGAGTAATTTTGGCAAGGATGGATTGAATCTGGAAGCAATTGGGATCGTGTTGGTATATGATAGACATAAAGCTATGTATGAACTTTTGCCCATCAGTTGTACTCTGTTTAGCTATACTAAATTCATTCAGGGCACTGAATTTTTATATTTTTTAGGCCATGGTAATGGAACTTAGTAATTCATGACGTACCTGGTTAATAATGAATTTGTAGCGACCATGAGCGAAGGAAGAATCATGAAGCCTGACATTTACTTGGCAAATGAAGTTAGTTATAAGAGAGGGCTCCCCCTCAATTCATGCATCATTTTTTATCATGCCTAGTTCATGTTGTATAGAATTAAAATGATCTTCACTCAAGGGTTTAGTAAAAATATCAGCGAGTTGATAATTCGTAAGGACGAAGGTAAGAGTAATATGTCCTTTTTCAACATGATCACGAATAAAATGATGGCGTACCTCAATGTGTTTGGTGCGGGTGTGTTGAATCGGGTTTTTTGTGATATCAATGGCACTTTGATTGTCACATTTTATTGGGACATTTTTGAGATTTATTCCAAGATCCCTTAACTGCTGCATTATCCATAGAAGTTGTGCACAGCATGCACCGGCAGTGATGTATTTTGCTTCTGCCGTTGATAGGGCTACAGAATTTTGCTGCTTGGAATGACAAGAGACCAAGCATGGTCCAAGAAATTGACAAGTTCCTGACGTGCTCTTTCTATCAACTTTATAACCTGCATAGTCTGCATCAGTGTATCCTACTTGAGAAAAGTCTCCCCTTTTAGGGTACCATAGTCCTAGATTTTTTGTCCCAGCTAGACATCGAAATATTCATTTTACACATTTTAGATGAGATTCTTTAGGGATAACCTGAAATATAGCACATAAACATACACTGAACATGATGTCAGGTTGACTAGCGGTAAGATAAAGTAGTGAGCCAATCATGCCTCAATAGAGCTTTTCGCTAATCGGTTTACCTTCTTTATCCAGGTCTAATTTGTCCGTTGTAGCCATAGGAGTCTTAGCATGTGTGGCTTGATCCATTTTATATCTTTTAGCAGTTCGTTGACATATTTGCTTTGGTTAATGAATATGCCGTCGTTGCATTGCTTAATTTGAAGGCCTAGAAAAAAATTTAATTCGCCCATCATGCTCATCTCAAATTCTTTTCTCATGAGGTTGGAGAATTCTTCACAAAGAGAGTTATGTGTAGCCCCAAAAAGTATATCATCTACATAAATTTGAATGATTATGAAGTCTTGACCTTTCGTTTTGGTGAATAATGTTTTTATCAATGAGTCCCCTTTTAAAATTATGGTCTAAAAGAAACTTGCTTAATCTCTCATACTAAGCCCTGGGGGCTTGTTTTAGATCGTAAAGGGCATTTTGAAGTCTATAAACATGCTGAGGAAAATCTAGATTTTCAAACCCGGGGGGTTGTTCAACGTAGACCTCCTCTTGGAGATATCCATTTAGGAATGCACATTTTACATCCATTTGATATAGTTTTATATTCATATATGATGAAAATGCCAATAATATTTTTATTGCTTCAAGACGTGCTACAGGGGCAAAGGTTTCATCAAAATCGATACCTTCTTCTTGATTGTATCCCTTGGCCACTAGTCTTGCTTTATTTCTTATGACATTACCTGTTTCGTCCAATTTGTTTCTAAACACCCATTTAGTTCCTATAACTAGATGGTCAGTAGGTCTAGGTGTACGTGTCCACACTTCATTTCTTTCGAATTGATTTAATTCATCTTGCATAGCATTGATCCAATTTGCATCACTTAATGCTTCTAAGTGATTCTTTGGTTCTATTAGTGATACAAAAACAAAGAATGCACAAAAGTTGCGCAGAGATGAACGAGTTCTTATACCTGTGGATATATCTGTCAATAGATTATCCATTGGATGAGATGTTTTATATTTGTAGTGTTTCTGGGTTACCTCGTGTTGAGATGCATCAGGCTTGGAGTTTTCTTCATTCGTGGGTTCCTTTTCTTCTTGAGGTGAGGAGTCTTCCTGTAGTTCTTGTGGTTGCTCAACAATGGGGTTTACTTCATTTGTTGTTTCTTCTTCATCATTGCCATACTTGTTTAAGTGTAGATTCTGGACTGTAGATCCACTTAACACACCGTCATTTGTTTCGTCAAAAATTACATGAATACTTTCTTCGATGGTTTTGGTGCGTTTATTATAAATTCTATATGCCTTACTATGTGATGAATATCCTACAAACATTCCTTCATCACTTCTTGCATCAAACTTTCCTAGACTATTTTTTTCATTATTATGAACAAAACATTTGCATCCAAAAGGTCTAAAATATGAGATATTAGGACGTTGTCCCTTGAATAATTCATGCGGTGTTCTTTCTAGAATTGGTCGAATTAGACACCGATTTAAAACATAATTTGCAGTGTTTACTGCTTCAGCCCAAAATCTTTGAGGAGCATTGCATTCGCACATGATGGTGCGTGCCATGTCCTCTAGAGTGCGATTTTTTCTTTCCACTACCCCATTTTGTTGAGGTGTTCGTGGTGCAGAAAAGTTGTGAGCAATTCCGTGATTGCTACAAAATTCAATAAACTCGCTTTGATCAAATTCTCTCCCATGATCGCTTCTGATGAAGACTATAGGAGAGTTTTTGTAGACTTTTAATTGTTTACAGAGTTTAGAGAATTCTTTAAAATCTTCATTCTTTTTCTTTAAGAAGGCTACTCAAGTAAAACGGGAATAATTATCGACAATCACAAAAATATACTTACTATGCCTTAGACTTTGTATCAGTATTGGTCCACATAAGTCCATGTGAAGTAGTTCTAATGGTCCAGATGTGCTAATATTATTTTGTTGATTTAAAGGAACTATGTAGTTGCTTTCCTTTAGCACATGCATCACATATATGATCATATTTAAAATCACATGCAGGAAGTCCTCGTACTAACTCCTTTGCTAATTTTTTAATTGTATGCATGCTTGCATGGCCTAACCTTTGATGCCATAACCAATTGTCCTCATGATCAGAGACTCTAAAACATGACAAATTTTGAGAGGGGAGGTTGTCAATATCTATGGCATAGACATTTTCAGTTCTTGGTTCATGGAGGGCAACTTTTCCTAATTGTTTATTTTTTAAAATACAATTAGTGGAGTCAAAAGATACTAAATTTCCTTTATCACATAATTGAGATATGCTTAGGAGATTAAATTTTAGGCCATCAACAAGATAAACATTATCAATTGAGTTGGAGGGATCTTTACCGATTTTTCCAACACCAATTATTTTACCTATACCTTTATCGCCAAAAGTGACACTCCCATGTCCTTTCTTTTTTATTTCGGTGAACGGGGAGGCATTACCGCTCATGTGTTTTGAACATTCGCTATCAAGGAACCATAGGTCTTTTCCAGATTTTAGGCACACCTGCAAAACAGGAAATCAAACCTTTCTGCAACTTTTGACATTAAATTTGTAGTCAAAGGCATTGGTTATCATGTTAGGTGGTTTAGTTCCTTTAGGAACCCCGATCTGGGTAACTTTGTATGATGGTTTCTTAAAAGGGTATGGGTAGGTGATATGGCTAGTTTTGCTTGTTCTTGTATTCTCTTTATGCTGTGCTGATTTAACAAAGAAATTATTGTATGTCTTGTTTTTGGTGAAGTGGTTATATCCAATTCCTTCTTTGTCCTCTTGTCCTCTAGTGAATGCTAAAATTATTTTCTGATTTTTGTCACACTTATTTTGCAATTCTTCATTTTTATTTTCTAAAATTCTAATTTTGATATGGAGGTCATTGTTTATTTTTTCAAGGGCTATACTCTTTTGTTTTTCTTTTTGAAAGTTTCTCTTGAGATCTTTATAGTTAGAAGAATATCTCTATTCTAGTTTAGCAAAACTCACCAAGGCATTAATTAATTCATCTTTAGAGCATTCATAAAGGGCTGCAATATCTACCTCATTGGTATTTTCAGGTTCATGATCCTGCCCTTCTCTTGCCATGAGACATATGTTAGCGTTGTGCTCTTCATCACTTTCGCTTTCACTGGTGTTGGTATCACTCCAGGCTGCGATCATTGCTCTCCTGTTCTCTTTCTTCTTGAATCTCCGGGATTCACCTATTTTTTGGATGAGTGGACAATCTTTCAGCAAATGACCTGGTATTCCACAGCCATAGCATGAACTGATATTAGTGTTGTCTTTATTGAGAAATTTACCTTTGAATTTTTCATTTCTTTTTAATGTGGATCCTTTTGAGTTAAATCCTCTTTCGTTAAATTTTTTCTTTAGTCCCATTTTATTAAGACCCTGAACGATAAATGAGAAGGCCTCCTTATCATTATCGTTGGTTTCTTCTTCCTCAGAGGTGGGATCTTCTTGTGCGACTTTAAGGGCTATCCCTTTCTTTGAACTTTCTCCTTCATCTTCTTTAAGATAAATCTCATGTGTTAAGAGCTTTCCCAGAAGATCATCCAACTCCAATTTTTTGAGATATTGGGCTTCTTCGATTGCCGTGACTTTTGGTCCCCACTTGTCCTTTGGGAGGCATCGTAGAATCTTTCTCACTATCTCCTCATTTGTGTAAGTCTTACCAAGAGATTTTAGATTGTTAGTAATATCAGTGAATCGAGTAAACATATCCTTTATTGATTCATCTAATTGCATTTTGAATTGTTCATACTGATGTATGAGCATGTTCATCTTAGTTTCACGGACTTGGTTTGTCGCTTCATAAGTGACAATTAATTTGTTCCAGATTTGCTGAGTTGTATCACATACAGAAATGCAGTTATATTCGTTAGCATCTAACCCGTAATAAAGGATGTGCTTAGCTTTTCAGGTCTTGGTAAGTCTTTCCCAATCAGAACTGGTATACTGATCTTTTGGTTTGTCAATAAATTCACCCTAGTCATTTTTAATTTTAGGAGTAGGGTAAGGTCCACTATTCACTATTTCCCATAATTCCATATCAGTGGATTCAATGAAAACTTGCATGGCATTTTTCCAATAAGAGAAATTTGTTCCTTTAAATAGGGGAGGTCTGACAGTGGATCGTCCTTCAACATTGATATCACCAGAGATGGCCATGATCGTCACCCACTCGACAGTTAGGTCAAAGAGTGTGGGACTTGCTCTGATACCAATTGAAGACTCATATCACCCTAGAAGAGGGGTGAATAGGGTGATTGTAGAAAATTAAAAACTCAATTTGGCAAAGTAAGAATAAATGCAGAAATTAAATAAAGACTGAACGCAATGATATTTTAATGAGGTTGGGCCTCAAACAGGCTTAAGTCCCCGCCTAGAGTTATCAAACTCTATGATTCAACTCTCTACTTGTATTATTAAGATGAATTCACTCTATCTCTCAGAGCTACCTCACTCTAGAGATCCCAATCACTTAGACCAACCCCTTGGTATAAGCTTGGGTGGAGTTTAACCTCACAAACTCCAAGTTCACTCCTTAATAATAATTTTCGCCTCAATATATGATCACAAGAATTACACTCAGTACAAACGTTGAAATGAAAGTGTTCAAGAGCAATATTTCGTAATGCTTCACTATACTCATCCACTTGAACTTGATTGATATTTATAGGCTTGAGTACACGTCCATTAAATAAGGTAGGTTAGTCAGGATATGCTGAGATATCACTTCAGTGCCTTGAATTTTGGTGGTCAGCTTCTGATTTGATCTTTTTGCCTTCATTCCTTTGAATGTGATTGATACAATTCAACCTCTTGCCTTTTTTAAAAAATTGCAGAAGTTTCTTGTACCAGGCAAGCTTGCAATATCTTTTAATAAAATATCATACCTTCAATGTTTGAACCTTAAGCTTCAATGGAGAGATTCTTGCCTAACTTTTCTTCAACGTGTAAGTCTTGTATGGCAAGTGAGAATCACGACAAATATACAATTCAAGACTTTTGCAAGGCAACCAAATAATTTCGTCAATTAACTTGATAAGCCAAGATCATGCAAATATTTTAATTCACACGTGCGCTGATGGTTTTGATCCAATTATTTTATCCAAGTAAATAAGTTTGTCCCTTTAAGCAATAAGTTTGTTAGGCTGAGATTGTACATATATTCTTATAATTTCCACGATTTTGTTTATTGGGACTTATAATATTCATGTTTCCTTTTTATATTAAGCCTCTTAATTAATTTTGTATTTCATCAAAACTTTCGTAGCCACTAAGAGAGTCAACAATAGAGTTGACGTTTGAAGCACTTTGATGAAACTGTTATACAGAATATAGGCTTAAAATATATGAATATTCAGAACCGTATATTAAAGTAACAAAGAAAAACCGCCAGTATTGACATACACCCTTTGTCACTTTACTCCGAGACAAAGGTCAAGGGACTTCGTCTTTAGGATCCTGGAAGGCCCGACTTAGCTTCCCTAAACTACACTTCTAGAAGAAGAATATTGGGAGTCAAAAACACCCGCTCTCCCCCCTATGAAGAGAAACGGAAACGAAAAAAGAAAAAATGATACCCCGTGATTGAAGAAAAATGGAGATAGTTTATGTTAGAATTGGTCGTAAGAGTGAGCCAAGTAGGCCAAGGCACCCACAAGGGGAGCGTTGATATAGGTGGCAGGTTCTGATTGCTCATGATCTGACCGTTGATCAGGAAACATGTCATTGAGGTCAGGCCCACCGACGATTGCTCCTACAAGGAGGTTGGGATTGGGTGTAGGTGAGTGCATAATGTCGAAGCCTGCAGTGCATTGGATCCTCCGTGGGTGGGATGCAATGGATGGCAGAGATGATCCCCTGTGGTGTATCCTTTGTGGGTATCTGGCACCGTACCCTACCATGTAGGACATGTTGAGTGGGTTCGACCCCAGCACATAATTCACCTGTCTTCTCGCCACAGTGCGGAGCGTCTTGGGGGTGATGGTGGCGCCACCACAGGAGACGGCTGTGCGGGAGCTTCTGAGGTACTTGGCGTAGGTCAAGAGTAGGAAGGAGGTTGAGGTCACATATTGCATGTTGCTGTCTCTCATCTTGAACAGCAGCCCCCCTGTTTTCATTTGTATTTCGTCGAAAAACACACGCATGAATCAACTCATAATAACATTTCAACTCTAATCTCAATCAATTATCAAGTAATATGCAACATTTGCCTATCCAAATTACCGTGTGTGTCAATTTTGATCTCGACCAATTTATAAAGTAACATGGAACATTTACTATCCTAAATTACGCAACTTTACTAATCAATTTTTTTTGTGGGGGTGGGGGGGGGGGGCTGGAGAGAGAGGAGACCCGGAGTATACTGTGCTTGGGAAGAAGGGGCACCAGGAATGAGAGAACAGATGTAGTTATCGGAATGTCCCTTGTAAACTTGGAGACCTTGCACTTTATGCACAAGGAAGGACTGAAATGTTTGCAAAAACCGATTAAACCAAGCTTTTAAGTCATACTTGACTAAACAAGACAGAAACTAATAGAAAAGGTGTCAAATAAATGAAAAGTATTATTTTGATTATAACTAGAGACCTTGGAGAGAAGAATTCTGGCACCAACATGCTTGTTATCCCAACCAAATATGTAATCAACCTCATCTGCACCAAGCATTTGCCCGGTCCTCTCTATATATTTAAGGTACATTGGATTCCTAGTTGCCCTGTGTAGCCATGCTGCCCCCCATAGTAGCTCATCCTTTTAATTCCACCACACAAAAACGAAAAATCAAACTAGAAAATAAAAGTTAAATAATTAAAAATAAAAATAAAAATAGGGTATGAGAAAATTTGAAGCTACCTGATAACCAGAGTAAGAGCAATAGTAGGGACAAACAAATGGCTTCAGCCCGTCACTGTATGAGGCTCTGTATTTATCAGCAAACTCAAACACCTTTTAACAAAAAAGGAAAAAGGAATTGAAAAAAAGGGGACAGCTTAGTAAATATTGTTTATTATGAATAGTAAAGTATCCGGCGAGGTTTCAGGAGGTTAAGATGGATACCCGAATGGCTCGGTTGAGGAGGGTGCTAGAATAAGAAGGATCGCTCTTCCTGAAGACCATGGAAGCGGAAGCGAAAGCAGCAGCAGTCTCAGCAGCAACCTCGGTGCCTGGGTTGTTCTTATCTACCTTGAATACACTCCTTGGTGTGTCCATGTCTTCTGGCCTCTCCCAGCAGGCATGGTCCTTTGTTGCATCTCCCACCTAAGATTGCAGAAAGTTATTTAAACCCCAAAAAACCCTAAGCATTCCACATTGTATTAGACATGGATGAAGCGGAATGATGTGTAGGGTAAGATTTAGTGCACTAGTGCATATGCTGGAATCATAGGCATGGCAATATATGAACCCTATGACTCAACAACAAAAACATCACTTAAGATGCTCAAGAAAAAAAAGGTTTTCCAACATCTTCTGGCGAGAATACCATTGATGGTACTAAAAAATGACCTTACTTTGTACAAAACTTGTCTGCAGTTGACATGTATTCATAATAATCCAAATGAGGCTATAGAACTTAATTCAATATAGGCTCCACGCACTGTCAAGCCAACTAATATTAACTGGGTCGACACCCTTGTTGACACAAAAATATTGGATGCCGATCCTACTTATGGGTGATTAGAACATGAAGCAAGCCCGAATTCACCGAGTTTGAGACCTGATCTCTGTGTCTGCATTTGACACTGTGAAACAAGGATACAAATCTAGTAAAGGTTCACTTCTATTTGGTCTAGTACTGGCAAGAAAAGACTCAGTGAAATGTTAGAAGAACGAGGGAAGAATAACCTGAACATAGATGGAGTCTTCATGCTGAGTGGCCTTAAGGAGATAATCAGTACCCCAGCGGATTGCTTGTCTGGCATGTTGGAGCTCCTCTTTCATCACTCCACCAAACTCAATGACACTCCATGATAGCATGGTGGTCGTGAATGCCATTGGGAATCCAAACTTGACATTGTCCCCTGCATCATAGTATCCTCCCACCAAATCCACCTGAATTTTCACAAATTGTCGGAATCAATCCCAATGGCTCAAACACAATGAACTAGGCTTGACACGTGGAGTAACGCACTAGACTTATAAGTTATAACCAAACCTCGACTCAAGTTTTACAGTTCCTTCCCACCAAAATCAGGATGCATTACAAATCGCCAAAATCAATGTTGGCAGCTTAAACACGAGGAGCCAAATAGATGAAGTAACACACTAGGCTTTTTAATCGAAGCCATCTCAAATTTTACAGTACCCTTCTGCTGTCTACCGGCCTCATCAGGCTCTGATAGGTGGAGTAACCCTCTAGACTGATACACTAAAACACGGGTCAACTTTAAGATAAGATTGAGAACAATGAAGGAAATGTAGAAACATACATTTGACTTGGAGCCGTCAAAAAGGCCAGAGTCTCCTCTCCAGGTCATGCGCTGGTTGGGTGGGAGCTTCCCTGACCTTTGTCCTTCAAAGAAGAGGATACATTTCGTCAGAGCATCTTTGTAATTGTGAGGAGTGAAGCGAGCATGGCAGGGGTTTCTTTGGTAGGGGTTTTTTGGCTGGAAAGGGTGGCCATTACAGAGGATAACAGAGGAAAAGAGCAAACTGAGTAAGAGGACAGCGGGAAAACAATAAGCAGCAGCATCCATGGATTTTATAGAGCAAATAAGAGTGAAAAAGGATTATCTCGGTTCCTCAGAAGAGGACAAAGAAAAGGGTACTGAAAAATCAAACCAACCACTGCCTACTTCCTTCTTGCTCGTCTTCAACCAAAGCAGAGATACAGGGCGGGAAAAGAGCAGAGAAAGCAGAATACTCTGCCGCTCTACTTATAGTGGTAAAGAGAGTAATGGGTTTCTGTCCTACTCAATTTTTTTTGCGATGACTGTGCCTATGGGTTTTTAATTAAGTTTTCCTTGTCAAAATGGGCTTAAGTTTTGAGTTGTACATGTTAATGATTTCTTCAAAGTCAGTATGCCATGCTCTTTGAATGTGTAACGTCAAATTCATGCAATGGCACTCTTTAACTTTTTTTTTTTTTTTGAGTTATCAGAGAATTTTACCAAATAAAAATTTAAAACAAATCCTTGGGTCGAAATTCATGCAATGGTGCTCTTAATAATTGCTTTTTCTCAAACGCACCCATTGCATGAATGGAAGTTCTGGGGCTTCTCTCTAGATGTTGCATGCAATGTCTCCCTTTATTTTCTCAAATGCGCCTCATTGTATATTGAGGTAGTTATAACATTGCAAATCCATGCATGGTTTTGTGTGTGCAGGGTAATACTTTACTGGAGATCATAGACACATTAATGGGCAGCGAGCACAAATCAAATAGGCACAAAACAGCACAACTTTTGCATGAAAATTTTCCCAGCATGATAAAATCCCGATCTCAATACTTGGTATATAGACAGTACTATAAACCTTTAATCAGTTTAATGTGAACATATTATGGACTCCACTTGGTAGCAGGGCTGGAGCCACTATGGTGTAAGGGGTGTCAATTGACACCCCAACTTTTTTGGAAAAAAATATACATATATGTGGGCAATTCTGAAAAAATATAAAAACATATATATATATATATATATATATATGATATATGTTTTGCTGCAAGACACTCTTAACTGTCTTATCTCATCATAATTAACAGATTTTATGGTTTAAAATCAAAATTTTTTCAATGATTA
This sequence comes from Selenicereus undatus, assembly GCA_017589665.1. Classification (NCBI taxonomy): domain Eukaryota; kingdom Viridiplantae; phylum Streptophyta; class Magnoliopsida; order Caryophyllales; family Cactaceae; genus Selenicereus; species Selenicereus undatus. The sequence goes on along the minus strand of JACYFF010031954.1, from coordinate 77,141,978 downwards.
CTCTTAATTATGAATTGATACCTTAAATATTTATCGGCTACACCGATAAAATATTAAATGATACCCTAATCGCATCAACCCTATCCACAAGTACATATGATACGCATATTTTAAAAATCTGATAAATTATGGCTAAAAATATAATTTTATATAATTTATAA
>JACYFF010031954.1:77111318-77141417 GCA_017589665.1 Selenicereus undatus | reverse complement strand
TTAACTACTATATTTCTCATGCCTTGGAGGTTGCGTGTTTGGGTCATGTTCAGGTTTTGCATTTCATGCTTTGCATTTTTTGAAGTTTTGGCCAGTTTATTATTTTTTTTTCATGCTTTGCATTTTGTAAAAATTTTGGCAACTTAAATAATAAAGTTACATAAATGAGATTTGGCCCTCTGATATGATATTCAATCAATTGGATATCCATCTTTTTGTTTTATTCATTGGGTATGCTTTAACTCTTGTTTTAAACCGATTTCTGCCATCCATTTAAGAGAGAGTTTGTTGTCTTAAAATATGCTGCAACTGCACGATATAGTTGTAACTAGCAACTAGCGAGTACAGGTTGTGTCAACAGGGAGCTCGCTTTCAATTACCAAAATTAATCCAAACACCTAATCTAGGCAAAACAATCTCGAAGGTTTGATGTTAACTAACAATTCAAAAATTATAATATTAAAGCACCTAGGTTGGAATTAACAACACGATTATATAGATGAATCAATCATTAACCCCAACAAACAAAACCTGGCATGCATTAAGAGTGGATAGATTACCAATTAAGCCCATCTCCTCCCTCTCTCAAAGGTCGAAGACTTATCCTAGAACTATAGTCACCTATTTTCATGAGACTAAAAGTCGAATAATGACAAGGTCTACAATCTCGAATTCCAATTAGAACCTTAATCATTTTCATATTAAAATTCTAATAGTCTACTAATTCACGCCAGGTGAAAGGTTCGTCTCTCAATGCTCCCTTAAACGCAAATAACAAAGGATGAATGTTCTTTTGAGCAATTCATCGAACACATGGTGCGCATAATAGAACTCATCAACACAAGCATCGGAAAAAGGGATTTGGGGCTAACACATGATTCAACTAAACAATAATCGACGTCAATCCCAACCTAAGTTGGGAGATTAGCCACACATCATCATGGAAATAACCAAATCAATTATAAAAAGAAGAAACATGAATTGCAATAAAACCCTAGAAGCAATAACAAAAGAAAGAGAGATTTAAGGAACAAACTTATTAAAGTCAAAGGAGAAATCTTGAACAATCTTGAATCCAACAATTTGATTACAAAATACCCTCTCTAACAATCTCTTTAAAAAGCCCTAGAAAAGTCTTAGGAAAAGTACCCTCTAAAAGAAGGATGGAATCCCCAAAAAAGAACCAAGAAAAGACATTAAAACGCTACGGCGCATGGCTGGCCGTGCACCACAAGTTGGGGTGGCACGGGCTTGCTAGTGGGCACGAGGTGACCATGCCACCTCCCTGGAATGGCCACACTGCCGTGTGCACCCTGCAGCGCGACTGTGCTTCTTCTGCTTCCTCCGGCTCTTCATTCTTTGATGCTTGCGGCTTCGTTAGACCTCCAATCTTCCTTCAATTCATCCCTAGAGCCTTCCTTTCTATCAAAACCCGAGGGTTCATCCTGAAAGTAAGACATAACACATTATAAGCCTAATACGAATAGAAGGAAGCTGATTTGAACTCTTCTTATCTAGATTAGACATGAAAAAAATGAGTAATAGGGATCAAATAAGAGCATGAAAGAGGTAAAAATAGAGGTTTATCACTCCCTCATGCTTATCTCTTACTTATCACCAAACAAAACTAACTCTTAGAGGACCAAACAAGGAGGTAAAAAGCCACACCCCTTTTCAGACAAGAAGTGATCAAACAACAAATCAAGCTCAATCATGCATCAGAGGTGGCTAAGTCAAGGTGTTAAAAGCATTTTCAAAAAGAAGCATACTACCATCCATGAATCACTCGACCTGAATGCAGCACACCAAGTACCCCAATATTGAATCACATAATATGACAAGATCTTCTCCAATAAGTAGTGAGTAAGCAGGACCAGTAGAACCTCACTTCGAGACAAAGTGGAACACTCCTCTCAATGTGTTCGAAAAATTTAATAAGGATGCGCTGAATACTCTATCCAATCAAGCAAACTACCATAGATTTGGTGGAGTTCTCAATTCTCCACCACTTGATGTGGAATTCAAAACGTCAATCATGAGGGCTTGTAAAGAGGATGCAATGGGGCCAAGGCTGAGCTTAAGAGGTGGAAAAATTTGGGAGGAGTGGAGCTATTAGTCAAAAGACTAGGGAGCACAAACACTTCCACTACCAAAACTAGAGCAACAACTTCACACCACAATTGAAAATCAATAAACAAACCCCATAAAAACCTCACAGTAGGAATCGAACTAGCTTATCGCAATAGTCCCATGCCAACCATTTTATTCACAACTTCCCTATTTCTTTATTTTCTTTTCTTCTTCTTTTTTTTCTTTCCCTTTATTTTCTCTCTTTTTTTTCCCTCATGGAAGCAAAAACAATATGCATGTGAATAGCATGGGAAGCATAAATTTAGTTTGCAATTCCTTCAAAACAAGCCACCAATGAGGTACCTAATGTGGATTAACCTCCAAAGCAAAACCCAACTCAAAAGGTGGTGTTGCTCCACTAGACCTTGACAAGGATAAGGAGAATGTGTATAGGCTAAGTGTGTAGTTGGATGGGATGCAACAACAAAACAGGAAAAAGGCACAAAGGGCTAGCAAAAAGGGGTAATACACCTCAACGGGTAGCTTTTTGACCCATGTGGCTATATGAAACACAAAGTTGCCTCAATCATGTCAACATGTGTAAATGCTAAAAGCAGTTTTAAAGAGAACAAGATCCAATTCTAGAGATGCAATCATGGAAGAGTCACACAAGAAAAGAAGTATGAGACTATATGAAATGAATAGTCATTAGGCTAAAAAAGTCTCACAGGTAAACCTACCACAGCCATGCAACTTACTCCAAGATATGCCCCACTTATTAGAGTAAGCCAAGTCAAACTACATGAATCTTTAGGGTCAAACTAGATGAATCTTAAGGGTCAATGGCATGCAACATAGGGCAAATAAACCACAAATGGCAATGTTGAACACAATTTCACAAAATTTACACCAAAACCAGCCACACCTCAACACAATCAATATAAGAAATCAATCATCACCCCTTGTATTCTCGTCATAAGAAGGGGTTTTCACAACTTTTATTCAACTCTTTTATTCAGAAAACACTAAATCTAACTACGAAAGCAGTAAAATAAATAAAGGATAATGAAGAGAAGCGTAAGAAGTAGTACGTACCTAGAGAACTTATGAATGTCCCAACTCGATCACGTCTCCTTTTGTGATGCAAAATCCAACCTATATGCTCTAGACTACATGCTCTACTAAATGAAGAATGCAGAAACAACCTAATAAAACTATATGCTGTCCTATCTATATGATACCAATGCGAGTGGTGTAATTCAACCCACGCCCCAAAATCTACAATTCCACCCAAAGAGCCACAAGCTCACCCTCCCCCATGCATGAGATTTTCATTGTCCTCCATGAAAAGGACCAATAAAAAAAAACCAAGGGGAGGGAGGACCAATAGCGCCGAAGGGAAGACAGGGGGGGAGAATGACAGACACCTTTCTTTTTTTTTTTTTAGAAATGATTGGGTTGCCTCCCAAGAAGCGCTTGTTTAAGATCTTTAGCTTGACCCTTACCTCAGATTGGCAGATGATGGCGAGATGGAGGGAGGTGAAAGAGTGGACGGTGATGCGGTCACTACCTCTGGAGACCGAGCAGATGTGCCTCCAAAATTAGTTGGGATGGGCACAAAAAAAATCAGAAAAGCCTACAGGCCTCATATGGGGTCCCCCATCACCATGGAATACCTTGATCTTAAAACAACATCAGGAGGGACAGTATGCATAGGGGCCACAGGAGGCGGGAGGATGGAAGACACTAAAGATGGTGGGGATGGAGGGAAGCAGAAATCCATCCTTTCCCCACATAACCGAAAAGATATAGTGCCAGCCTATACGTTGATCACCGCCTTAGTAGTAGCTAGAAACGGTCTCCCAAAATGATAAGCACATGGGATATCTTATCCATATCCATGACAATGAAATTGCATGGGATGCCGAACTGACCCACCTGAACAGGAACGTCCTCTACAATACCCATAGGTCGTCTGATGGTGTGACCTGCTAACTATATGAGTGTGGTCGTGGATTTCAGGTCCAGCAATTTGAGCTTCTTGCAAAGAGAGAGAGGCATTAAACTCAAACTTACCCCCAAATCACAAAGCGTTATCTTAATTTGCACATCCCTTGTGCAACATGGGATGGAGAAGCTGCTAGGATCTTGTAACTTTGATGGCGACTAACTCTTTACAACTGAGCTGTGCACCTCTCTAATAGGAACCTCTAAAGCTCCCCTATGCTCTCCTTTCTTTGAAAGAAGCTCTCTAAAAAATTTTAGACAGGCTGGTGCTGCTTTGAGAGCCTCCAAGAAAGGGGCATTCACATACAGCCGCCTTAGAATATCTAAGAATCATGCAAATCCTGGCTCAAGTTGAGAGAGCTTAGCCTAGGCCACCCTCTGAGGGAAAGGTAAAGGTGGCTGGTAGGGGTGAACTAGAGGTGGAGGACTAGCCTTCCTATCGGGGCTTGAACTCTCTTTTTCCTTCTTCCTCTCTATTCCTGCAGAATCACAAACCGAAGTTGTCTCCTAAAGGACCATGGCAGGACTCTCCTTTAACCCCTCACCCACTGTAGAAAGGGTGTTAATATAGCCCCTAGGGTTGGTCTCAAGCTGGCCTGGTAGATATCCCTGAAGTTGAGATAAGTGACTGACCTGGTGGTTATCTGGGTGATCTAAGTATCCATCACCTTCTGGTTGGAGGTCGTATCATCAAACTTGAAGGCCATCTTGTTGATGGACTCACCAAGGGTGTCATTAGTCTTGGTTTGGGTAGCTATAAAGCACTCCATGGTACTCTCCGAGTTAGATTTGGGTTGAGGAGGTGGAGGGGTTAGGGTGTAGGGAGCTCTATATTGGAAACCAGGTGCCAACATAGAGCTCTGAGGCTGAGTGTTCTTGTAGAGGGGATTGGGGTGGCTTTTCCACCCAGAACTGTAGGCATTGGACTAAGGATGGCTTTGCGGTGGGGGGTTGAATTTGTGTATGACGTTGGCATGCTCAATGGTAGAAAGACCATTGTAGCACTCAACAGATGTGTGTCCTTGCGCACCACAGGTTTCGCAAACAGTGGAGACTCCAACTGGGCTCAAAGAACTGCCTGTAATGGAAGAAGGCCTCACTCTGTCAAGCCGCTGGGCCAATGCATCCACTCTACTAGCTAAGAGTGTAACAGCATCGACATCATACTTGCCACCGTGCCTCTTCAGCGTGGCTTTCTTGCTTGACCAATGATAGTTGTTGGAAGTCATCTCTTCTAACAAAGCCTTAACTGTATTGATAGATTTCCCATGAGAGCTCCTCCTGTAGCAACATCTACTCATATCTTCAATGACTACTCTAGCCTATTATAGAATGTCTAAACTAGGACCCAGTCAGGAACAACATGAAGAGGGCATTGCTGCTGAAGATCCTTGAACCTCTCCTAAGCCTCATATAGGGATTCCCCATCTCGCTGACTGAAGGAGGTGATGTCAGTCCTCAACTTTGCAGTTTTTCCAGGTGGAAAGTATTTGATGAGGAACGCCTTTGAAAGAACCTCCTAAGTAGTGAATGAGTTGGGCTCCTCATTCTATAGCCAGTCGCTAGCTCTATCCTTTAGTGAGAAGGGAAAAAGTCGCAGTCTGACTGCGTCAATGGACACCCTGTTGAGTTTGATGGTGTCGTATTTCGCATGAAATTTACGAAGATGCGCATTAGGGCTGTCTGACGAATGTCCACCAAACTGGTCCCGCTCCATGAAAGTGATGAGCGCGGGGCTGAGCTCGAAGTTATTAGCTTCGACTGTCGAGTTCACAGTGGATGATGTGATACCTAATGCTTAGGGTATGGCAAAATCTCACAACACCCGATGGTCTTTCCCGGCCATCACTGTTGTTGCCTTCTTCCTTTTTCTTGTTTTTTCGCCTCGCTGTCATGCAGTCGCTTCGATCTCAGGATTGAATGGGACAAGGTTTTGATTCCCTTGACTCCTTTTGTGCATACAAAAGCAAACACTATACCCAGCGTAAATGGTGTCAAGAAAAAATAAAGAAGAATTAAACTCCAGAAGAAAAATAAAGGCCCAGTCTAGAGTATCCTAATCGGTTCTAAAATTGAAAGAAACAAGTTCCCCACAATGGTGCCAAAAACTTGTTGTCTTAAAATACGCGGCAAGCACACAGTGTAGCTGTAGCTAACAACCGACGAGCACGGGTCGTGTCCACAGGGATCTCGCTTTCAATTACCAAAACTAATCCAAACTCTCAATCTACGCGAAACAATCTCAAAGGTTTGATGTTGACTAATGATTAAGAAATCAAAATATTAAAGCATCTAGGTTGGAATTAACAACCCAATTACGTAGATGAATCAATCATTAACCCCAACAAACAAACCCTAGCATGCATCAAGAATGGATAGATTGCCAATTAAGCCCATCTTCTCCCTCTCTCAAGGGTCGAAGACTAACCCTAGAACTATGGTAACCTATTTTCATCAGACTAAAAGTTGAATAATTACAAGGTCTACAATCTCGAGTCCCAATTAAAACCTTAATTATTTTCAATTAAAATCCTAATCGTCTATTAAGCCACGCTAGGTGGAATGCTTGCCTCTTAATGCTCCCTTAAACTTGAATAACAAATAATGAATGCTCTTTCAAGCAATTCATCAAACGCATGGTGCGCATAGTAGACCTCATCAACACAAGCATGGGAAAAGGATTTGGGGCTAACACATGATTCTACTAAACATAATCGGCATCAATCCTAACCTAAGTTGGGAGATTAGCTACACATCATCATGGAAATAACCAAATCAATTACAAAAGGAAGAAAAATGAATTGCAAAAAACCCTAGAAGCAATAACAAAAGAAAGAGAGATTTAGGAAACAAACTTGAATTAAAGTCAAAGGAGAATTCTTGAACAATCTTAAATCCAACAATTTGATTACGAAATACCCTCTCTAACAATCTCTCTAAAAAGCCTTAGAAAAGTCTAAGGAAAAGTACTCTCTAAATGAAGGACAAAATCCCCCAAAAAGAACCTAGAAAAGACATTCAAACGCAAACTGCCGTGGCACACGATCGTGCCAGTGAGCACGTGGTGACCGCGCCGTCTCCCTAGAATAGCCACACGGCCGTGTGCAGCCTGCAGTGCGCCCGTGCTTCTTCTGCTTCCTCTGGCTCTTCATTCTTTGATGCTCGGGGCTTCGTTAGACCTTCAATCTTCCTTCAATTCATCCCTAGAGCCTTCCTTTCTATGAAAACCTGAGGGTTCCTCCTGAAAGTAAGATATAATGGATTATAAGCATAATATGAATCGAAGGAAGCTGATTTGACCCCTTCTCATCTAGATTAAACTTGAAAACAATGAATAATAGGGATCAAATAAGAGCATAAAGAGGTAAAAATAGAGGTTTGTCAAAGTTACCTAAATGATTGAAAAAGGTTTTGGTAATAACAAATTAATGGAGCATTTGAGTTGAAATTTAAGCGATTTTGTTTTAGCTATTTCTTATTTTGGTCGATCTAATTTATTCCAATTAGTCACCACTAATTAAGAGGGCATATTGTAAACTAAAATAATTGAACTTTTCATAGGTTGAGGTTTCCACGACAGTAGGTGAAAGAATATTCTCTACGATGAAGCTCATCAAGACTGCATTGCGCAACAAAATATCATATGAGATTTTAAAGGACATTGTTTTAACTTATTTTGAGATTGATATTTTTAAAAATTCGCAACAATGATATTATGCTTTACTTTCAAAACATGAGATCTCATCATGAACAACTTTCTTAAATATATAGCTACATACTTTATTTTCAGAACTTAAGTTAAAGCTTATATCATGTATATTTTTAATCTCGACACCCCTGACTTTTAATTTAATCCTGGCTACACCACTGCTTGGTAGACCATGTTTGATCAGAATAGATATTTAAGAACTCCAAGGAGTATGGAGTGTGAACCGTAGTACATCAATAATCAAAACACCAGCAAAATATAACTCTTTACATTATTCAACTTCTTTTGGCCCAGTTCCCTATGAAGGATTTGGTTTGCTTTTTAGGGCATCTACAATGATTGTTAGGTTTGGCCCAAAATTCCTTGCTAACCCTAATTCCCTTTTTATGAGGTGTACGCTTGGAGCCAAAGGAAGGTCAACAATTTTTTTTTTAAAGATTTTCGATGCGTCAAGGTTTAGAAAGGTTGTATCTAGGGTTTTTACCTTATTTATTGAGCGGTTTTTCCCCCCCGTTTTGTATGCCAAAAATTTGAGAGCTATTCCATAGTGGATGAGAAGAGAGCTATGGTGAGAGTTTGTGTGTGTGAGTTGTTATATCTCTTTAGTTGATCTCTTAGATTGAGATCGTTCATTGTACTCTCTCTCAATTGGTGGATTTGTTTTGCTTGTCGCCGCTGCACTTTTCCCTGTTTGGCTTTCTCACGTTAAAATACGGCCTACTATTTTGTATTTGAACTGGTTTTATTTTTCTCAATTTGTTGATCATCCTATATTTCACTTCCACTAAATTAATTACTCAAATATTAATACTAAGAAGTGGTATCTGAGCAATGTGTGCTTAACAGTCAAAATAATTGCAACGTCACATTGTAACGCTCTTTTATTTTGTGACACTCTTTTGATATTTTTTTTCTCTATTCATAGCACTTACTTTAAACTCTATATCATCAGCTCTAGTTACTTAATCTACAATTTACTCAACTTTCATTTTTTTATTTGTGCTTCCTTCATTTCGTATATTATTGTAAATCTCATTGCACTATTTATTTGCTCTTAGGTTATTTTTTCAAATAAATAATCTGAACGTTTTACTCTGGCATTTTGATTTTGGGGGAGTTTGATAAATAACTTTTTGTATAGCTTTTTGGCAAGAAAGAGCTTTTTTGGTCAAAATTAGCTGTTTGACTTAATTAAAAAACTGATTTGGGTGTTTGGTAGAATGACTTTTTGAAAGAGCTTTTCGGGTTCAAAAAGCTAATTTGAAAAGGCTAATTTGATTAGCTTTTTGAAAAATTAGCTTTTTGTCTCACAACTTTGTTAGAAACAACTAATTTTACGAAACAGTTTTTCTACAAACAGCTAACAACTAACAGCTGTTTGCCAAATAGGGTCATAACTTCAAGTGTTTTGTTCTCCAAGTAATAATTTCTTTTCCAAATAATGATGGAAACCAAATAAAGGCCATGGACATTCATTCTCGAAAAAATTATTTATATCTAGATTTTCGGGTTTGCCACGAGGTTTTTTTTTTTGTTTTTTTGAGAAAAGGAAATAGCGCAAACTTGAGGCATACAATGTACTACCGAGGGGAGAGATAGAACTAGGGGACCTATCCACAGATAATGAAAACTCAAAAATAGTGAAAGAAATTAAAAATATATTAGGGGACATCGTGAGCCCCATGGCGGAAGAGAAAGGAGACAGATAAAAGCATAACTTCATGGCGAAAAACTGAACTTTGTGCCAAATTTGACATATGTTGACTCTATTAGGAAATTGTTGACCGCGTACTTGTATAAGGTTTTGATGATAACAAACGTAAATGTGATGCTCTACATGATTGTGCTTGAGTTATGTGTTGCTGACAGGATCCGGAAAACATTTTTGAAATATCTTGCTTGATTAATAAGTGTTTGAGAACAGTGCCTTAGAACAATTGCCGAAAAGTACATGTGTTTTAAAACATCATTTCAGGACAGTTCTACAAACAGTTCTTCAAAGCAGTTGACTGACAAGGACCCAAGGAACATCAAAGAACATCGAGTACTTCAGAACAGCTTAAGAAACAATTCTAAGAAGTGTCAAAGCATTTGGAGCGACAAGTCAAATTGTATACAAGCTGTCCAGCTGATTAACAAGAGTCATTGGTTTGGTATTTAGTTTATTTTATTAGATTGTTGTTAATATGCCAATTAGAAGGTCTTGATTTAACATTTACTTTGAATGGTTTTTGAGATATCTCATAACACTGTCTCAGACCAGTTCTGATAATAGGGTTCAGAGTGTTTTTGAGCCAAAACTGAATTTTACGGTTTTTCTTTGATTTTTGGGCTGATGTTTTTGAAATATTTGAGATATATTTTCTATAGTCGTTGAGTCCAAAAGAGTTATTTTTGGCTTTGAAAATATTGTGGAGAGTTTTTAGCCTACTTTTTAGGGTGAATTTTTCACCAAGTAAAACAACTCCTATTTTTAGAATGTGGCTAATAGGTGGAGAAAATTGTGGGCTTGGCTACTGGAAATTTGTGGCACTCATTTATCCTTACAGCTCAAGCTGTTAGTGGGTGAGCCACCAAGTCTTGCGGCATAAGTATTTAGTGCGTAAAACTAATATCCTTGCGACACAAGTACAGTAAAAATTAATATTGTTTTATCCCACATTCTTATTTAAGTAAATTCTCTCCTTCAATTTTTGGTGGGTGAGACATTGGTTTTCAAGGCATTTCAAGTTCTTTAAAGAGATATATTTTCAGAAACAAAACCATCTAAAGTGAGTGAAAATTTGAGTACTCTCATTGGCATAGTAGGCGCTTAATTGTATATTACCCTTGCTTATTTAGAAGCACTTAAAGTGAGGTGTTCATTTCATTTTCTCCTTTCATCAGTGAGAATTGAGTGTGTCCAACTCTAGGGAGACTTTGGACGTGGTGTAACTTGTCTTAGGGTAGACGGTTACGTGAGTGTTACATTTGTAACGTTGTAGGTTACTTCTGTAACGTATTTGGTCCATATAGTGGAAGTGTGTGAAAATCCTACAGGGGTAGGTCGTGATTTTTCACCTCAGTTGGGTCAGAAGTGTTTTTCATGTAAAAATACCGTGTGCATTTTGTTTACTTTTCGCTGCTATTCTGTTTCTGGGCCACTGCAAACACTCTGTCCGAATTATTCTTGAGGGTGTTCCCAAAAAATCGTAAAAATCGACCAACACAATTCACCCCCCTCTTGTGTTCGTTTACTCTCAAAACTATCAGGTGGTATTAGAGCGAGTTCTTATTTAAAGGCTAACACCTTAAGAGATCCTAGAAGATGAGTACACCACAAGGAATGCTTGAGGGTCAATCTGTGACTCGACCACCGTACTTTAATGGTCAACATTATAGTTTGTGGAAGAATCGCATGGAAAACTATGTTCAAGCTGATGATTATGAGTTATGGATGATCATCAAGAATGGTCCACTCATTCCCAAAAAGAAAATCGAAGATGATAGTATGGTTCCGAAGAAGCCTCAAGAATTCAATGCTGAAGATTTTAAGATGATGGAAAAGAATGCAAAGGCCAAAAAGCTCTTGTATTTTGGCCTTGGTCCTAATGAGTACACTCGCAGTTCTGAGTGCGAGTCAGCCAAAGAAATTTGGGATGCCCTCCAAGTAGCTGTTGAAGGCACAAATCAAGTGAAGCAGTCAAGAATTGAGCTTCTTATGAGAAAGTATGAGCTATTTGAAATAAGTGATAAAGAAACGGTGATGGAGATGTATACCCGTTTCACCCATATTACTAATGAACTAAAATCATTGGGAAAGTCCTTCATCACTGAGGAATTGGCGAGGAAAACCCTACGGTTTTTGCCACAGTCATGGGAGGACAAAGTCGTGGCCATCCAAGAGGCCAAGGATATGAACAAAATCTCCTTGGACGAGCTTATTGGCAATCTCCAAACTTATGAGCTTAGAAGAAGCTCTCAGCTGAAAGAGGAGACCAAGAGAGACCAAGGCCTTACTCTAAAGGCCTTGGAAGAGGATGGTTCGGACTTTGATGAAGATGAAATGGCCATGATCACCCGAAAATTCAAGACGTTCTTCAAGAAGGCCAAAGAGAACTCCAAAAAGAAGAACTTCAGCAAGCCCAGAAGTAATGAACGAGAGCAGTTCACTGTGTGTTTCAAGTGTGGCAAATATGACCACATTGTGAAGAACTGCCCTATGCTGAAGGAAGAACAGGAGACAGAACAGTTCCGGAAACAAGGCAAAAAACAGTTTGGTAACAACTCAGCAAGGAGATTCTCAAAGGCAATGCTGGTGGCTTGGGGTGACACTACAGAAGACGATGAGGCCTCTAAAGAAGAAGAAGCTTCCGTAGCACTCATGGCCAGGAGTGAGTCAGATTCGGATGATGAGCCAGTGGATAGTCTATCCCAACTTAAGGGAAAGGTACGTGGTCTTAACAAAGCAAAACTTGAGGAATTGCTATTCACTTTGATGGATGAATGTGATGCTATTAATGCTGAAAATTGCATGCTAAAAGATGTATGTTCTGATTTAAAAAGAGATGTTAGGAAGTTTGAACATGCAAACGAGATCCTTAAAAGTGAAAGACTTAAAGTGGATGAAGAGACCCTTGTTTTGTATGAAGACCTTGATAAGCTTAAAGAAACATTGAGTATTAGAGAAAAGGTATTTAACACTGATCTCTCAAAGCTGGAAAGTCAGTCTTTTCAGCTGAAACAGAGAATAGAGTCCTTGGTCTGTGAGAATAGCCAATTGCTTGAAAGGCTAAAAAAGGCCGAATCTGACCTCACTGCAAACAGGCGCTGGAACAGTTCCTCAGAAGCACTTAAATGGCTGAATACTCATCATAACCGAAATAAGAAGGGACTAGGTTTTGTGACTAAACGAACTGTTTACCCAGTAAATAGAAAATATATGGGACTACAAGAAAATATTATTTGTTTTCACTGTGGTAAACCAGGTCATTATCGTTACACATATCCCTCAAGAAAGTATGCATTGGAAATAAACATGATTTATGTAAAACAAATATGGGTTAGAAAAGATGAGATTTGCATGTTTAAGGGAATGAGACCCAAGTGGATTTGGGTTCCCAAAACTAACCCCTAATTTGTTTTGCAGGCTAAAGTGAGAGGGAACAACTTAGCAAACAACCAACTGTGGTATGTGGATAGTGGTTGTTCACAGCATATGACTATTGAAAAATCAAGCTTCCTCTCACGTACAGCCTCTGATGGAGGGAGTGTGGCATTTGGAAACGGCAAATTAGGGACAATTGTCGGTATAGGTAAGATAGGTGAGTCACTCTCCCACTCAATTGACAATGTATATCTTGTGGATGGTCTACAACATAATCTACTAAGTGCGTTTCAACTATGTGATAAAGATAACCTAGTGCTGTTTTCTTCAAAACAATGTTTGGTTGTCAATACCAATACAGGAGATGTTGTGTTGAGGGGGAAGCGACACAAAAATGTGTATAAAGTGTGTATTCTTTCACTTCCTCAAAATAATTTGAGTTGTTTAAGTGCTTTAAATGATGATGTTATGCTTTGGCATAAGAGACTAGGTCATGCGAGTCTCTTTCTTTTGAATAAACTTGTTTCTAAAAACCTAGTTGTCGGCCTACCTTCCATTAGATACAATGATGACAAGGTATGTGACGCTTGTGCTAGGGGTAAACAAGTCGGAACTTCTTTTAAACTGAAAAATTTTGTTAGCACTACCCAACCTCTTGAGATGCTACATGTTGATTTGTGTGGTCGTGTGAGGTTCACAAGTAGAGGTGGGAAGAGGTATGTGCTTGCGATAGTGGATGATTACTGTCGTTTTACATGGACTTTGTTTTTGGCTTCTAAAGATGAAACTTTTGAAAAATTTATTGTGTTTCTTAAAAGGATTGAAAAGAGAGTATATGACACTCATTGGTTTGTCTAAGGTCTGATCATGGTAAAGAATTTGAAAATTCGAGCTTTATTGACTATTGTAATGAACATGGTGTTAAGCATAATTTTTATGCCCCAAGAACACCTCAACAGAACGGGGTGGTAGAGTGTAAAAATCGTACTCTAGCAGACATGACTAGAACAATGCTTATTACTAGTGGTCTTCCTAGAAACTTTTAGGCAGAAGCATTAAATACATCTTGTTACATTATTAATAGATGCATGATTAGACCCATTCTCAATAAGACTCCTTATGAACTTTTCAAAGGTAGAAAACCTAATATTATGCATGTGAGAGTGTTTGGTTGTAAATGTTATGTGCATAATAATGGTAAGGATGCCTTGGGAAAGTTTGATCCAAGGAGTGATGAGGCAATATTTTTGGGGTACTCCTCACACAGTAAGGCATACAAAGTGTTTAACAAACGAACCTTGTGTGTTGAGGAGAGTGTGTATGTGCTGTCTGATGAAACTAACTCCCTTATTGAGAATGACGCATAGGATGCAGAGTTCGAACTGGGCCTTGTAAGGAGAGATTTGTTGCTCACTCAAAACTGCATGCATGAGAAAGGTACGTCTCCTGGAGGTGAACCAAGTCCTGGAGCAGATAATTTGGAAGGTGGGCAAGGTTTAAACGAATCAGAAGGAAGCATTGCTGAACCCATTTCGGAACAAAACCAGCCCACTCAACCCAATTCTCCTTGAACAGATTTGAGAACAGGCTCCAGAACAGGCTTGGAAATAAGCTCCAGAACAGGTTCAGAACCTGTTTCACTGAGTATTCCAGCAAGAGTAGAAAGCATGTTTGTAGACCCACTTACTCCACAACCTTGGAAGCACTAAAGTTCGCACCCCCTGCACCAGATCTTATCTGACATTCATACAGGAGTGCAAACTAGATCCAAACTTAAAAACTTTTATGCTTTCTATGCTTTTCTCTTTGACATTGAGCCAAAAAGCATTCATGAAGCTCTTGCAGATTCTGACTGGGTTATTGCAATGCAAGAGGAGCTACATCAGTTTGAAAGGAACAAGGTGTGGCACCTTGTACAACGATCAGAGGACAGATCAGTCATCGGCACCAAGTAGGTGTTCTGAAACAAGCTGGATGAGTTCGGAACAGTCACTCGGAACAAGGCTCAGCTGGTGTTTCAAGGGTACAACCAAGAAGAGAGAATTGACTATGAGGAAACCTCTGCGCCCGTTGCAAGGATTGAAGCAATCCACATTTTGGTAGCTTTTGCAGCTCACATATAAAGCTATACCAAATGGACGTTAAAACTGCATTCCTCAACGGATACCTAAAGGAAGAGGGGTATGGAAGCCAACCCCATGGTTTTGAAAATTATGAACTTCCTAACCATGTTTTCAAACTTGAGAAAGCACTTTATGGTTTAAAACAAGCTCCTAGAGCTTGGTATGAACGGTTATCAAACCTTTTTAATTGAAAATGGTTTTAAAAGGGGAAAGGTTGATAATACCTTGTTTCTAAAATCTAAGGGGGAACATTTGTTGATTGTCCAAGTATATGTCGATGACATTATATTTGGTGCAACTTACAATGATCTGTGCGATGAGTTTTCAAAATTGATGAGGAGTGAGTATTAAATGAGCATGATGGGCGAGCTTAATTTCTTCTTATGCTTGCAAATCAAGAAAACTTCAAACAGAACTATGATACATCAAGAAAAATATTTCAAGGAAATAATTAAGCGGTTTGGAATGGAATCAGCCAAACCCATTGATACTCCCATCTCTCCCTCAACGAGGTTAGTAATGGATGATGGGAGTCCCTCAGTTGAGGAGAAATCCTATAGGGACATGATAGGGTCGCTTCTATACCTAACTGCCAGTAGACCTGACATTGTTTTTAGTGTTGGTTTGTGTGCCCGTTTTGGGTCTAACCCAAAAGAAACTCATTTAAAGGCTGTTAAACGAATTTTAAGATATTTAAAACATACTCCTGACTTAGCTTTATGGTATCCTCGAGGGTGTAACTTTGATCTTGTTGGGTATGCTGATGTTGACTATGCAGGTTTTTTGGTTGATAGAAAAAGCACCTCAGGTATGCTCTTTTTCTTGGACCCTGTTTGGTATCTTGGGCAACTAAGAAACAACACTCAGTTGCCATGTCTACAGCGGAAGCTGAATATGTTGCTGCTGCTTCTTGTTGTGCTCAACTGTTGGGGATAAGGCAACAACTCGAAGATTTTTGTGTTGACATGGGATGCATTCCCATATTTTATGATAATACAAGTGCAATTAATATTTCCAAAAACCCATGTCAACATAAAAGGACTAAACATATTGACATTGGTCATTACTTTTTGAGAGACAATGTTGAAAAGGGCTTGGTTTCAATGAATTTTTTTGCCACTAATATGCAAATTGCTGATATTTTTACCAAGGCACTGAACAGAGAATAGTTTGAGAAGAACAAACTTGAATTGGGTTTAATTGAAACAACTTGAGCATGCTTAATTAACCCCCAATGCTTGTCTAGGTAAAAGGTCTTTCAGGTCAAACATCTTGATTCATTAGATGCAGTGAACTTTTGTGTTAGAATTATCACATGTGTGGATTATAATCTGCTGACAATCATTGAGGTATGATGATATTGCCCTTATTGTCCTATGTTACCGAACAACTGACAGCAAAAACGAGCGCCAAGAACAGGTATGGCTACTGTTTGTCACTTTGTGCGAATCAGGTAGGTTTCTTTTCAGTTGTTAGACTTTATTTTGTCTTCTACCTTTCCGAGTAAGAAGCGGTTGGGAGACTTAAATTTCCCACTTCCCCTTCTTCTCGATACCACATCCCGAAAATCTCTCTCCCTCTCACCTTAAAATCGCTCGATTCCTTCTCTTTCTCTTCATCTTCAACACCCGAAACCCTAGCTCTTCTCTCTCTCAAACCCAGCAATAATGGTGAAGACCCGCGACGGCCACTCCTCCTTCAAGCGATGACCATCATCGCCTCGAGCTCCACGCCCCGCGCCAAAGCAACCACGCATGGCATTTCTGTCGGCTTCTCCATCTCTGCCCTTGTCGGCGATTGGAGCACCAGCACCGACACCGGTCAGAGGTATGGGGCTCAATTCTCTACGCCCTTTGCCTATTATCTTTGTAATCTTTGGGCTTTTGAAGAGTCAAGACTTACGAACGGTGGGGATGGAACTGGGTGATGTTCCTCCAGAATTTGGATGGGTTTTTGTGTTGTTTGAGCGTGATGTGGAACCGACGTTGTTTGTGGGTGTTCTTGAACCTAGTGAGGTTCAAACTGTGTCTAAAGGTGTTCTTGATGTAAATGCAGCTCAATCAGGGTCTAAACCTGGTTCTAAACCGGGTGAAGCCCGAACGGGGCCTGCGCCTGTTTTTCTTGATAGATTGGATGACCCCTTCATTAATTTGGATCGGGTGGAAGATCTTGAGGAGACTAACAGTGCTGGGTCAGATTCGACCATTGAGGTTACTCCCCCTAAACCCTACGAAATGACCAAACCCGACAAGTAGGGACCAAGACGTCGGTTCAAGACATTTGCATGTCGAACTGATCTCCCACTTGTTCACAGACCCAGAACTCGCCGTTCTAGACCTTCTTCTGCTCCTTCACAGCCCGCAGAAACAACCACACCACTTCTTTCCCGACCTCCCTCCATAAAATCATCCAGAAAATCTTCCCAATGCACCCACAAAACTTCCAAACCTACCGGCCCTTCAAAACAAGAGCCCCAACAGGTTGAGGAGATTGTTTCTTCCCTTGATAACACAGCAACCAAAGACAAAGAAAGCTCCTTCCAAACAGGTGCCTATAGAAGCCAAGCTAGATGAACCCAAACCCAAGAAAGTCAAAACAACCATGACCACAGTAGCCGAATTTGCCCATTTCTCCAAAGGAGTGTGGTACGGGGCAAAATTGTGGAAGTTGCTTATTTTCAGGAACAGGGCCTGGAGATGTTCTTGGATAAGCTTAAAGCCAAGGGTTGGTTAGAACTATTTACGAACACCCATAAAGGGTTTTGGTTTTTTTAAAAAGAAAAACAGGAGTTAGCTCAGGATTGCCCATTTTTATTAATTCTAGGGTTTCTCTAAATTTGAAAGTTTTTACTTAGTAGGTTTCCATACTAAGGCTCAAGCCAATTAAGTTCGTAGCATCTACCAATTTCGTCATATCCCCCTTATAGTCTTAATCTGTTTGTCAAAGTGATTGTACACATATTGCCAGAACTTTTACAATACTCTTAGAGCTTGTGACTTAAATTGCAACAAATATACCCCATTGGCTCTAGAGTGATCATCAACTATTATAAGAAAATATCTGAATTTTTCATGTGCAGGCACTCTGTATGCACCCAAATGTCAATATTTCTCAGTTTAGACCAGGGAGCATACCCCAATCTTTTATGCCACACATCAAACTCTGTTTGCTTGTTAGCTATATTTGCAAAGAAATTAGAACTGTATGCATCAAACAACTGACTCATGACCTTATTACCAATGCTCAGCAGTTTTGGAGATATGTGCTTCAATGGAGAGTTTACCAAATAGTTAAGTCCATCTCTGTGCTCACCAAGGCCTTTCAGTTGTCTTGTTGCACAGACCTATATCACACATATTTTAGCATGCAATATGGCCACACAATTACTGTCCTTGCATAATTTGCTTACAGACAGTAAATTATACTTAAAGGCAGGGACCACCAATGTTTCTTTTAAAGTAAGGTCATTGCATAGTTGCACATCACCTACAAGAGTGATAGGTACCTGAATGCCATTTGGCAACTTAATGCAACAGTTGACAATGTTGCTTTTGCCACTTGTTAAACAATTAGATAATGAAGTCATGTGGTCTGTGGCTCTAGTATCAATTACCCAATTTACATCATCATGTTTTGCATGAAAACACACAGCAACACCTGCGAAGCTGTAATCAAGCTCCTCATCTGCTTCCTCTGAGTGACCCAGTGAACTGGATTTACTGGATGATGATGATGGTAAAAGTTTGAGTAATTGTTCAATCAACTATGCACTCAAGCTTGGCATTGTGTTTATTGCCACTTCAGCTGATTGGCAGTTTTGAACCCTGCTCCTTTTAGTCTAGCTCCATAGCCTTAATTTTGTTGCCATTGCTTGCTTGCATCTACTTTCTTTTGTGGATTCTTCTTAGATCTAGGATGCCAGCTAGGATATCCAATGATTTGCAAGCATTTCTCCCTTATATGTCCCCTATTTCCACAAACACTACATTTGACTTCACCATCCTTCACTTCAACATTTTTACTCAGCAATGCAGATGATTCAATCTGAATATGAGCATGAGCATCTTCTAGAACTTGTCTTTGCAATTTTTCTTGTTGAAGCATTGAGCACATAGATTCCATTGATGGTAAAGGATTCATAAGCAATGTCTGACCTCTCTAAGTTGTATACATTTCATCAAGATCGTTCAAAAATTGAAATAGCTTCTGCTCTTCAATTTGTTTGGCCAATGTGTGTAAGAAATTAGTAATCTCCTTATTCACAATTGTGAATCAAGGTAGATCACTCATGGCACTCATTTCTTCCTAGATTCCTCTCATTTTTGTATAATAGTCATTGGGCAGAGCTCTGTTTTGTTTCAGATTGTAAACATCCTTGTTAAGCTTGTACTTCCTCGATCCATTGCTTATTGAAAATCTCTTCTCCAGGTGTTTTCGAATAGCGGACGCATATTCAATGTATAATATTGATTCAGCAATTGACTCAGACACTGAGTTCATAATCCAGGCTGTCACAAGGTTGTTGCAAGCATTCCACTGGTCCCCCTTTGATCTAATCATCAACAGGCCTTGCCAGTGTTCCATGGATAAATGGTAGCTTCCTCTTTGTAGACAGAGCTATCTCCATCACTCTCTTCCAGGATTTGTAGTTGTGTGAACCGATCAGCTTTATCTTGACATCTAGTGAACCAGGTCCATCTAATGGATGAAGACATAATGGATTCTGGATCTCAGCAAAGCTGTTTCGATCCCTCTCAACAGACATTTCTCAAAATGATAGAATATGATTGATCTTAAGATAATTGATTTTGGTCAACCACAAATCTGCTTGTTCAGACTTCAATCTCAATCACTAGCTCAGTAGTCATCAAGGAGCTCTGATACCATGTTAATTTTGAGGTCCTCTATTGATGAGCTCAAACTGAGCTTAATGAGAGAAAGAATAGAGAAAGAAAAACCAATTCAGGAAATATTGGGAATAATCTCTTATTTCATTCCTTCATCATTTTCGGTCCATTTACTCCATTGTAATAGGCTTAACAACCTACCTAACTTCTAACAACCTTGCCTTAAAATATCTCAACCGAAAAATAGCTAGTAAAGAAAACAACAGAGTGTGAAATTGTTTTCAAGCTACCCTAGCTCTAGCTTATGCACTACTGACTGCTCAGTAATCCAATAGTCCATCCTCCTCAACATAGTGAACTAGCATAGTTAACGAGAACCAGCCTTTCCAATCTCCAATTAAATAGCAATAAAACAAATATTTGACAACAATCTTATAGAACGAAATATGCTCTAAATAAAGGCCATTTTTTCCACATTGGTTTCACCCCTGTATAAGAATTTTTTTTTAAAAAAAACTCCTTTAATTAAAATAAACAGTTCAAGATAAAATAACAAGGTTTCTCAACAAATTTGCATGAACCCTTCAAATTAAAAACTATTTACATTTAATCAATTAAAATCGATATTTTGAGATAAATTACTATGAAAATTATAAAAATAAACCCTTCAAAATACTAAGCTAGCATTAATGAAATATAAAAACTATCAAAACAAAGATAGTTATAGTTTACATATGTTTTTTTTTTTGTTATAAAAAGACAAAAGATGAAAAAAAAAAGAAATGATTGCAACCCAATTGCCATTGATCAATTAGGGATGAAATAGATGAAATACTTTCGTCACTTACAGTTTGACTATTTTCGTATATGATTCACATCGAAACCTAAACATGAATGAAACATTGGTATTATAATTTTAAATGCATCTTTACTTATTTTCTCTACACTTCCTCAAAAACATAACTCAATTCACCATATAAGTTTATTATGTTATATTTTTCAAACGAATATTATATTTACCATAATAATTTTGAGCTAATATGTTTATATGAGTATTATGTTCATAAAAATGTACATAGATTCTTCATATAGATAGTATATAAGATTATATTATATTTATAAAAATATTATATATGTTGAAGAAACATAAGAAAAAAAATGGTGACTAAAGTGTTATAAAAATCGATACATTTGTCATAAAATCAAACACATCATAAACAACCACAACACGATAGACTTTAGCTGGTAATTATTCCAAGGAATCGCCTAAAATAATCAAGTTTTTTTTTCCATTATGGGAATTACATTTTATATAAACTATTGATTTTGTCTTGAGAGATCCTAATCGTTGACTTCATTTAAGTGCCCTTCTAGAGGAAGTCACCAATTACAGGATGTCTTCTTAGTTTTTTTCCCCCTACAAATCGTGGTCATCAGCTGCTCCCATACCAGCTGCCACGGCCAACTCCTCCACCCCAATGACTCGTCTTGCCTCCCAAAATTGATTACATAATAAACTATAAAGCCAAAGATAATGTTTCACTCGGAGACCTAGTACCAATAGGTAGGGCTATTCATTATTCGGTTTGGATCTAAATCGGTCCAAAGATCGGCCTGGACCGGACCGGACTGTGCTTAGTCGGTCTGGTCCACGGTCTGGTCTTTCTTCAGTTTTTGTCTTTGGTCCAATCCTGGTCCGAACTGGTTAAACTGGCAAACCAGACCGTGGATCGATTTTTTAGGGTTTTTTTAGTTTTGAATTTTCATTTTTCCACGTTCTTTCTCGCCTATTCTCAGGTAACTCAGTAGCCCTTTTGCAATTTTGCCCCTTTGCCTCTTATTTCCGCCAACTCTCAGTCTCTCAATCCGTCCCTTAGACCCCCATGCTGCGACGCTAAGTGCTCCCTCTCAGTTTGTCCCTTTCGCTGATTCGCTCGTTACTAGTGCTTACCAATCTCAGTTTCTCCATCTCGCAGTCTCGCATCCTAGTTGCCCATGACAGCCATGCCCCTCTCGCAGTCTCCGACCCTAAGCCCTCAATAGATTACACTGCCCACTCTCTAGTCCAGAAGGCCAACACTTCATTGCATTTTTAATGATTTGTGCTGATTATTGTAGTCAAATTTCTCCATAAAACCAAAGCAATTTCTTATATATGTGGTGATTATCTATGTGGTGTATGATATATGCTTGGAAATTATGTTTGCCGCTTGTATATTAGGAGCCCTAGTTACTGTTGCTTGCTTGTATATTAATAGAGTTTCAATTTCTTACGATATATTCATATGAGAATCTGGTATCTTGTTTTTAGAGGGGAAAAAAACTTTTGTGTGCCTTTCCTGTAATGTAATTGGACACTTGTATTGTATAGGATTGAGATTGATCAATCTATGTTGAAAACGGATTAGCATCATACATGTCATCTAAACATTTCAGAGGAGGCTAAAAGACCTCAAAGTTCCCTATAGGCTATAGTCAAATATGGTTCTTGGACACTTGTAACCCTCTCTAGGAAACATAGCAATGCTCTCTAACATCAACTCTCTAACATCTTAAAGAAAATAGGAAACATAGCAATGCTCTCTGTCAAAAATAGGATTGTGATAGCATTTCATACACTTCCATCATGTTTTTCTCTTGATATTGAATGCTAATCCCTTTTTTTTTTAACTTTTCCATTAATATAGGAATGGTTGGTTTCTGTTATGGTTGTTATAAAGTAGCAATGTAGTATAGTTTGGGCCAAAGTACCTCTCTGATTTGCGTGTGTATTATATAATGACATTATCCACTTTCCTTTGACTTTAATAATAACAATTAACAATGTCGTTTCACTCTTTTGTTACTTTCATGTGCAAAGTGTACTTTTTAAGTCCAAATTGCGTGCGTATTTACTTATATTTTGCAATCACTTGTCAATGCAAGATGTCGAGCTCCAAATCAAAAAAGAGGGGTGGTTCAGAAGTGGAAGAATCAGTTGACATGGATACCAATATTCCAAGTGAGCACCAATCGAATGATCCTATTGAAATTGAAGAGGACGAAAAGGGAAGTGAAAGAGCAACACAAAGCAAGAGCAAGGGGAAACAAGTGGCTAGAAAGTCTACCCAAAGTGTAGAGTGTTGGAACCATTTCAAAGAGATCAAAGAGACTGACAAAAGAGTGGACGATAAGTGCAATTACTATGGCATTTATATATAAGGATGTCCCTAGTAGGAATGGAACGAAGAATTTGAAAAATCTTTTCCAAAGTGTCATGCAAAACTGAACATTCAAAGCAAACAGATACAAAGTCAATTGGATTTTAAAAAGGGTCCAAATAATGAGGTAAAAGCTAGATTAAAATCACGGGTATTGAATCCTCATGAGGTAGGGGAGTCTATAGCCCAAATGATCATAATTGATGAGTTACCTTTTAGATTTGTTAAAAATATGGAATTTAGGCTAATGATGTTTGGTTGTTGTCCTTCACTTAATATGCCTTCATGCATTACCATTGCAAGAGACATTTATCACATATATGTGGATGAAAAGGTGAAATTGAAAGAATATTTTATGCATTCATGTCAAAGAGGGTGTGTGATAACAGACACACAGACTTCACTTTAGAGCAATAACTTCATGGATATAACTGCTCACTTTATTGATAATGATTGAAAATTGCATAAGAAAATATTAAATTTTTGTGCAATTTCTAGTCATAAAGGTGATGATATTACTCTTAGTCTTGGAAAGTGTTTAGATGATTGGGGTTTAGCATCTAAACTGTGCACTATTATTGTTGATAATGTTGGGAGCAATAGCACTGCTTGTACTGCCCATATTGGTGAGTTTAGCGACATGTTCATTTTCTTTTCTCTGGTGGAGAATTCTTACATATTAGTTTTGTTGCTCATATACTTAATTTGGTTGTATGGGATGGGTTCAAGGTTGTTGGGAAGTCAGTTAAGCATGTTCGAGTTGCTGTGAGCTTTATTAGGAAATCTCCTAGTAGGTTGCAAAGATTTCAAGAATGTGTAGTTTTAGAAAAAAAATTGAGTGCAAGACTTCTTTGTCTCTTGATGTTCCCAGTAGATGGAACTCTACTTATAAGATGGTTAGCACTGCTTTAGTCTATGAGCATGCATTTACAAAGTATAATAAAAGAGACCCTTATTATGATGTGGAGTTGGCAAAAGATGATGATGCAGATAGGCCTCCTAACTCTAATGATTGGAAACAAGTTAAACACTTGTTAGTTTTCTTCGAGGTTTTTTATAATGTTACTTTGCGTTTGTCTGGTACTTCATATGTGACATCCAACTCGCCTTTGTTTGCGATTGTGGCTATTCATATTATGTTAAATAACTTAGAGCAAGTCGTTAAGACCATTAATGCTAATGATGAAGAAAGTGAGGAAATTGAGGAGATTGGATCAAGAGTCACAAACTCCAAAGAAATGGCCAAGAGGATGAGAATGAAATATGATAAGTACTATAGCACACCTAAGAAAATGAACCTTTTGGTGTATATTGCTCTTAACCTTGATCTTAGGTATAAGTTGGCGGGTCTTGAGGTTTCTCTTTGTAATTTATTTGGAGAAGTACAAGGTAGTGCTATAGTTTTGAAAGTCAGAGAGAAATTAGAAACTTTGTTTGATTGGTATTGGCCATTTTGCAAGCCATTAGCTCCTCAAAGTGCGCAAAGTAGTGGGACACAACCTGAAGTTGAGAAGGGTAATGCATCTACTGGACCTGCCTCTTATGCACAACAATTAAGAAAGAAGTTAAATAGGTCAGATGGAGGAGAAGAAATCATCAAGACGAAGTTACAAGAGTATCTAAATAAGGGACTTGAAAAGGATGAAGTAGGGTATGATGTGTTGGCATGGTGGAAAGTACATGGTCTTCGATATCTTGTGGTTGCCTGTATGGCTCGTGATGTATTAGCCGTGCTTGTTTCTGTGGTTGTATCAGGGTCGACATTTAGTGTAGGATGGCTTACTCTTGATTCATTTGTAACTTCTTTAACTCCAAAGGTGATTGATTAATTAGTGTATTTCTTTTGTATTGCATTGTAAATTTATAACTTATTTATCTTTAGCTAACTTAATTATGAATTTTGTTCGGTTTGGTTGTGAAAAGATGGCCCAAGCTCTCATAGTGCACAAGATTGGCTTAGGCCAAGCAATAGATTAGATATGAATAACTAGTTTGATGAATTGAGGGACCTTGATAAGGGTATGTCCAATTTTTCATTCCTTTTTTAATTTTTTTTAATTTATTTTATATGACTGCATGTTTTAACTTTTAATTTTTGTTCTTTTTGTTGTGTTTATTTTAGATCTTGGTAAATTGAGTCTTAAAGATAATGTGATTGATGTTGGTGATACTTTGAACATTTAATATTGAGGTAATTTTCTTTTAATTGTGTTGAATTTACATTATATTGCTATGTTAGTATCTTTATTATTTTTATTTGCTAAATTAATTATTGGTTTTTATATTTACTAACTTGATCTTTTATTTATTTCATATACTACTTGAGTAATCAGTGGAACATTTGAGAGGGCAGCACATTTCTTGCAAGGAAATCGTTCTCCAAGTCCAGGGCAGTGGTGTCAAGTTTAGGAATCACATCGACATTGGTTTGAAAATTGAGTCACATGACTCACTTTGAGACAAGAACATGTTGAACATTTAAAGCTTTCGTTATATGACTAACTTTTAAGTTTAGTTGGTCATGTATTAAACTTTTGTTGTTTGGGAGTTGCTTTAGATTTATGTTTTGGATGTATTGGTTTGTTAAACTGGTAAGTTTAAGTCAATTGGTTTAATTCAAGTCGCCTAGTCTAAATTGGAGATTGGAATAACCAATATTTGTCTTTTGAAGTGAACAATAGCTAGGCAACAGGTAAACTCAGTCCAAATTCAATCCGGTCTCAATCTGATTTGGGTTCGCCAAGTCCGTTTCGGTCCGGACCAAATTTTGACTGGCCCGGTCCTCGAGCCTCAACTTTGTCCCCAACCCGTCTTCGGTCCAGGCCGGTCCGGTTCGAGACCGATGAACAGCCCTACCAATAGTCCAGTACCATCTGTTATGTTTTTTTTCTTTTTTTTTGGGGGTGGGGGGGGGGGAGGGGTGTTCCGTAGTTCCCACACATGTCAATTTCTGATTCTGCAGCAACTGATAGATGGGGGATGGAATGTGAAGGCACTAATATTGCAATGGGTCTTTTTCCCCCTTCATCTTGAAATTTGTCTTTGTAGATGAGCAGCCATTTTGTAACCTTTAACAGTCAGAGCTCCTTTTAATTAACCAAAAAAGCTAATGGGTAAATTCAAGACCTCAACTCCCTCATCTCTTGTGAACGAAATGAAAAAATCTAACACTTTGGTACCTTCAATTTTGGTACATGAATTCTTTGGTGCAGGTTTTGAAAAAATTAACACTTTGGTAGCTCTAGTTTTGGGGAAAATGACTTCCTTGTCCTTTTTATTATTATTTTGGCCCCTAAATTTTTAGAAATTGCGGAAACACCCCAAATTTAGGTAAAATATGCAAATAAGCTATTTTTAGGGTCTAATTAAGAAATATGTTTGTTTTTATACAATTAAACTTCTTATAATGACTTTATTGGTGTTAGTTCCCACAATCTACTACTTATATTATAAATATTGCAATTTCTGTGTTCTTAGGTCCACCATACTTAGTAAAATAATTAAAACATAACTAGAGAGTTTTGACCATTATCTGAACTTAGTCGGCATTGGGTCCTGGCATTCCTTTAACTTTCAGTTTACAGAGATTGCTAATCTCAACCACACCTCCCTTAGACCAGACATGGCATAGATTCGTTTCATTTCCTACATTAAACCACAGTCAATAATCAAGTTTTTAATCCTTTTAAGGATAGTGGAGCGTTAATCAAGAAATTATAATATTTAAGACATAAGGTTCTATTAAATAACGTTCTCTACTAGCAAACTTCTTTTATTGAAAGTTTAAAAGTGGAAATATCATAATAGAAATATTTGAAGAGGGACTTAAAGAACTAAGATCATCAGATATGGTTGCATATAGATAAATGGAGAATCCCGACTTCTCTTTAGCTCAAAAATGCTCAAGTGACCATGTCCCTTCTCAGCCATAAGCCTCTCCATTTATAAAGAGGTTGGGATACATAGGATACCCTAAAGGCTATAGTACAATCAGATTTTATGCATGAATACAGTTACACTCACACGATTACAGTAAACTACCCTATTTTACAGAGCTGACATTTGTCAAAATAGTACAATAATAGAGCAACCACTTTTTAGAGGCTTTTAATGATGACAGGACCAGTCATCATTATTGAGATTCTGTATGCCTTCCTCCCTAATGATGTCTTCCAGTCCACCACCACTATTCGGATAATCATCAAAATCTTCGTCTAGTTGAAGATGCTCTGGATCCCGTTTTTCAAACCATTCATGAAGATATATCTTTCCTTTTTCTAATAAGAACTTTTCAGCTTTAACATCAAAGAGATAATCAATGGCGTCTTCTGAAGTAGCTCCTTCTGCTTTAATATATTTGCTGAACTCAGTATGATAGGCGAAAGTAGTATTTTTGCAGTGCATTAGTGTTGTCTTAAAATGTTACCGTAAGTACACAGTGGCAATTGTAGCTAGCAACGGCAAGTACGGGTCATGTCCACAAGGAACTTGATTCCAATCACCAAAATCAACTTATAACACTTTACTTTGGCAAAAGCTCAATAGGGTTGAATGATTGCTAACTAACAGCACTATTCTGTTGAAACTAATGAATTGTCAAATTCAATTATATAGGGGTTCTAGATTGGGATTCATCGCACTCTTATGCTCTTTGGACTATAAACTGGATCATGCAAATCTACCCACACAAGTAACTGAAATGGAATGTGTTGAGTTATTATATTTAAGTTTTGATGATAACAAATCCAAGTGTAAAAATTTGTCCAAGTAATGTTGCTCCAAACACGATTTCCAAACAGGCCTAACTGGTGTTTGTAATCTTTATTGTATTAACTGGTTTGCTACATGTGAGAACAAGTCTTCAAAACAGGTTTTAATTGGTCGTTCTATATTAAGTCAAGAACGCCATCTCGACAGTTGATTGTAAGGCATGTTCCTGAACTCTAGCAATGCAAAGAACAATACCAGCAAACAAGGTGACCTTGGTGTTCATAGCAGCTTTACAAATCTTGGACAAGATGATTGGTTCAAAACAAGAAGTCTTGGGTATATAGGTTTTATTTATTTAGACTCTTGTTAATATGCCAATATTGAAAACGCTTTTTAAACACCTCTTGAATCGGTATTTGCGCTAAGTGCTTCAGAACACCAGTTGCGAACAACCCTGCAAACAGGGTGCCTAGGGTGTTTCTGAACTGAAGTGGCCATACCCGGTTATCTTTGAAAATTCATTTCGGTTGGCCAAGATCTCTAGAATACTTTCTTTAAACTCCAAGATTGCTATTTTTCTGGAAAGGATATTTCTTGAAAATATTATGGGAGATTTGCGAAAATAGGTTTTGGGAGATTTGCCAAAACTGAAAGATTCCCTTTGCCTATATTT
Organism: Selenicereus undatus; assembly: GCA_017589665.1. Taxonomy (NCBI): domain Eukaryota; kingdom Viridiplantae; phylum Streptophyta; class Magnoliopsida; order Caryophyllales; family Cactaceae; genus Selenicereus; species Selenicereus undatus. The sequence continues at coordinate 77,112,992 of JACYFF010031954.1, read as the reverse complement.
TCGGATATGATAAAATTTCAAAAGCTGAAGATTTCTGGTTGCCTTTTGAATCTTCTTCACGGCTATGGGAAGATAAGGGTTATCCGTTAAGATAACAAATCCCTTATACTTTGGGAAAAGTTTATCACTAGCCGTTGGGGAGTATCTTTGCTTGAAAATCGTTTTCCATATTTAGCTGATTCTTTGGTCTTGACCGTTGGATTTTTGTGTATAAAATCTCAGTTTTTTCACTCCCATTGATAGAGACAACAAAGCAAGAGAGAAAAATGAGAAACACACAACATACGCAAAAAGGAAAATTTCAAAAGTGGTTTTTCTAGTGAGAAGAATTTTTCGAGCTACATTTGAGAAAAGAAAAACCGACACAAGTTGTGTTTAAACTGAGCTTTTAATATATTGGCATAATAGGATTTTCATTGTACCTTACATCTGCTTAGTAAGAAGCACCCCCAGTAAGGTGTTTGTTGACTTTGATCCCAGATCAGTCGAAAGTGAGTGAGTGTGTCCTAGTCGTGTGGACTTTGGACGTGTCCAATCTGGTGAGATTTGGACGTGGTGTAACCTGTCTTAGAGAAGGAGGTTATGTGGTTGCAAGTTGTAACAAGGTGTGTTACATTTGTAACGAGTTAAGCCCGGTTTACTGAAGTGGTTAAATCCTACACGAGGTAGGTCGCGGTTTTTCACACCTCAGTTGGGCTAGAGGTGTTTTCCACGTAAAAATTGTGTGTGCTTTATTTTCCGCATTTATCTTGGTGATTTTCGCATTTGCAATATTTGAGAACACCCTCTGCATACAGGTGACAAGGGTGTTTGTTATTTACAACGCGAAAATCAGACACCACAATTCACCCCCCTCTTGTGGTAGAATACTCACGAACTTAACAGAATGGTTATAAGTTAAAGCACATCCACACCTTCTCTCAAAGGTTATTAAACTGGTTAAACAATCCTTGTTATCTATTTTCATGAAACTAGAATTAACAAAACCACAAGACTGAGTAACCTACTATACCCAAATGAACCGCAACTATTCTCATGTTAGGACACTCAATCGCTGACAAGGTTTCTCTAGGTAGAGGATTCAACTTTCGTTGATCTCCTAAACCTTAATTTAGAATTATGAATATATCTTTCGAGCAATTCATTGAACACCTGGCGTACTAAGGGCCTGTTCTTTTCGTGGGTCAATTCACTTTTACCCACTTCAACCTACTTCAACCTACTTCAACCCATTTCAACCTACTTCAACCCACTTGAAAAAAAAATACCAACTTCAACCCACTTCAACCAACTTCAACCCACTTCAACCCACCCATTCATAATTTTAATAATTTGTAAAGTATCATGTGAGATTTAGGGTTTGTTGTTTTCGTGGGTAAATTAGGTAGGTAAAAGGGTGAAGTAGGTTGAAGTTGGTTGAGGTGGGTTAAGGTGGGTTGAAGTTGGTATTTTTGTTTTGGAAGTGAGTTGAAATAGGTTGAAGTGAGTTAACGTTGGTTGAATTTGGTATATTTTTTATGTGGTGGGTTGAAATGGATGAAAATAACGAGAACATCATTAATATGTGATAATTTATGAAATTATCCAAATTTTGTGAAATTTTTGTTTGTTATTTTTTAGTTTACATTTTTTTGATTTTTAATTTTTAATTTTTAGTTTTTAGTTTTTATTTTT
>JACYFF010031954.1:77075372-77106318 GCA_017589665.1 Selenicereus undatus | reverse complement strand
TTCAACCTACTTCAACCTATTTCAACCCACGAACTTCAACCTATCTCAACCCACCTCAACCAACTTCAACCCACTTCACCCTTTTGACCCACCCAATTTACCCACGAAAGAAACAGGCCCTAAGTGAGATTTTAAATCACAATTATGGGCATGATTCACAAAAACCTAGAACACGATCTTTTTTCATGTAATATGGGCTATTCCCAATCCAAGACTAAGAATTTAGCCTCTAACCATATTGAGTAAAACAATTTCAGTATTCAAACCAAATCTCATGAATAAGAATGAAAACAAAACGAATAACCGCAAAGGAGAGAGAAAGGAAGAACAAACTTAGATTAATTGATTGTAAAATCTGCATCTTGAACAATCTTCAATTCAACCATAAACCAATAATCAAATCTTATCCAACCCTCCCAGTTCACCATAAAAGTGTTTTGAGAGGTTTTTCTCCCAGCTAAAAATTACGTAACCCCTAAAAATAAGACGATTAGGAATAAAAGGGGAAAACATGTGGCTGATGCAACGACCGCTGGGTTGGCGACGCCCTGGCCATCGCCTGGTGAAAAAGTCATGATATTGGCGATGGCCTGAGAGGATGGTGACAGGGGGCCGCACCACCTCTTGGAGTCCTGCTACACTTTTGTAGAGTGTCAACGGCTGTCACCTCTCTTGCACCTTGAACTCTTGCTTTTTCTTGCCCTCTTGACTTCCTCGGGGCCTCTGAGTGACCTTTTTTACTCTTGCATTTCCTTGTTTACGCATTTAGCTGCTTCCCTTCCATCAGTAACTTAGAAAATACCTGCAAAGGAGCTAAAAAGTGATTAAAAGAAGGAAATAGGCTTGGAGGGGACAAACCTTGGTCAAATCCCACAATGTTAAAGGGGAAATAAGCGGAAATGAATCAAGGAAAGAACTCAAAAATAGTCAAATTTGAGGTTTATCAGTTAGCATTACTCCTTGCTCGATAGACGTTTGAGGGTAAATATTAAAAAAATCAATGGCTCTTGCTGAAGCAGGGCTAGTGACTAACTCATGTTGTTTTGAAAACCATTCTTGTTGTTGATATCTTGGACTGTCAACCAGGTAATGAGCTGGTTTAGCTTTTTCACTTTCATACTAATTAATGCACAATGTACCTCCACATATAGGCATCTAATGTATGGGATTTTTGTTGGTCCATGAGGAGATGTGAGAATCTAATGGATCATTTTGAACATGCACTATTGAAACTTAGTTAGTCTTGAGAAAAAAGAGAACTTTAGGTCTGGGAATTTCACGAAATAAGCTACCATCCCACATTCCTGGGCTTTTACTACTAGGTCATTTGGAGAGATTGAATTTATTGGAAATAACACCACTAACTCCATACCTATCGGGAACGTAGATTGCAGTACTTTATGATTCTCAAATATCATAGAAATAATTATGATAATAGTCAATACAGGCTACATACCACTTATTGAACCATTTTTCTTGGACATGAGAACTTATTTTTAACTGGATATCATAAGGACTCTTAAGGTAATAAATTTGTAACTTTTGGATGGAAAATCTTTAGGCTATTAGGTAGGCAAATGACAGCAGACCAATACGCGAACTACTTTTTGTATGGAATTTCAAATTATCTATAAGGATTTTACTAGATGGAGAAACCATTCATAGGAATGGCATTTCATTTTGAATTTCCTCCTTTTCTAGCAGGAGTTTGACTATGATGATCACCCCTGGCGAGTTCACATGTTAAACTATATGCTAGAGAATTCTTCGATCCCTGTACATTTCAATAGAGAAAGAAAATCGGTTAAGCCATAGTTGCCCACGCAAGAGTCGCCCATGCGCTTGCGTATTTGAGAAATGTTTTTCCACAAACCAAGTATTCCTTTGCAATCAGTTCGCATAAGAACAGGTTTTGGGGCTAAAAAGATTAAGAACTTTTCAAATCCCTTTATGAGTGCAAGGATTTGTTTTTCTATCATGAGATAGGTGTATTCTGCCTTATTAAAACTTTCACTGCAATATTTGCAGAGTTTTTTTCTTTCTTTAATTTTGAGTACCACACTCGAATACTCGTTGTTGGCATCTATCTCAATGAATTACATCATCTCCTTCATTAGGCATTTTAAGAATAAGAAGATTTTAAACATCTTTTTGAAGTTCCAAACAATCTTTGAATCACTAGGGGTCCATCTCCAACTTACTTCTTTCTTGGGTTTCTGCTACAGTGGCTTTCTTAGTTTACTTAAATCTTTAATGAAATCTGAAGAATAGGTGAGGCATCCAAGAAACCTTTCTAACTACCTATCATCAACATTTTCAGGGGAATTTTCTAATTTTTCGAAATATGTTTTGTAGAATGACTTGTCTAGCTTTTATCTCTATACCTAAAAATTTAATCTCGTGTTTAACAAAAATGCACTTATTCTTACCAAGAATAATACCATGATCAATGCATCTTTGTGTGACAACTAAGACATCATCTTTCTACTGTTCTATGGTTTTGGAAAAAACAAGGATATCATCGATGTAAGCTAAACAACAACGATTAAGGTCTTTGAAGATGCTATTCATTCTTATTTGGAATATTTGAGATGCATTCTTTAGACCAAATGGAATTAGTATCCACTCATTATGTCATTCCTGAGTGCTAAACACAGTTAAAGGAATACTTTCTTCATCCATTTTTATCTACCAGTATCCACTCTTGCAATCCATTTTCAAGAACCAAGAGGCTCCTTGAATTCTGTTGAAAAAGACTATTTTGTTAGGAATATAATAACCGTCAAAGACATTATTATCATTAAGCTTCTTGTAATTGATTACCATTCTCACTTTTCCTCTTTTTTCTTCAGCATGATTTCTTACCATGAAAGCGAGACTAATGTGAGGACTCTTACAATTCCTGATTAATCATTTATCCAAAAGTTCTTTGATTTGTTTATCAAGCACTTGAATGTTCTGGTGTGTATACACCATTTGTTTAACTAGAATAATAATATTGGGATTTAGCAAACTAATCTTTGCAAATGTCTTACCTTTATCCGAAAAATGTTTGGAGGATTTTCATAGTAGAGTTCTTTGCATAATAGATAACTCCTTCTACTTTCTCTTTGGTGTATATTTTCCCGAAGGACTTGCAGTTGTTGGTGTATAGCTCTTTCTACTTTCATAGTAAAGCGCACATATATGTCCCTGATAGAGTCTCTAGATAGCATCTTGAAGAGCTCATATTGATGGATATAGAGACTGAGTTTAGATTCTCGAACTTAACTAGTTCCTTCATAGGTAATCTCCAATTTGTCCTAAACTTCTTTGGCTGTATCACCAACAGGCACACGATTAAACTTGTTAGAATTGAAATTGAAAAATAAAGTGTTCAATGCTCTGTAATTTTTAGCCAATTTCTCAGTCCCTCCATGAGTAAAAGCTGATCTAGACTTTGGAACAATGTTATCTCCTTCCTTCACAGTAGGCATAAAATTACCATTGGAGATAATCTCCCTAAGCTCATAGTTGTGGCCCTTGATGAAGTTCTACATAAGTTTTTTTTTATTTTTATAATGAGCAAAGTTAGAACCACGAAACAAACAAGGTATAGTAAAAGAGCATCCCTGAACAATTTCAGCATTTCTGAACGGAGGCATGGCCTTTTTTGTTAGACATTTAAGTCAATGTGAGTAGACTGCCAATGATAATAATTGAGGATCCCAAATGGCAATATTAAATCACCCTAGAGTGGGGTGAATAAGGTGATCTCTTAAAAATAAGACTTTATAAAAATTTAATGTACTTTGATCCTGTACTGCCAATGTCAGAAAAGACAACCTTGAAGGTTAGTTACTAATGTCAATAATAAAACAATTAAAGTACAGAAACAAAATGGGACAAAACGCAGGATATGTTTACGATGTTCACCCTTCCAAATAGGGCTACTCACTCTCTAAGGAACTTCTTCTCTTAGGATTTAATCACATCCATTTCTTGTTCACTTAAGAAGCACACACTAATGACCTTCGCTTTACACATTGTCTAGCATTCCAGTGCTCGACTAAGGAACTTCAGCTAGAACACTCATTAAGTATTGACTTCTTAATACCAAGCTATCCAAGTGAGTTCCCCAACTTACTTGTTACAATTGTACCTTACAAATAATCAAATGAACAATACGTACACAAGAGACTGATAAGGATGATTGCACTTGAGTACTTTTCACAATGTAATTCTTTCTTATGTCTGACCTTCTGCTTCGACTCTTCCTTTTATAGATTTCAAACTTTCTTGACTATTGGAGCAGTACTTGCCATTTTTTCAATGTATTCAGTCTAGAATCAATGTTGCTTATTCGAAATTTGCTATCTCCAAAACCAACTCCTGATTGATGAAAATAATGGATCTTGATTGCTAAGAGAAAATTTTGATTTGATCTCCAAAGATCTCACCGAAATCAATCAAAATAATCCACAAATAAGCTCATGATTTATTAAAAACAACTTTCCTAAACTAGATGAAATAAAATATTTACAAGATCTTAGATAATAAGCAAGGATATATTATAGGACAAAAATAATCCATTAAGATGTGAATAAGACATTCTTTCCAAAGCCATATATCTTAAAAAATAAGATAACATATATAATATTTTTTTCCAAAAAGGCAACTCTTCTAATACTAATTTAATAGCTCGACCCTAAATCATGTTTATTTGTTTAATTAGGTGATGTTATTAATTTCCAGCATCTGTTGATGACATTTAATCATTTCATTTGGGCTCCCACTTTGCAATTTCGGTTTTAATTATCATAGAATTTCAAGTGAATCGATAGTAGGACCTAATAAATATGGTTTGAGATGTTAAATTATTTTTTGTAGCATCACAAAAATTTAATTTTGAGCTAAGCAAAGTTTGATCGCAATGACATGTTATTTTCCCGAGCGCAATTCATTTGGGTCCAATTTGAGGCCCAACAAATTGGTATGATTGAGTTTAGCCAATTATCATTATTAATGCCTAATTATAATTACCAAAAGTTACTTTTGGGTGCTTAAATATTATCCAAGTATGCTAGATATATCAAAATATATTTGAGCAAGCAAAATACAAGTTTTCTACTTCCTCTTCTCTCCTTCACCCACACAATCAACCACTGTTGCTGCTGATTCCTGGCTAATGCCGCCACTATTGGCCACGACCCATTGGCTAGCCGCCCCTCAGCCCACCAGCTGCCACCTTCCCCAACTCCCACAACCACCCAACACCACCTTCATCTCTTCTTTCAAGCTTAAGCGAGGTATACCTTAACCTAACTTTGTTTAATTCTTCGTTTTACGTTGGATTTGATTATGGATCATGTCATCTTGACATAACAAGTGGTAGTTTGGTGTTTCTACTATGTGCGGATGAGTTTGGAAGTATGTAAGAATTAGTATCAAGCATGATCATGCAAGCCTGATGTTGAGAATGTTGAACCTTGAATTCTTTTGATTTAGTTTTGGAATCTTTATCATTAGGAGCGCGTATGATATTGTGTAAGATAGTTTTGGATGAGTTTGGATGTGAATTTCAATTGAGCATGACTTAGGCTTTTATGACCATGCATGATTTAATTTAATTTTTGAATCAAGTATGTTATTTGGATTGAATTAGGTGAAAATTGGAGATTGGATGTGTTATTGACTTAAAAGCATGTTGTTATGGGAGCTTTGCAAAAATTAGCGGGTTATGGAAAATCCCATAAGTAATCAAAAGAGGTTGTTTGGTTCATTTATGCAAGTAAACGAGTTTATCGGAGCATTTTGAGTGATAATGTAGAGGGGGGAAAAGCATATAATGCTAGAAAGGAACCTAAAAATAGGGGCACTTTAGAAATAAACTGAAATTTATTGGTGCATCAAAAAATTATGACTTTTGGCGGATAAGTAGGTCAATGATTTGTCTTTCAAATGCTTCTCAAATCACTTCATTATGAGTTTCGTAGAAAAATGTATGTAAAATTTTCAAATACTGTACATGATACATTGGAGCTGTGCACAGTTTTGTTTAAGCTTAATTTTAGAAGCCGCATTGTGGTAGTTGTGTTTTGCACTATGAAATAAAGTGTTGTGGGACTTCCTAAACTTTTCATATTAGGGTTTTATGCCTCAAATTGAGGTTGAGGTGAAAGATACAAATTTTCTAAGGTGGACTTTGAAGCGGTAATAAAATATCTCGAGACTGTGAACTAGAATTTTGGGAGCTTGATCAAAAGTTCCTAAATAATTATGGACATTGCGAAGAAAATGCATAGTTCAGTGAGTTTAACAAATTTAATTGTGGTTAAAAACTTAGTTGGGTTGAAAAACCGAGTTAAATTGCACGTGAATGAAATTGGATAAGTGGGGGGAGTAATGACTCAAGAACAGTGCTTGTCGGGCCAAGTCTGTGTGATCAAAGTAATTCCCAACCCAATTACAACCCTGTTAGCCTTAAACCCTTATTATTCATCTCAGAAATATCAAAAACTCATATTCCATTTATAACCATTAAAGACTTTTCATTATAATCTCAATTATTTTATTCTGGTCTATTTTGGTCTAATTTGTTTTATCTCAAATTAAAGTACTTTAACTTACTTAGTATTCAAATCATCTTAGTGTAATATATCTTATATTGAAATGTTAAGTCACGAATGTCATTTAATTAATCAATTCCTATTAAAGTTACAAATTATGAAAAATGTTGAGTCATGAATGCCATTTAATTAATCAATTTCTATTAAAGTTACAAATTTTGAAAGTGAGTGTTGTTTATTAATTACATACACCTACCATTACTTTTCTTTAGCAGAATTGAGGTCTGGTCTATTGTTACTGATTGTGCATAGATATTATTGAGTAAGACTGAATTTTAAACACCATAGATGCGTCCATTGAATGTATCTCTAGAAATTGGAATGCATTTATCAAAGTTATAATGTCTTGTTAAGTATATCAATGAATCAGTTTCCTCAGTGATGATTTATCACTTAATCGGTAACCCCGTCAATTACCATTTATAGGGCACGCGCCCTTTAGTTACCCATGTAGTCTCAAGTTAGGCCTCTCGATCGGCTTAACAGGTGTACACCTATCTATGGATCATAACAATCACAAGGGGTTCACTACTAGATAATAACTAGCTAAACAATTTTACGTTCATCTCACTCACTGTTTTATAGTAAAATGAATTACAAAGCGAGTGTCCAATCAATTTTTCTGTAATCATTTAACAATACAAGAATGCATGTACTGAGCTTCTGCTAACATTTTGAAATGTTTGTCATGTTTTGCTTTAGGCAAATGCTCAGTGAATTGCGCTCATGCTAGCAAACCAACTGAAGAATGTAAATGAGCAAGGAAATATAGATACATCAACAATGATGTTGGTTTAACAATACTTTGTGAATTGACCTTTGAGATCATCAGTTGATGAAGTTGTAAACTTTATGGAGAATTGCTCTATTGTGATGTGTAAACCTTATGGTGGTTAGTAACTGTTTGTCTATGATTTGATAATGTCTAAATGTGTATGATTGTGATCTATGCTTACCTACGTCATATCTAGTGCACATGCTTAAAGCCTTATTCTTTTAGATGGTGGTAAAGCCCCAATCATCGTGTTCACTAGTTTTAACTAAGGGTTAATAAAAAAAGTATACAATCAGTGAGACATGCGCATAAGGGACGTTACATTTTGGTATCAGAGCTAGGTTTGATCTTCATTGATGAGATACGGATTATGGAGAGTAGAGATCGGAGGTGAAAAGGTTGGTTAGTGAAGGTTAACGATATATTGTTAGAGATTTGTGATAATAGAAATACATGTTTATCTCTTACATGTTCTTGTATGCTCTTCCTTGTTAGATGGATCCATATATAGTGAATATAATGGCAGGTATTTTTGTCGCCACTCACATCTCTTTACTACATGCTAGTATGGTGCCCCGTATAAAGGACCCCTTTTCTGAGTTTCATAGTGTTATGGTCTATACACGTACGCTATAGTGGTCATTACCTACAGTTGCCCCTTAGGTCGAGATTAGGCTTGATATCATGACGTTATGACTACTAGAGCCCCAGGATAGGACAGATCCAGGTTCTAGTTACTAGGGAACTATTACTTAGGGAGGAGTTTAAATAGAGGGGGATTTGCATGGACACTCTACTATATATATCTCTATTACATTTTGCGTCTCCCTCACCATCATCACCTATACTGGGCACTCCTCAATCGCCCAATAGCCCAAAGTACTGGAGATTCGGATAAGGGATCCCTCTATCTGATGGGTCAGGGGGGGTTCACATTGTCATGGATCTCTCGGATACACTAGAGGTAGTGGAGTTTAGCTCTGATGACGATTTCATGGAGGATCCACAAGATGACTCAGAGTTATGGGAGCATCAGCTTGATCATGATTTGGAGGATGCAGAGTTAAGTGTCTCAGACAGAGGTTTATGTCAAATGCTATCCTCCTAGCCTAAGCCTTTAAACATGATGGACTAATAATTACAAGTTTCCTAAAGGACCAAACACCAAACACCCTCTTGCACTAATGCAGGATGTGACTAACATCATGTGATGGCCAATAAACTATGCAACTTCTTGATGGGCACCACTTAATAATAATGAAAGATAAAAATGACTTGAATGAAACCCAAAACCTAGAACACAACTAGATTTCAGGGGCCCAAACTCCATTTAAGTTCTAGGGCCAAAAAATACAGTTGATGTCGAGTTGGGTCAAATGTTATCCTGCTAACCTAAGCCCTTAAACGTGATGGACTAATGATTATAGGTTTCTTAAAAGACCTAAAGCATTAATATGTGGGTGTTTAGGTAGAGGTAGGATAATTAGTCCACTATGTAAAAATTCCCATAATCACGCGTGCACATGAATTCCATCATAATCCAAAGTTCTAAGTTATAAGTGGATTAGGCAAAGTTCATAACAGTCCTTTAATGACCCAAGCACTTCATCATCCATGGCGTGCATGACAAGACTATAATATTTAGTTGTTTTCCCATATATCATGTGGATTAAGAAAAGTTTGTCACGACTGAGTGAAATAGCTACATGTTTAGTTTGAAGTCTAATAAACCCACTAGGAGACTAGCCATTTTCTTAAGAAGGCAAATAGCACTCATAATGCAGAATGTCTAAATCCAAGTGTAATTAAATTAATTTTTCATTTTTGATTTTGAAATCTTTCCCTCTATGAAAGAAAAGGTGTCTAGTGGAGTCACCACTATAAGGACAATGGCCTAAAAACTAGGTGAGGTCCCCCACGAATGGCTGGACCTCTGATTGATATTGTTTGACTTTTGATTTGATCATAGCTATTTTTATTTTTCTACTAAAGTTTCTAAATTTAAGCAATATAAGAACTTACTAGGACTCTGTTTGTCTTCCTAACTCAAGAAAGCAGTGCTAATACAGGAAACCCGTCCAGATTGCTCAAATTAGTGAGCTTGGCCTGATTCCTGGAGCCAAACTCGCATTATACCACAATCTGAAATAATAAGCAGAAAATAAAGATAAATAAAGAAAACAAGTTTAATCAAATACGATTAGCAATGAGTTTTTTAGGGAAAGACTTGCAATAAACTAAATTCACTCTTTTTATCAAAGCCAGAGTTATATGGACACTGAAAGAGCAAAAAGTTCAATTCAAAGAGGTTTTGAACAGTCCTCAAATAATCCCTAGATTGGGGACTATCAGACTTCTTTGGCCTTAAACTAGCTACCCAAATTTGGGGAGGAAGGTACGATATGATATTGTGATGGACTACAACACGATATGCACGTCATCACTTATAGTCTCTAGTATTTAAAATGGGAAATATGAGTTAATTTACCCCAAAAACAAAAGTATGAAACATATTAAGATTTAGCAAATCAAATAAAAAAAACTAAATACAAGGTCAAATAAAAGAGAAACGAAAGAAACAATTACAACCAATTACAAGGGGAAGTTCCTAGCTTAATTACCAAAAAAAATTACATGTTTCTCAACACAAGGGCAACATTAAATAATAAAAACAAAAGAAGAGAAGATGGAATTTTGTTATTGGCCTTCGTTAACCAACCTGATCTACTTAGGGAACTTGGTAAGATTTCAGCAACATAGCTTTTGCTCGATAGTTTGGGCGTTTCTCTATAGTGTTTATCCTACATATTTTTCTATTTGTTAAACCCTAGCGGTTAGTGTTAGGGAAAAAAACAGAGTTTTAATATTTATAAACCCCAAGTGCAAGGTGTATTGTTAAGTACTTGGGGTGTCGTCCGCAGAGAGTTGTGTTTCCAGCTACTAAGGCTAACTAAAGCGTCTCGAGCTAGGCAAAATCAAAGGAAAAAAGGGTAAACTAAACTACACTAACAAATATAGAAGAAGCGACTTGGAGTTCTGGTTTCACCAATGGACGAGCCAACTAATCGAGACAAGTCCTAACCTGCCCAAACTACATCATGAACTAGAGATGGTCGGTTGCACCATCGAAGACCACCCAAGCCTTCTCTCAAGTGTCATGAGCTAGTCTAATTGGCCTAATCACCTATTTTCATGGGGTTAGCCCAATTAGACCACAAAATTAGCAACCCCCAGACCTAACTCGATTTAGATACTATTTTCATGTCCCAAACTCGGATATTCCCTCCCCCACACTAGCTAATTGACCTCACCTCTCAGCATAAGTCAATCACCCAAAAATATGAATGAAAGCTCTTTCAAGCATTTCATCGAACACTTGGCGGCCGTAAGAGAAAACTCTAAGTTCTAGGCATAGATTGGGTATGGTTAGGCCAAATACAAGACTAATTAGCCATCAAGAGGCTAATCACAATCCAAGCCAACACAATCTACCAACTAAACATCACAAACACATCAAAACCTAAACTAACAAACAAGAACATAAACTTGAACAACAAAACAAAGAGAATGAAATAAAACGAATCTAAACAACTAAATAACATAGATTAACAATGAAAACTAAACATATAAACTTAAACAAATCAAATACAAGAATTAAACCAACAAAACATAAACAAGAACAATGATGAAATAAATAGAGAAAGGGGAAGTAAACTTAGTCTTGAATTGATAAAAGGAACTTGAAATCCAAAGGTTGAATCCAAGATTACAATCCTCAATCCTGAACTAATCCTCCTATTGAGGTTTTATTTGCTAAAACCTAACCTAAACTACCCTAGAAATCGCAAGAGAGAAGCCCTAAGCGAACCTCAAGCGACCCCCTTCAAAACTGGCCAAAAATAGACTTTCATCGCGGAAGCTGGGCTCGAAGCATGACGGTGCCAATACGCACGGGCGGTCGTGCACCACCACGCATGGTCAGAGGCACGGCCATGCGCCTGGCCGTGCTGGCCGTGCGTGGCTTCAGCCATCGGTGCACGGTCGTGCCCTCCTGCAGGTTGTTCGTGTGCTGTTCTTTTCTGCTTCCTTTCGCTCCCGGGGCTTGTCGGACCTCTATTCCACCTCGAAATGCATCCCCAATCCCTCATTCCTTATTGAAGTTGCTGAGTTTCTCGTCTCTTTGGCAAAGCTCCTTGAAAACAAGCAAACTAACCAAACAAGTACATTATGACCCGAAAGAGGCAAATTTGACCTTTTCTCCTTAAAATTCGACATGAAAACCATGAGAAAAGTGGGTCAAATAAGGGGTAAAATGAGGTCAAATATCGGTGCAACAGGTAGCTCTCTGTTTAGAGTGACTAAAGGATAAAACGGGCAAAATTAAGGGAAAGTCCAAAAAATATAAATTATCAGTTAGCAAAATCTATCTTGTTAGCCAGTTTTTGTTAGATAAGTTTTATTCGACGTTATGACACCATACACGATTAGCACGCAGAAAGACAAGCCAACACCCGACATAGTTCAAGATTAGTTTACTCTAGGAAATTGGAACAATTTCTGGGTAGACTAGGTATTCAAAACCAAGGTAGGTTCTAGACTAGGTTTTGAATTTGAGTTGGGCATGTCATCTTGACATGTTTAAAGTCTGGCCTTTTTAGGTTCTATTAAATGCTATATTCTTGTTGGGCCTCCAAATATACATGGTGAGACAAAGGTTTCCCCATCAAGCATTTTAAAAATCGAGACACTTTTTAAGTGTTTACTTTGACCAAGTCTATACAAGCGTAGGTCAAAGTAGCCATCGTTTGTTCTTAATGATTATTAACTTATGAAGCAGTGGAAGGTCAATATGTCAATTCTCCAAATTTAGCCGTTTTCCAGCTTATTGTATCTTGACCTTTCATTGATCTAGCATGAATATTGACCTTTCTTACAATGTAGCGTGTCCTGATCTATCACCAATCTAGCATGTCTTGACGTTTCACTAGTTTAGATTGATGTTGACCTCTTGCTAGTTTAGCAGTTGTTGAGATATTCTTGGTATCATTTTATTAACGATTGTCCGACTCATCCTCAGAATAGGAATCATACTCATCCCAGTCAGTCTACCAAGCCTATGTTTGGACATGCTGCTTGTGCCAACAATTCTGAGTCATCTCCCTTTTCTTAAGTTGACCTTTAGGCCCTACTTAGTCAACTTGTCTCTGCCACTGGTAATAACACTACAGCTTTAGCTACTCTCTCAGGTAACTCTTCCTGGTATTTTGATTCTGGCTGCTGTAACCACATGACAAGTTGCCCTAACCTTTTATTTTAGCGCCCGTTGCCAACTCCTCTTCCATTAAGACCACCAATGGTTCCATTATGAACGTTAGTCATAAAGGACCTATTTCCTCAAACTAATGTCTCATTACCTGATACTTTTTTAATTCCTGCCTTAAACTTTAATCTTGTCTTTGTTGGTCAATTGTGTGATTATGGTTATGAAGTGAATTTTTCACCTACTTGGAGTCGTGTGCAGGATCTCAAGACGGGACAAATCATTGGAACTGGTCGTAAAGTTGGGCGTCTGTTTGAACTCACCACCCTGCATGTTCCTTCCTCAACCCTTATTTGTGCTATTTCCACTAGTGTTCCTCTATCAATATGGCATCAACATCTTGGTCATAGCTCCTTAAATAAACCTCGTCCTTTACTTCCTCATGGTGTGTTAGGAACTGTCAATGGAAAAACTTTCGATTGTATTGCCTGTCAACAAGCAAAAGAACCTGCCTTGTCTTTTAATAATAGTACCTCCATTTCTGATTCACCCTTTGATTTAATTCATTGAAATATTTGGGGACCTTGTCATGTACCCACCATGAACGGATCACGATACTTTGTGATTTTTGTTGATGATTATTCTAGGTTCACCTGGATTTTTCTCATGAAAAATTGCTCTGTATTACCCTAAATTTATATTGATTTTGCAACCATGGTTAAAACTCAATTTGATAAAACCATTAAAATCTTACGAAGAGACAATGCCATAGAATATCATGATTCCAAACTCTTAAAGTTTCTTACTGACAATGGTACTCTTTCTCAATATTCTTGTCCCCACACATCTCAACAAAACGGTCGCGTAGAGCGAAAACTTCGACATATCCTCAATTCCATTCGTGCTATGATTTTCTCATCTTCTTGTCCTGAGCGATTTCGGGGTGAAGCAGCCTTGACTGCTGTCTATACCATCAACAAACTTCCATCTTCTATTCTTGGTAATGTGTCTCCTTTTGAAAGCCTTTAGACCACCCACCCAATTATTAGTCTCTTAAGGTGTTTGGTTGTACTTGCTTTGTTCTTCTTCAACCGCATGAGTGCACTAAGTTAGAAGCTCGTGCTCGCATTTGTTTATTTCTGGGTTATGGGACAGAACACAAAGAATACCGTTGTTGGGATCCCATTTCACATTGAATTTGTCTTTCTCGTCATGTTGTCTTTTGGGAACACATTAAATTTTCTTCAGTGTCTAAATTTGAGTCTATCCCACCTGCATCTACTCCTTTTTTTCTCTAATTCCTCAATTGAGCTATTTCCTGGTGAATCTGAAGCTAGCTCCCCATCTGAGTTCTCACATATGCTCGATGCTATGACTATTTCTTGTGATGAAATCTCGTTTATAGATCCTGCTCCAGCAACTTAAGAGCCACCTAGCTCTCCTACTCCCATTGATAATCTATCTCTCTCTTATCGCCCTCATAGAGTAAGAAACCCACCTCAATATCTTCATGATTATCATTGTTTTTTAGCCATGCTTAACTTCTATGAACATCAGACCTATAAAGAGGCATCTAATGACTCTCGTGGGTAGCAAGCTATGCAGGAAGAATTACAAGCCTTTGAAAAGACTCATACTTGGGACTCGGTTGATGCACTTCCTGACAAGGGCGTCGTTGGTTGTAAGTGGATTATAAGATAAAAACACGATCTTATGGCTCTGTTGAAAAGTATAAAGCTCGACTAGTTGTAAAGGGTTATACTCAAGAATATGGAATTGATTATGAAGAAACTTTTGCTCCGGTAGCTCGTATCACTTTTGTTCAAACACTTCTTGCTATTGATGCTTCTAAACGATGGAGCTTACATCAAATGGATGTCAAAAATGCATTTCTTAATGGAGATTTAGAGGAAGAAGTGTATATAAAGCCTACACCTGGGTATGATCATCCTCCTAACAAAGTTTGTTGTCTCCGTCGTGCTTTATATGGCCTTAAACAAGCTCCCAGAGCATGGTTGGCTAAGTTTAGCACTACACTTAGCAAAATTCATTTCTCTTCTAGTCGACACAATAATGCACTATTTCTACGAAAAATGGACCACACTGTTGTTTTACTACTACATGTGGATGATATGATAATTACGGGTGACGACTCATCTGGTATTGAAACTGTCAAACAGTTTTTTACTAAACAATTTGACATGAAGGATTTGGGACCCCTCAGTTACGTCTTAGGCCTTGAAGTTCTCTCTTGTAAGGATGGTATTTCTTTATCTCAAGCCAAGTATGCTTCTAATCTCTTGACAAAAGCGGGTCTCTCCGATTGTAAGGTAGAAGGCACGCCTCTTGAAACGAATGTGTGGTTTCTTCCAACAGATGGTACTCCAATTCAAGATCCTACTCTTTATCGGCAACTTGTTGGTAGCCTAATTTACCTTAAAGTTGCATGCCCAGACATTGCCTATGCAGTTCACTTGGTCAGTCAATTCATGTCCGCACCCCATTCCACTCATTGTGCTGTTGTTCTTCGGATCCTACAGTACATCAAAGGCACCTTGTTTCATGGTCTACATTTCTCCATGGATTCTTCTCTTGAACTACGAGCTTATTCTGATGCTGATTTGGGAGGTGATCCTACTGATAGACGTTCCACTACAGGTTACTGCATCTTCCTTGGTGATTCACTTATTTCTTGGCGAAGCAAATAGCAAACCTTAGCCTCCTGATCGAGCATTGAAAGTGAGTATCGCACCATTGCTGACACTACTGCTGAGGTACCTTGGCTTCATTAGTTACTTACAGATATGAATGTTCCTTAGACTACTGCTACATCTATTTATTGTGACAACCAGAGTGCTATACAAATTGCTCACAATGACGTCTTCCATGAGCAAACGAAACATATAGAGATTGATTGTCATTTCACTCATCAACATATTATTCGTGATACCATACGCCTCCTATCCATTAGTTCCTCTAATCAGCCCGCAGATTTGTTCACAAAGTCACATCTTCCTAGCCACTTTCATACTTTAGTGCACAAACTCAAACTGGTTTTAACTACCCCATCTTGAGTTTGAGGGGGGTTGTTGACATATTCTTGGTATCTGTGTGGAGAGATTTTGGTGATTGTGGAGAGATTTTAGTGATTAGCAATTGACTACTATAATCAAAATTTGATTGAGATCTGGATTGTAGTTGATTTAGCGTTCCTTTTATATCATCTCTTTATGTGTGTAAATATTGATGTATTACACCTTTGTAAATCAATGAATTAAGTTGTTCATTCATCTGTTCATCTTCTTTTCTCACTGTAACAACATTGATGCTCACCTTTCGCCAGTTCAGGTGTCCTTAGCTTTTATAGGACTAGTGTGCCTTGCCTTTCGTTAATCTAACAATTTTAAATTTAACACTTTTCCATTATAACGATCCTAAGTTTGATCTTTTGTTAATCTATCACGTCTTGATGTTTGACCAATCTAGCATTGATGTTGATTTTCACTTGTCGAGCTTGATGTTAACCTTTTGTCGATCTAGCATTAATGAATTTTCTAAATTGGACCTTTCTCCGGTCTAGGGTGTCCTGACCTTGCACCAGTTTACCAGTTCTGAATTTGAACTTTTGCCAGTCTAGGGATTCTAGAGTTTGAAGTTTAGCTAGTCTAATGGATCTTGAACTTCATGTCATAACAACCTGAAGATTTATAATAAATTCCCTATGCAATTGGTAGTGCGAGAGCTTAAAGATATGTAACTAGATGTCAGTAAACATGGTAACATGAGAGTTAAAGACTTGTAACAAAATCCCTATGAACTTGGTTACGTGAGAGCCTGAAGATCTATAGCTAGATACTTGCAAACTTGGTGGGCTGAGAGTCTAATAGCCATATCCTTATTGACTTGTTAGCATAAGAGCTTGTTGATATGTAGTTACATCTCTACAAACTTACTGGCGTGAGAGCCTTAAGATCTGTAGTTAGACCCTTGTAAACTTAGTTGCATGAAATCCTGAATATATGTAGCGAGATACTTACAATCTCGATGGTATAAGAGCCTGAAGATCTATAACCAAATCCCTACAAACTTCGTGGGGTAAAAGCCTGAAGATCTGTAGGCATATCACTACTTTGTCGTCAGTTAGGATTTGAGGTGTCTGATCTCTGGGGTTTGACCTATGGCCTGTTCCTGACCTATAATTAAATTTGACTAAAATTTGACTATTCAACAGTTGAGCATTATGTCTTATCCTTATGATGAGAGCTAGTTGAATGTTAAAATGAGCTCTTCTATCATGACGTAGATGTTGAGATATCGACTTACACTAAGACAATAAGGAAGAGCTTCCTTCACTAGTGGATCCTCTTTGACTTAGTCACCTAACGACATGGAGTTGGGTAGGTGTCCCTTTTATAGAGACATAGGAGAATTGCTCATTTTATTACAACGCAATAATGCCCATATAAAACTTGCTCTAAAGGTGGAGCTCGTACTTTGACATAGTCTTATTAATGTCAATGTTAAAGTAACAATGTCTTATGAAATAATTGCACATCCCTACTGATTAGGTATATGCCTTCCACTAGGGCCACTATCAAGCTTGATCTTGCACTTCTTTGATCGAGGGTTCCTGAATGATCAAGGTAATGTAGGCTAAAGACCCATGTATAGATGTAGGTACACTTGTTAGCCTAAGTGGAAGTGTGCATATATGTTACCCCAAATATGTTTACTATATAGATGATGATCTAATCATGCACGCAGGTAGGGGTTTGATGCTAACTTTGAGCCCATTGAGTAAGGTTGGACTGAATATGGGTGATGACAGGTTAGGCACGATGCTTTTTCTGGAGTTTGGCTTAAGACTACTAGGTTAAGCCAGGTCATAAGGTAAGGATCGAGAACGTTTCTTGGTAAATGAGTAAACTTTAATTTTGCATTAAAAAAACTCATATTTTTGTGAAGAATTCCTCAATTTTTGGTTGCTACTATAGATGCGCCAGGATACAATAATTAGAATGCTTTTGTTGGGCTATCAGGAGCAGACCCTAGCTCAATACAACAAATGTGATTATTCCTAGCTTGCCAAATGTTTGCTATAAAGGGTAACCTACTTGTGTAGCGAAATGTTGAAGAGCTCCTTGTCTTAGTGAGCCTGTTGCTTGGAGAATCTAAGATTGAAAATGAGTTTACAACTCTTGAAATTATGGTCATGGCTGAGGTGAAGAGTTTTGAATTTTGAAATGGAGGCTTCAGTTGAGATTAGAGGATATGATAATTGGGAAAAAATAGCAAAGTAGATGAATTTGAAAACTTGACAATTTACATAGAATGCTTGTAAGAAGAGTTACTAATTTACCACTCCCATTTCAACCATATATTTTTCAAAAAGTATCCCCTATGATTCATACTTCCATTTTATTGTTCATTTCAAAAAAAAAAAAAAACCATCCTTGTAGTCACGCACGTAGTACTCTCCAAGTTTCCTTTTTCAAAAGGATATTAGTCACATAATTTGTTTGATGCTGATGTTTGCACATTTTAAAAATTTGACTATAACTATGTGATGAAAGGACTATTTTTTAACACTATACATACTTTTCTTTTTGCAATTATAGACTTTTGTAACTTATGCTATTGGGACAAATTCTATGCCACTCTTACAAGTATGTACTCATGTATGCCATATCAACATGCTATCAATATGCTACTTCATGTATGAAAAAAATATATTACGTAACTTGCGCCTTTGAGAAATAGTGACACACGTTACAAGAGAGGTATCTAGGGCATGTTCTTCTCGTGATAAGATGTAGTTGCAAGGTGTAATAAAATGTAAAGAGTTGTAACGAGTTGTAAGAAACTACAAAGAGTTACAAGAATTGTAAGAAACTATAAGAAGATATAAGAAGTTGTAAGAAGAAATAAGAAATTGTAAGAAGTTATGAACATAAATGTAAGCATTTGTAGAATAATTCAAGAATTATATGCATATTAATTTTTAGATCTGAAAATATAACTGTTGGTCTTTAATGTGTGATTTCAAAAGTAAGTTATTTTATGAAAATAAATTACACAGGATCTCTATATTAATTCTCTCTCTCTCTCGCTCTCTCTGCTCTAGGTCGATTCACAGCAGCGCCCCCTTTCACGTTTGCACAGAACGGTCACCTAGTGACCTCGGGTAGCGTTCACCAGCAGAATCCGGTAGCTAGTGGTGGTGGTCGTCGACGGTAAGTACCACAGCCCAGTCTCGCCTGGGTCCCTCCCCGAGCACTCTTTGTTTTAGAGATCACCGAGCCCTAAGTTTTGAGCATCAAGCTATGTTTCTTTGGTTCACTCCCATTTGTGGTATTGGGTTGTCGTGGCAGAGGGATACTCACCCTTCATCTCTATAATCTCAGCTTCAGGGGTCCTTCTCTGTTCAGGATAGTTTGACGACAAGGGGGCCATTGCCAGATCCCAATTCTACATCTGGGCACCTAGTTTGTCTCCCTTCCCACAAAACTCTAGTTGGCTCTCTCTCGGACTGCAATGAACCCTTCCAGCCCAGCCCTCTCTCTGCAGAACGCTGGAATTGTCAATCTCTCGACCACTCGTCGTCCCTCACCGGTGCTCATACCCGCAACTGTCACCGGTCAATTTGCAAAGTTGCCTCCTTGGGGTTTATTCACAGTTGGCGGTCGTCACACTAAGCAATCCCGAACTAACCTCCAGTCCACGAGTTTCCCAGAACCCAAATCCCACGCGCCGCCGTCTTCCCCAGTGGTCCTCCTCTTGAGGATATCCCCTCTGATCTCCACCGACGTTGGTGAACCACTCCGAATCCCTGAGTGAATCCTCTGGGTTCTGTTGATTCAGTTGCTTGAACTGATTCTTGGCTCGTTGAATTTTGGATAATGATTGCCGAGTTAGGGACGAAGGATCCTAGCAGGTAACTGTGGTAAGCTCTTCTCGGTAAATTTTCTCCGGTTAGTTTTTCCTTTTGTTTCGGGCATTTGAGTTGGATTGGCCTAGCCTATTTTATTACTTACTTTCTATATAACATCTCCATAAATTACTTCTATGCTGCTTATTTGTTGAGCGCCTTTTCGCAACTAATCTAGCACCTGTTTATTGACTATTTTGTAGTTTTTAGTACCTAGTTATTATTGCTTGGCTCAATCCCTTTCAAGGTTACGCACTTAGAGCGTAGTTATTCTGTTCTTGGTTAGTCTCTTGGCTTCTTTACTTGTTTGGTAGGTTGTTTTGCCTAGTTAATTTCTTTACTCATATTTATTTTCTTGGAGTTCTCCTTTTATTCTTTCTAGTATTGTCGCCTTTAGTAGTATTTAGCTTGTTTGGTTATTTAGGTTGTTTGGTTAGTCTCTTGGTAATTTTATTATTAGTATCTTTTGTGTTGTTGTTTTTAGTATTTTTCTTCGGTTGTTAGCTAGTGGTGAGGAACTTCACAGTTTCCGCCAGTCCTCCGGGGGGAAGTAGGGGTAGGAGGGGTGGAGGGTTTCGGAATGTACGCCTAGCGTCTTGGAATATTGGGTCGCTTACGGGTAAGTCTGTAGAATTAGTTAAGTCGTTGCATAGGCGTAGGATTAATATAGCGTATGTTCAAGAGACGAAGTGAGTGGAGGCTAAAGCTAGAGAAGTGGATGGGTACAAGTTATGGTATTCGGGGTCTTTCAAGGTGAGAAATGGAGTTGGCATTTTGTTGGAGAAGGCGTTGGTAGACTTTGTTGTTGACGTGAGGCGGAAGAGTGAGCGAATCATGGCCATTAAGGTTTTGGTGGATTCAGAATTCATAAATGTGGTTAGTGTTTATGCACCCCAAGTAGGTCTGTCGAACAATATTAAGAGGCTTTTTTGGGAGGAGTTGGATATGGTCATCCAGGAGATACCTCAGAGCAAGAAACTTTTCATAGGTGGAGATTTTAATGGCCATATTGGTGATGAATCAGGTGGGTATGATTCGGCCCATGGGGGTTTCGGTTTTGGGGAGAGAAACAACAGAGGAGTCTCTGTGCTGGACTTTGCAGTGGCCTATGAATTGTTGGTGTTAAACTCCTTTTTCAAGAAGAAGGAGGATCACTTGGTGACCTTTAAGAGTGGCTCCGTGAAGACCCAAACTGATTACTTCCTGACGAGGGCGGATAGTAAGAGGTTTTGCAAGGACTGTAAGGTGTTTCCTAGTGAGTTTATAGGAGCCCAGCATAGGCTGCTAGTGCTGGATGTGGAGTTCAAATGTTCAAAGTGGAAGAAGAGGAGAGTTGGGGACCCTAGGGTTAAGTGGTGGACCCTCACAAAGGATAACGCCATATTATTAGCAGAGAGGATTACTGAAGAAGGAGCTTGGAGATGGGCGAGGATGCAGATATAATGAGGAAAGCTATGGCAGATTGTATTTTAAGAGCGGCTAAAGAAGTCCTAGGTACTTCTAGAAGGGGTGGTAACAAAATGGAGGGTGCCTGGTGGTAGAACGAGGAGGTAAAGGAGAAAGTCAAGGAGAAAAAAGAGGCATATGCAAATTTCATGAACAGCGAAGCGGATGGAGAGAGAGATGTTAGTAGAGCTAGATATAAGGCAGCAAAGAAGGTGGCCAAGAAAGCTGTTGCGGTAGCTAAGAGCATAGCTTATGATAGGTTCTACCATAGACTGGAGACCAAGGAATGGGAGAAGGATGTCTTTAAGCTAGCGAGGGCTAGAGAAAGAAGAACAAGGGATTTAGATGTTATAAGGTGCATCAGGGATGAAAATGGTAAGGTGTTATGTAAGGATGCAGAGATCAAGGAGAGATGGCAAAGATACTTTTCCAATCTCTCAATGGTGAAGGGTTGGAAGATTCCCGAAGCAGGGAACGCGAGTGTGGTGAAAGGAGTGCGAATCCGCGAGAGTGTGGTCATATCAGCAAGGACGAGATTAAAGAGGTCATGAGAAAGATGCCCAATGGGAAGGCAGAGGGCCCACATCAAATACTGATGGAAGTGTGGAAGTGTTTAGGTGAGGAAGGTTTGGAGTGGCTAACGGAGCTTTTCAATGTTATTTTTAGGACCACTAAGATGCCCGAAGAATGGAGCTCTTGCAGAGTTATCCCTTTGTACAAGAACAAAGGGGATATTCAGGATTGTAATAATTTTAGGGGTATAAAGTTGCTCAGTCACACTATGAAGTTATAGGAAAGGGTGATTGAGAAAAGGTTGTGGAAGGATGTTTTAATTTCAGAGAACCAATTTGGTTTCATGCCAGGCAGGTTGACCATAGAGGTGATTTACCTCCTTAGAAAACTCATACGTTTGTATAGGGATAGAAAGGTGGATCTCCACATGGTGTTCATTGACCTGGAGAAAGCTTATGATAGAGTTCCGCGTGAAGTTTTATGGAGATGCCTGGAGGAGAAAGGAGTGCTAGCCTTGTATATTCGAGTTATTAAGGAAATGTACGAGGGAGGTAGGACCAGTGTTAGGACGCCAGGAGGGGTCACTAATGACTTCCTCATTGGTAGAGGCCTGCATCAGGGTTCCGCCTTCAACTCTTTTCTTTTCACTCTAGTTATGGATGAACTTACAAGAGGGATTCAAGATGAGGTACCTTGGAGTATGCTTTTTGCAGATGACATTGTTCTTATTGATGAAACTAGACAAGGAGTTAATGACAAATTGGAGCGATGGAGGCACACTCTGGAATCTAGAGGTTTTAGAGTGAGTAGATCGAAGACGGAGTACCTTCATTGTTGTTTCAGTGGAAGGGTAGTAGCGAGGGGAGAAGTAACCTTGGGCGGGAGGCTGATACCTAAGGTCGATAAGTTTAAGTATCTAGGCTCGATCATTCAGCAGAATGGGGATATTGACGAAGATATTAACCAGCGAATAAAAGTAGGCTGGAAAAAATGGAAGTATACCTCAGGTGTGTTGTGTGATAAGAGGGTGCCCCTTGGATTGAAAGGCAAAGTCTATCGCATGGTAGTTAGACCGACAGTTCTTTATGGATCGGAATGTTGGCCTCTAAAAAAGACACAAGTTCAAAGGCTAACGGTAGTAGAGATGAGGATGATAAGGTGGATGTGTGGTTATACGAGGATAGACATGATTAGGAATTGAGTTATCAGGGACTTAGTTAAAGTAGCTCCCATCGGAGATAAGATGAGAGAAACAAGACTCTGATGGTTTGGTCATGTGAAAAGGAGGAGTGTGGACGCTCCAGTGGGGAGATGTGAGAGGATCAACATCCCCGAAGGCAGACGAGGGAAGGGACGACCAAAGAAGAGCTTGGACGAGGTGATTAGAGAAGACTTGAAAGTTGTCAGTTTGACGGAGCACATAGCTCAAGATAGGAAGTTGTGGCGGGATAGGGTTAAGATCGTAGATCGCGGAGAGTCGACCCTGTGGGTTTCTTTTCGTGTTGTGGCTTAGTGCTGGTAGAGGTTTTTTTTTTTCGTATGTGGTGTTTGTGTGCAGGTTGTACTGTCTTTCGAGAAAAGATCTCGTCTGCTTACTGATGGTCGACCAAGTATATTACCTTCCTCCATTACATTGTTCTTTTATTTCATAGCTTCAGCAACTAATCTTATATTTATCTTTTATTTATCTCAGGCATCCCTTGCTATAAAATCTTTCTTCTATAAAATGTTTTCCCATTAAATGTTTTCGCAAAATTTTTGTTCTATAAAATATTTTCACAAAACTCTTTTCGTGGGTCTTTTGGAATCAGCCACTCTATAGGTAGGAATGCCGGTAGAGGTAAGGTTGCCTATAGCTGGATCTCCCCAGACCCCGCGAAAGCGGGACCCATACTGGAAGTTATTGTTGTTGTTGTTGTTGTTGTATGTTAATGATATTTGTGCAGTCAATTTTATACTTTCACTAACCAAATTATTTTTTAACATATAGATACAAATAAATTTTAATTATCTCCAATTATCTTCTCGAATGAACAAAAATAATAGTGAAATAACATAATTTATAAGAATAAACCTTTAAACAAGTCAATTAAATAACAATAAAATCAATATTGACCATATATTTATAGAACCAAATATGTTATAACCTTGAGTTTTTCTTTTTAGCATTAGTTTCACGCTCAATAAGCAAATAAAAAAATCTCTTAAACGAAAATAAACCCTTGAAGATAAAATAACAAGTTTTTTCAACAAGATTAAATAGAACCCTTAAATTTTAAAACTATTTTAATTTAACAAAAACAAAATTAATATTTTTAGGATAACATTACCAAACAATTATGAATAAATCCCTCAAAGTATAAAGCTAGTGATCATGAAATACAAAAACTTTGAAAAAGATAGTTACAACTTTTGGAACTTTAATTTTTTGGTTAAAGAAAGTGATATGAAAAATATAAGTCAATTTGAACCTAATGGATCAGCTCAGAGATGCAATAGCCAAAATGATTTTGTAACCTATAGTTTGACCTTTTTCATATATGATTCATGTCGAAATTTAAACATGAAAGAAACATTTGTATTAATATTTCAAATGCATGTTTATTTGTTTTTTCTGTACTTCTTCAACAACATAATTCGATTCAATTAATTAAGTTATATTCATTGAAAAAATATTTTCTTCATCATAATTGTTTTTAACTAATATGTGTATACAAATAGTGTATTCATAAAAATATGTACAGATTTTTCATATTAATAGTATGTAAAAAAATATTATGTTTGTACAAATATTATACATATTGAACAAACATGATGAAAAAAATAACAACTAGAATGTTATGAAATATTTATCATAATTAAACATGTCATAAACAAGCACAAAAAATATACATTGGTCAATTATTATTGTAAGGGGCAGTTAAGAAGATGCAAGGAAATGTAAGAAGATACAAAAAGTTGTAAGAATTTATTAAAACTGTAAGGAGCGGTAAGCTCTAGCCTTACAGCTCACTATTGCGAACCTAAAAATACGGCAACCAATGGTTGTAATTTACTACTAGTTTACAAACAGAACAAGTATTTTCATACTCGTGCGATGCATGGGCAACCTTATTCATTTTTTATTATAGTAATTGTTATAAAAATTATAATAGGCTACTTAGCAACCACGTCACACACTACTTTTTAAGATTTTTTTATAAAATAATTAGAAACTTTGTAATTAAAAGAAAATGAAAGTATTGATGAAATTAAAATAATTAGTAACTTTTTATTAAATTAATTAAAAATATTAATGAAGGTCAAAGTATTGATGACATCTTTTATAACAGTGATAGATGTGTTTTCAATTAAATAACACCAATTATAGTAAAAAATAAGTAGATACAAAATTAAATAATTAAATGTGTTTTTCATGGCCAGAAATGGTGGCTGTGGAGATGGCGAAATGAATGTTGCTTTGGGAGAGCCTTGAACATCCCTTCGGACAAACTTAGGTTCCTGTTTGAAAGATTCCAGGAAGGTATTAAGGCTATCTCATTGGAAACAAAGTGGCTGAGCACAGCGAACAACACGAGAAGGGAGGTTATGGTTGGTTGGGAGCCCCCCCCCAACCGCACCCCAGCTGATTTGGTGGCATTGAACACGGATAGCGCCTCGAAGAACAACCCAAGTCCAGCGGGTGGGGGTGGCGTCTTTCGTGGTTGGAGAGGTGAGTGGCTGGGGGGCTTCGTGGAGAGGATGGGAGTTTGTTCATCGGTGAGAGCGGAATTACGAGCAATCTTACAAGGCCTGAGGCTAGCACGAAAGAAAGGCTACAGGAAGTTCGTAGTCTATGTGGACTCCTTAGTTGTAGTGGGGATGTTGAACGACAACATGATATGTAGCGCACGACATAACACTTTGGTTCACCAGTATAAGCGAATACTATAGCTATCGGACTGGGAAGTGAAGGTGAATCATTGCTTTCGGGAGGCAAATTGGGTGGCCGATGCCTTGGTCAATATAGGAATTGGAAGCAACTGTGAGTTTATGTCTTTCAATGAGCCTCTAAGTGAGGTTTCGATTTCCCTGCAGGCAGACCAAGCTGGGGCCAAATTCCCTAGGCTCATTGTGGATCAATAATTGAATTTTGAGGCTTAGTCTCCTCTTCCGCACCAAAAAAAAAGAAAGAAATGTGTAAAATTATTTTTGTTAAAGGAAGGTATCTTCCTCCAAAAAATTATTAATACTCACTTTTATTCTGGTGCTCTGAAAATATAAAGTAATCTAGTAAGTTTTTATATATCACAATGAAAACATCTGTTGAATGGAAGATGATCTTACCACTATTAATTATTAATACTGCTTGAATTCTTATGCTATGAAAATTGAAAGCAATTCGATACCTTTTGGTTGTAATGTGTTCATATCATTATCTTTTATATATAGAATCCATAACTATGATTGTATTGTATCTAATATCTTTAAAATTCCATGTTTATATTTATATTTATGTCCAAATATGCAAAAGAAAAATAATAATGAAAATTTGATATCTTTTTTTTGTCATAATAATAATTTAATTCTCATAGTAACAAGATATAGAATATGTGTACACAATTATGCATCTTTTAATATACCATATTGGTCACAAAATATTAATTAAAAACTAGAAAGAAAACATACACAATAGATTATTCATAATAGGTGCATCTTACTTTATTATAGTATCATGTATTAGTTTTTGTAATATTGGGACTGGTGTTGGCAATATAATATAATGAATTATCATAATTGAACATTATCTATTTTTTTTCTTTGGAAAGAAACTCTTTTAAATTGTAGTTAACTTTATAAACTCTTTTTTTGAAAATACAATAGTCCATATGTAATTAACTAAGATGTATTTTTTTAGAAAGGCAAAAACTATTAATTATTTTAGAAAAAATTTCTAGGAGTGACATGTATTAAAAATATAGAGGAGGTTGTTTTGTATAATAATCAGGTAATTTTTGGTGTTCGTTAACCTAATGCTTTGACTGGAATTTCAAGTAGTATTTAGTATTTTAAGTATCGTTTCTGAAAAACCTATTGTATTAGCTTTTGTCATTCAAAAGTAGCGTTTCATTTTTTTTTTGTCAAAAAATATCATTTGTGAATTTTGTCTTTGGAAATTATTTACATCATTTTATGTTAATTTACATTAATCAGCTAACCTAACAACTAAATTTACTGAACACATTTTTTTCAGCTGCTCATTTAAACAGTTATCGCATAACAGCTAAATTAGAAACGTTATCCGCTATCTAAATAGCTATTTGCAACCTAAGCCGCTAATTTGCTGAACAAGACATTTGGCTATGTCCTTCATTTATTGGCTTGGAGCCTTGGAGCATAAATTTTCTATTTATTCGTTTTTTAATTTTAGTAGTTTTTATCGGCCTTTTTCCATTATTATGATATTGAATTTGCTAAACCTGCACTGTCATGAATCTTTTATTTAGAGTTTCGTGGGAATTATTGTCATCAATTTGGTGAATATAAGTAATTTTTTCTTTATAATTATTACATGAACATAATAATAAAAAGACAATGTTTTCAGATGTAATGTGCTATAATCTATGTGATATTTTTCTTTGTAATTATTTGAATCTATTTATAGGAATAATAGTTTTTAAAATATCGGATATTAGCCCATTAGAAGCCAAGTTTATAAATTGTCAAAATATACCCTTTTTCTTCTCCTGCTTCTCCACTTATCCAGTTATCCTCCTGATAGACACATTCCCCAACATTGAAACATTAGAGCAATTTTCAAGACTAACGGCATCGGTGGACATCTTATGCACCGCATATAACAAGTTTTTGGTGACAGCAAGTGTACTTGTGCGCAAACATCGCCAGCTTTGGCGAACGGTGTTGCGATTCAAGCATAAAACTCTCAACTCATGTCCACCCGTCCAACTGTTTGAGAGGCCTGCGGCCAAATGGTCAAGAAGAATGTCCGTACGTAGAAGTGTTATTCTCTACTAAATTATTTGGTGTATTCCCCCATAGGGAAAACAGAGAGAGGTCAATCAAAGAAGAGTTTAGATGAGGTGATTAGAGAGGATCTTAAGGTTGGAGGATTGACAGATGACATGGCTCAGGATAGGAGTCTATGGCGGGATAGGAGTGAGGTCGTAGATCTCTGATTTTTTGGCATTATAGTTGCCTTTGGGTTGCAGCAGGGCAGGTTTGGGTGTGGGTTTTGTGTTGTTGGGTGGTTTGTAGGTATCATTTACTTCTGGGAGAGTCATTATCCACCCTCAACTGCTAAGGTATGGTTCCCTCCTCTGCTTTATTGTTCCATTGCTTGGATAGTTTCGACCTCCCATTTATTTGCATGACCATTTTTTTTCTTCAAAAAAACACTCTTTTACAAAATGTTTTCACAAAATCTGGTTTTGTGGGTCTCGTGGAATCAGCCTCTCTATGGGCAGAGATGCCGTTAGAGGTAAGGCTGCCTACATCTAGATCTCCTCAGACCACGCGAAAGTGGAACCCACACTGAGAGATGTTGTTGTAGGTGTTGTTGTATTCCCCTTTCCCATTGACATAACAAATTTGTCTTAATTTAATTGCTGACTTGTTTGGGTTTACTTGAAACTCGATCTTTGCGGGATTAATGAGATTATGTTGCTCTTTCTCACATGGAGCTAATGTAAGGCGTAGTGCTTTTTCACCGAAGTATTCACTGGTTTTGTTCATTCCCTAAGGCTCCATTTGAACCTGGAAACATTTGGTGGAAAGAAAAAAATTTGAAAAAGTTACTTTCATTCATGTGTTTGGTTTATAGAAAATTACAAAGAAAAAAAATATGAAGGAAAGTTGGATGAAAAATTTGTTAGAAACAAGTGATAAAATTTTTCTTATAAAACTGTGAAGAAAGTTTTAGGAAAATTCCTAACCTCCTCCAACCACACATTGCTTAGATGGCATCAACATGATTCAAGTAGTTCATCAACATTCAAATTTCTCATCTGAATTCTTTTATTTTTTCCTCAATCCAAACAAGAGGAAAAAAAACTCATTTTCTCCCTACTTTTTTTTCTTCACATTTTTTTCCTTCAATTTTTCTTTCCACTGAATTTTTTAAGATCAAACGGAGCCTAAAAGAAATTTAATAAGGAAACTTTTGGTCAAAGGAGACCAAATTTCTTATCTCAATTGCCGTTTTGATATGTACAATATATTGTGCTTTATGAGTATCTATTTTCAAAGGTTATGTTTTTTTTTTTTCAAACATGTGTTTTTAAAAAAAATATATTTGCATTGCTCTTTATAAAATATTTCATTCACCTATATTTGCATGACTACTAAGAATACTTACAAGTCAAGCAAAGATTTAAATGCGTATCCTATCCTTGATCAGATTGCAAGTGCAGCCTGTTGGGTTAATTTCCATTAAAAAGGTGAGAAATATTAAGAGACATGATTTTTTATTATTATTATTCTTATAATAATAATAATAATAATAATAATAATAATAATAATAATTATTATTATTATTATTATTATTATTATTATTATTATTATTTGGCAATTAATTAACTACTCCAAAGGATGTCAGTACAAACTGTGAGTTTTGGCGAAAGGCATCTGATAAATAATATTATCTGCTATTGAATATAATTAGTAATTAATATTATTTTTTTTTGAAGAGATGCAATTAGTTAATTAACTAACTAATTAGATAAGTGTCTATTCAATTATTACCATTGAGATTAAAATTAATGGATGAGATTTTATATATTTCGTGAAAGAATGCATGTCTTTTGAAAAGATATCATATATATCCTCTATAACACGCAGACGTGGAGTCTTCTTTGTATCCCAAATATCTAATCACTATGTCATGTTGCACAATTGGGGGCGATTAGAGTTTTTAGGAAAAGAGTACACCACCTGCATAGAAAAGTCTTCAAGTGATCCTATACTACAAAAATGATATCCATCTCCGATGGAAAAAGCATCGGGAAAGTGGACTGTTGGACCTGTTGCTAATTTCCAATGGAATTCCATCGGATTTTCAAATTTCTGACGAAATTTTCATCGGTGTTTTTTCCGTCGAAAATTCAGATGGAAATTTCAAATTTCGACAAAATTCCCGAAATTTCCAACAGAATTCCATCGAAATTTCTATCAAAAATTGGAAGGTTTTTTTTAAAAAAATTTCGAATATGCTATAACACTACAAAAACGCGCCTCTTTAGATACGAAATTCAGTATTCGTTTCTGTCTTCAGTTTAGAAACAAAATTGAGAAACGAGAACCATTTCGTATCTAACAGAAACGCACAATTGAAACTAAAGGCAAATCGCATTTCTAATGGAAACGAAATGATAATTTTCGTATCAGATTTTCGTTTCTAAAAAAAAATTCAATTCCTAGCCTCAATCTCCCCCCCCGACAATACCCAGTGTCGCGAAATGAAATCCCAGACCTCGCGATTGCTTCCTCCTCCAAAACCCTAGCGTCGTGTGCTTTGGATTTCGGCAGAACATCCACTCCTGACACCGGTTGTCAAGTCGCTGAAGAGTTTGTGTCTATTTCAAGCCCTCTGTTGGCGATTTCCGGGCAAACGGCAACCATTCAAGCCAAAACGAAGTAGCAGACCCCGCGATTTTCTTCCTCCTCAAGAACCCTGTCGATGACGGTGGTGAGGGTTCCGGCAGAACATCAGTTGCAGAAGGCCGGTTTTCAGATCTCCGGTGAGTTTGTATTTGTTTGTTGCTTTCTGTTAACAATTTTCTTACTCCTCATTCTGGGTTTTGGTTTTCGGATTTGGAAGGCTTCAAGGCGTTGCACGGCGAGTTTTCCGACGATTGCAAGTTTCCGGCAAGTTCTCCGACAATTCCCGGCGTCTGGGTAGTTGCACTGCAAGTTGTTAAATTTGCTGAAGTTGCTTTCTGTTAACAATTTGCTGAAGTTGTTCGATTTGCTGAAGTTGTGAAATTTGCTTGAGTATAGCTTCTGTTCTCAACATTGAACTAGCTAATTGTTTCCGAAGCTGAGCATTTCTAGATTTGATTTTCCCAAGCTGAGTTAGCTTTCCAGATTATCCAGGAAGAACATTAAACTAGGTAATTGTTTGGTCACCACTAGAAACTGAGCATTTGTAGAGCCACTTAACAATCGTGCAAGACAATTTTATCAGAACATGTACTGTCAAGACCATAGAAAAGCCAAGCATCATAAAGCAAGGGGCCTTATAAAGATAAATTTGTATTTGGTCATTGTGCATTCATGTAGTATTTTCAAATATACAATCACGTACTAACCCATAAATCACCGTGCTAGGTCTGCAAAAGGAGGCTAAAGAAAATTGATTTAGGCATTCTAACAATATATACACACACACACACATACTTATATATATATATGTATCTGTA
>JACYFF010031954.1:77059518-77074972 GCA_017589665.1 Selenicereus undatus | reverse complement strand
TATATATATATATATATATATATATATATATATATATATATATGTACATATATTTTAACACCCACTGCCCCTAGGGCCGAAAGCGTTACGTTTTTCTAACCTCTTACTTAAAGCGTAAACATATAAAACATAGCTCAACGGCCACATGCCATATCTAACTAACTGGATGGTTGGCTCATATGGCCATACAGAGCGACTCATAAACATTATGTATTACATAAACTTAAAATACTTGTTTACAATCATTTCAAAGTAAGAACACATGACATGACTTCATTAAGCACGTAAGATCCCTTCAAATGGATCTAAACGACACCTGGCAAGCAAGAACAGGTTTCATCTTGACATAGCTGACTCAACTTCTTCCTGTTATAAAGAAAACCTGGGGAAAATGGGAAAGAGTAGTGGGATGATCAACCACACGCTCAATGAGTGTCCCCCAACCCCCTTAAAACCAAAATCATTGCAGGTAATAATATCTTTACTAATCACATATCACGTATCCATACTTTACTATCATATTAGGCATTCATAGAATTCCTATGAAAACATTACTAATCATAAACTTGACTTTAAGCACTCAAACATAATATTAGGCAATATATCATAGGACATAGGTTCTAGAACATGAACATCGGACAAGCCATGACTTATGCATTCAATAGGCACGTTTGACCGACATTATATGATTCACTAACATGTCACATATTCTATTCGAAGTCACAATCAACACATTAAAAACATTTTCTTTAAACTTTCATTGAAACTTTCTTTGAACATTGGAAGCATTTTCTTAACCTTTGAGGTTGTCGATCTTTTGAAAGAGTTTACATTTCGTATTCGTCGTAAAACTACCCTTATAAGCATTTCACATTCATTCCATATGGCCTCTTTGGGCCTGCATAACATTCGTTTTCTTTGAAACATATAAAATGGCAAAGGCCAATTGCTTTCCTTATCTTTGTACGAAAAACTGCTGGCATAAGATCATTATAAGGTGCTGATTGGGTGAGAACTATTCTCGACCCCATAGTGAGACCTAACGCTCACGCTTAGGCTCTTACTACCGGGATGGCTACATAACATATCAGACCATTACATTAACCCTCGTCAAGGCCTCTAGGGTTTCTGGACCTTCCCCTAGGTTAACATTGTTCATATTATATCATATTGTCCGCAGGACATCATCTTAGCCACTTAAACCGTATTGGCCATAACGGCTATAACTTTGCGTTTCAAATGGTAAAATCATTCAACGTATAACTCACACCTTTTTAAAACTCTTTAGGGATTCCCCCGTTCAAGCGAGTTCACTCCCAAAACTGTTTTCATGTAATTAAAATAGGCCGTCATGCACTATTAGATATGGCTATTATCATTTCAAAACATGAAATCGTTCTTTGAAAAACTCACCCTTATGCACATAATGCAATTTGAGGACAACGAAGGGAAAGGGGTTCACATATATCACATTCAAGCACTTCATAATCAATTCAACACAATGAACCACACATGGCCTCGCACTCCACACGATTGCGGTCAATTCACAACCCGAACTCCCTCCTCACAAGCACCGTACCACAAAGACCTCGAACCACTCATAGTTCTTCCTCAAACCATCCAACTACTATCTCGGTTTCAGTTCATAATCTAGCATCCTAATCATGATTATATACTGAAAGGGAATACATAAACTTACCAATGCTGAACTTTACCGATCAATCAACTAACAGTTAGTCGAGCGCTGCAACCAACGGTCATATCCAAGCACAGATATATATGTCTACATGTAAGCATTCATACAGACTAAACTTAATAAGAAGCATGGGATGTGATTTGCATTCATGTAGCTTAGTTAAACATGTCATTCTAAGGCTAAACACGCTAAATGGACAGGCGTTGGCTTCACGTTACATTTAGCCTCTCACGTCATTTACATTCTCGTGGCGTTCGTCTACCACATTATGGTTACCAAGCTGGCCTACGTATGTCATTCAACTTGGTATGAGCTAGATCTCCATTTAAGCATGAGACGGTTCATTACTTAGGTTAATGTGGCCATTTAGGGATAACACGATTCAAGACATTTGTTTATTCTATTGAAGTTACAAATCCAACCTAATTAGGCATGAGCTAACTAAATATGTTTGAATCGATTATAAACAAGCATAATTAATTTCGAAGCCATTTTTCAAGCATGAGCTAACTGAAATAACATGCATCGATACGAGGCGGTATTCGTTGTCTCGACATTGCATTTCAAGCCTAGTTAATCCATTTAAACATAACATAACTTTAGGCATTCACTTATTACATCGAAGTTACTAATCAAGTCAACTTTTCAGGCATGCACTAACTGAATTTACTTGAATCGAATCTAAGCATGCATAACTCATTTCGAACTATGTTTTCAAGCGTGAACTAACTAAACTAACATGTATCGATTCAAGCCACTTTCGAGTATTAATCAACTAAACTGACATTTAACGATTCAAAGTCGTTTTCAGGCATAAACTAACTAAACTTAGCATGCATCGAAACTTAAAGTTTAAAACGATTTCGAAACTCCTAATACTTAGGAGGTGAGAAACACCCACCTGGATTCCAAGCTAAGAATCCATTCTAAGGGCTTTTGGGACTGATTTGAGTGCTCATGAACCCAAAGATTCCCCCCTTCTGCTGTTAGACCCAGACCCGAAGCGACCATGCAGATCCGGTTTCTTCCCTATTTTCATTGCTACCGACGTTGCTGCTGCTAGTGGTCGCCGGAATCGTGCCTAGCTGCCGGAATCGAACCCCACTGCCGATGGTGTGAGTCTCTGCGATTTCTGACACCTAGGGTTCGAAAACCTAGCCCTCAAACCCTTGATTTACATGGCTTGCAGCAGTTGCCGGACTCAAGCCTACCAGAGGCTCACGCCGTTGTCGTCGTCAGCCGGCCTCCTTTCTCTCTCTCTTTTTCCCTCACTCGAACTCTCTCTTTCTTCTCTCTTTGTCGTGGCTATCGTGGGCCGGTAGAGGAGGCGCAGTCTGGCGTGCGAACCGGGGTGGCGCCGCCGCCACCATGGTCGTCCCTCCTCCACCCTTCTCCTCTCTCTCTCTAGTTGGTGTGGTGGTCGGGGGGGTCGCGAGGAGCTCCCAGAAGCCCCCTCCCCCTTTTCATGTTTTCTCTGCCGTGAAAGGGGCTTAGCCCCCCTTTTGATTTCTTTTTTTTGTGTCTTTTATGCCCAATTGCTACAACAACCCGATCCCAAAAGCGTGATCAATCAGTCTAAGCTCGGGTTGAAGGGTCTTAAAGCGGGCATCCTAACTAAATTCGAAAAACGACTAAATAATTCGAATTAAACTATCAGTAGAATTTGAAGGCACAAATAGCACGAATTAACTTTAAAATCAATAATAACAGTAATAATCTTTTTTATAAAATTACATCTCTCAAAAGAACATCGGTAACAATTTAACTCATACAATTACTAAAAATACGATTTTAGAATGTAGAAAGGGAATTCAGTTAGCCTAACAGAAAACGAAAATGCGGGGTCTTACATATATGCATATATATATATATACATACATATATATATATATAGTTAATTTGTAAACATAGAAAACCCATTCAAAATAGTACACATATCAAACTTATAATGACAAGTTACTTATTTATATTTAAGTAACTGCTTATTATGAGTGCTTGGTATGTTTACAATTTTGAATTGTCCTTGTTGGACAGTTTGGGAATCATAAAGTATGCTATTGTATGGTTACTATAGTTCTTGTGTATGCATTGGAAAGTTTCTTTGGCATTTCCTCAAACCTTGTTCTCTGGGTACAATTTTCTAATGAGCACCATTAATGGAAATCATCTAGAAACGTTGTGCTTGGAGGACTATAGGAAAATGCTGCTAAAGTTTTCCGTGGATATGCAACAACATAACCTTTACAATTATGTACGTTTGTTTCCTGAATGGGTTTAGGACCACCTACCCTTTAGAAGGTGTCTAGGTCATGTTGTCTTAATTAGGATTATTCGCTCATGATTAGAGTATATGATAATTTGGAATAATTGCTACACATTAGATTACGTTAAAGGGGGCTTAAACCTTTTTCTCAGACACGTACATTGTAAGAAATGGAAGGGAATCGAGATTGGATGTATCAGAGACATGATGAGAGGGGTTATCTAAGCATGGTTTTCATTCAAAAAGTTAAGGAGTTCATTGATTTTGCTACTAAGCAAGAGACATATCATAGAACTACCAAGATAAAGTGTCCATGTGCTAAGTGTTGGAATGTGCCTTATTTGGATAAAGATACCGTAAAGCTCCATCTCTACAAGCAAGGGTTTCGGCCCAATTACTATTAGTGGGTTTGTCATGGGGAAGCTTTTGGTGACATATCATATCCTGGTAGCTCATCCCTTGTAAGGGACGGAGAAAATCTCTTGAGGGATATGGTGTTAGATGCGTATGGTCCGATTGCATCCCGTATGGAAGATGAAGAGATGAATGATGGTGAAGATGAGCCTTTCTTATACGTAAAAAGATTCATTCAGCTGGTGCAAGCAGCTGAGAAGCCCTTGTATGAGGGATTTAATATGTCTCTCTTGAAAGTTGTTGCACGGCTAACAAGCCTTAAATGTGAGTTCAACCTGCTCCATCGAGCAGTTGATGAAATTGCAGCATTAATGAAAGCCATGTGCCCAAATGATAATGAAATGACAGCCAACTTCTATGAAACCAAGAAATTACTTGCTGGGCTCAAACATCCGCATCATAAAATCCATGCATGCCCTAATGGATGCATGTTGTTTTGGAAGGATGCTGAAGAATTGGAAAACTGTTCGGTCTGTGGTGCAGAGAGGTATATTAAGGAGATTGGAAGAGGGGAAAAAATTGTGAAGAAAGTGTTAATCTATTTTCCAATTGGTCCTAGATTGCAAAGATTGTATGTGACAAAAAATGTTGCTGAACATATGACTTGGCATCACGAACACCCACGTACCGAGGGCTTTATGGAACATCCTAGCGATGCGGAGGCATGGACACATTTTGACTATACTTTTCTTGAATTTGCATCGGAGCCTCGTAATGTGAGATTAGGGTTATGTACTGATGGTTTCTCTCCATTTGGTCACTTTGGACAAAGTTATTTGTGTTGGCTTGTCATTCTCACACCTTACAATTTACCTCTGTGGATGTGCATGAAGAAACAGTTTATGTTCACCAGTCTCCTCATACCAGGCCCCAGAAATTTGAAAGGCAATCTAGATATACATGCAACCATTAATTGAAGAGCTACTTCTGTTGTGGGAGGTTGGAGTCAAGACTTATCATATAGCTTGAAAGCAAAATTTCACCATGAAGGTTGCCGTCATTTGGACAATAAGTGATTTTCCTGTGTACGGCATGCTTTCTGGTTGAATGACAGCTAGTGGATTAGCATGCCCTTACTGTGTGGAGAACACCAAGTCTTTCAGACTTAAACACGGGAACAAGCATTGTTGGTTCGATTGTGACCGCCAATTTCTACCTATGGACCACATGTTCCATAGGAATAAAAGTGCTTTTTCCAAAAACAAGGAGGATTATTCCTCCCATCCCCCAAGATTGAGTGGGGAGGAGATGTGGATCCGTGTGTCATTGTTACCAAAAGCTTCTGATCACCAAGGAAAAGTAGCTGGATATGGAGATGTTCACAATTGGTCAAGAAGGAGCATATTATGGGACCTTCCATACTGGAGCAAGCTACTAATATGACACAATTTGGATGTTATGCATATTGAGAAAAATTTATTCGAACAAATTGTCAACACAATAATGAATGTCAAGGGGAAATCTGAGGACGACATCAATTCTAGAAAGGACCTTGCCACACATTGTAAGTGCATAAGACTTCATGTGCAGATAACTGATGGTGGTAATGGAGATCGAAGAGAGGTGATGCCTCCTGCTCCATACGTGCTTACTAAGGAGCAAAGAAAAGTATTATGTAATTGGCTATGTGACTTGAAATTCCCAGATGGATATGCCTCTAACTTAAGTAGGTGTGTTGATCGCACAAATTGGTGGGTGCACAACTTGAAAAGTCATTATTGTCATGTTTTCATGGAATGATTGTTGCCAATTGCAACGAGAAAGCTATTGCCAACTAATGTGTGGAAAGTTCTGACTCAGCTTAGCCTGTTCTTTCGAGACCCATGCGTGAAGAGAATACATATGAATGATGTGATCCAACTAGAAAACAACATCGCTGAGATACTTTGTAAACTGGAAAGAATTTTCTCTCCTTCATTTTTCAATGTCATGGAGCATCTACCGATCCATCTTCCATATGAGCTTAGAGTTGGCGGGCCACAACAATACAGGTGGATGTACTTATCTGAAAGGTAAACATTAATTTCACATACTCTATATAAGTTATTAATCTTTAGTTATCATCGCTATATGATAATGGAAGTATAAAACTGTAGGCGTATGGGTGACTTGAAACAAAAAGTGGGCAACAAAGCCCGTGTTGAAAGCTCCATTTGCAATGCATACCTTATGGAGGAGATCTCATATTTCTGTGCCAATTACTTTGATAAAAATATTACCACAAAGTCAAGAGATTTTGGGCAAAATGAAGTTGAGTCAAATCCAAACACTCCAGATGTATTTTCCATGAATGTTGGGTATGCCCCAAGTGAAGGCAGCACTCGATATTTGGATGAACAGGAATTTTGTGTTGCTCATACGTATGTATTGTCAAACTGTGATATACTGAAACCTTATGAGCGGTATGCATTCTTTGCATGTTTAAGTCATGATCGTATTCATAATTGAAATCATTTTTGACACATTCAATTCCTTATCTTATCATAGGATTTTTGAACAAGAGATGGTGAAACAGAATCCTAGAGTTAGGGTCAAAGATGTTTGGGCTCAATTTGAAGGGCGATTCCCTATATGGCTTAAAGGTCGTGTAAGCGGCATGAAATAAATTGACACATCTAATATTACGTGCACTAAAATGTAAATGTAATCAATCTGTTTAATATTGTAGGTAATAACATCCAGGGATGTTTCTAATGATGTGATAAGGTCCCTCGCCATGGAACCTAGGAAAGATCTGCATTGTTGGGATCATTTCTACATTAATAATTACAATTTTCACACGTACTCCTATGGGAAGAACAAATCAACAATGAACTATGGGGTATCGGTCAAAGGGGTTGATGGTATAGAATACTATGGAATTCTTCAGGAGGTCATCGAGTTGAATTACTTGCGAACTCACCAATTGTACAAAACAGTTCTCTTTAAATGTGATTGGTTTGACTCTGTGAATGGCATCAACATGCATGAACATTTTAAACTCATGGATGTCAACCACACAAAAAAACATCCGAAGTATGATCCGTTTGTTCTTGCATATCAAGTAACACAAGTTAGCTACGCCTCTTATCCTAGCATGAAAAATGACAGAAATCAATGGTGGGCGGTACTTAAGATGAAGCCAAGGGCCATGATCGATTCCCAGATGGGTGACATTGCTCCTTTTCAGGAGGAGAACAATAACAACGTACCCACTTTATCACATCTTGACATAGAGGAAGACATATCCATCAATGATGACTTAGCTGATGACCTTCCAGAGGGCAGTGAGCATGGAATACGCGAAGATGAAGATGGTGAGGATGAAGAAGAAGAGGATGACATAAAAATAGATGAACAAGATCTTGAAACATTGCTAGCTAATGAGGACGAAGATTAATTGCACATAGGTTGTAGGTGCATGTTTGTAAGATTAGTTTGAGTTCTCATATTGAACTTTCGTTGGTGTATGATGAACTTATACTCTTTGTATTCATGTATCATCTACTTGATTATTATCTCTTTTTAATTTGTGCATTATGTTATTATACTTTCATTTCAGAAATGAGGTTTACGTTAACTCGTTCATTATTTTTCCTAACTACTGTACTTGCTTCCAAGTGTTTGAAACTTAGATGCCTCCCACATGTGAGCGAGGAGATGGAGCTGCAAGTGGGGCCGCGAATGACTCAAACCAACAGGGCACAAGGATCCCACTGGCGCCGGATACCATTTGGTGGTATGTAAAATTGTTCTATTTCCAAGTTTCCTATAATTGCTTCGTATGTGTATGCTATTATAGTAAGCTGTTATGCTCCATCTCATCTTCCTTTATTTGAAATTATGAAAGGTTTGGTTACTATAAAGTGTCCAACTCCATTGCCATGGACTTGAAGACTCATTATTTGGAGCCATGAACTTGTTGGAGGAATGCTCCAGAGGAGCATAAGCAATGGTGGTGGAGAGCTTTTCAGGTAATAAATTCACACTTCCAAGAATCCTTGTTTGTCAATTTTATGTTGCTAAATAGCATCTCATATTGCGCATAACCATTCATTTCGTGCAGACGCATTATTGTTGGGCTGAGGAGTTGAATGACAGAGTTTATAATGACTAGGTAAAAAAGGCCAGTGAACGCCTTAAGGACATGGTATCAAAGGCAATGGCAAGGTCGGACAATGAGATCATCCCTTGGCTTCCAACTCCACTTAGAAGCAGGATGAAAGCTTTCATAGAAACTAAGGATTTCAAGAAGAGGTCAAGACAAAACTCAATTAACAAGAGCGCTGGTCCTAAAGCAGGAACTGTTCACACTGCAAGGTCTATTTCAGCGGAACAAACTGCAAGGAAAATGGTAATATCGCTGTTATGGCATCTTCACTTTTTTAAAGACACCAATTGCATTATTCTAACATCGTTTTTTGTTTCTTCAAGGTAATAAGGGATAACAAAATACCTATAGCTGCTGAACTCTTCGAGCAAATTCATACTAGAAAGGAAGGAAATGAGAAAGTATTTTGTGACAAGAGGGCAAAATATATTTGGGTAAGCACCAAGTCAATTGCACTTCCTATGCATTCAAAAAGCGATACATTTTATGAATGTTGGCATCCTATGTTCAGTAAAAGTGAAAGTTATTATTTCAAAAATCTTTGTTGAGTTGTACTCTTTGTTTCCTTTCTGCTATTGAGCTTCATTGAATGGTTTACTCCGGGCATGTGGCCTCTAGAGTTATGGTCTCTGGCATGTAGCCGTTGATCTTGATTTGGTTATCTTTTCTGCTTCTATTCAATGCAGGGGATTTAATGTAGGGTTTAAAGCCTGAAAAATGGTCAGTTTTTAGGGAAAACTCTGTTCGTTTCGCCCCAGAATTTAAGAAAGAATATATCCTAAAGCATCAACATGTCTTTAGTAAAAATGTCATAAGAAACATTTTGTTATGAGATATGTACTGTTATTAGTCGATACTTGGAATTTTGTTGCCAAGTTGTAATATACCTTAGGTATATGTAAATATCGAGGTTCATTGGTATATATGATGCAATGTTAGGCTCTTATGTATTGACTTATCTATGTGTATGTAAATGTATTTGGGAATTTAGTACTTGTTGGAATTATTTGGAATGAAAAGTTCAGTTAGAAACAAAAAATAACAGGTGAAAAACGTGGAACAATATACACACATAAGACATTCAATTTGATACGAAATACATGCCTCGTATCTAATTTCGTATCAATTTGATACGCTATTTTGACATCTTGATACGAAAAACTTCGTATCTAATAGATACGGAAAACTTTCATATCTAAGTTCATATCAATCAAAAACAAAAACTTCACAGTTTGATACGAAAATTTTCATTTCTGTTAGATTCGAAGATGTTTTCATATCTAATTTCGTATCAATTAGATACGAAACATTGATGCTTTGATACAAAAAAAGTTTCGTATCAATTAGATACGAAAATACTTTTCGTTTCTATTTTCGTATCTAATAGAAACGAAAACGAGTTTCATTTCTGATTTCGGTCTGCGACCGTGCCTTTTGATTCGAAGCTTTTTTAGTTTCTATTCGCATCTAAATGCTATTTAGATACGAAAATCTATCGTTTAGATACGAAAATTTCCGTATCTAAACGAGCGCAGTTTGTAGTGTCTAAAACTGAACAAGAGCGAACGCGAGGAGAGAGCAAAGTGCATGAAGAGAGAGCGAACGCGAGGAGAGAGAAAGGTGTGTGAAGAAAAGGGAGAAGAAGGTAGAGGAAGAACCGTGAAGATTGTTGGTGATTGGTGACAGAATTTGCCGTCCTTCCTAGCCCACCGGTAAGCTCTTTCATCTCACCTATTTTGTTCTTTAAAAATAAAATTTTTGAGTTGGTGTTTGATAGTTATTGATTTGTCGTTTATGGAGTGAAAGGGTGGAACCGCCGCCCCCGCCGCTTATGGATGTTATAAATAATTTTAAATTTAACACTTTTAATTTTCAAACATAAAACTTTGTATTTGCTAGTTATTATATATCTTATTTGTAGTTGTTCTTTTTTAAATTTTAAATACACATATATATGTGTAATTAGTTCAAAAAAACATATTATTGGTATTACTAATTTAAATTCATGTTATTAGGGTTTTTTCTTTTTTTTGGAGACGGAAATTTTTTCCG
Source organism: Selenicereus undatus (assembly GCA_017589665.1). Classification (NCBI taxonomy): domain Eukaryota; kingdom Viridiplantae; phylum Streptophyta; class Magnoliopsida; order Caryophyllales; family Cactaceae; genus Selenicereus; species Selenicereus undatus. Next base: position 77,064,457 of record JACYFF010031954.1, on the reverse strand, counting down.
ACAGAAATTCTATCGGAAAAATTTTCATCTCTCAGTTAAAATTCTGTCCAACGGAATTTCTGACGCGCATAACCCGTCCGAATCCCCGTAGGAGCCCATCGAAATCCGTCGGAATAGAATCTCCGACGAGCGTTTTTCCGACGGAAAAAATCCGTCGAGAATCCCATCAAAAACTGCCTTTTCTGCCGGAAATTCTATTGGTATTGAGCAACCTAGCACAATACGTTTACCTAATTTTTCCAACAATCTAAAGACTCCAAAATGACTTCTTCTCTTAGAGATTTGGCCACTAATATTGTAAAGTTAGAACGATTCGATTGAGAGAATTTTAGGCAATGACATAAGATGATGCACTTCCTACTCACCACCTTGCAAGTAGCCTATGTCCTCACTTCCGACCCACCACAAGAACATGATGATGAGATTGGTGAACAAATTTAGTATCGTCACAAGTGGGAGAACGATGACTACATTTACCATGGCCATATCCGCAATAGCATGCATGACTCATTGTTTGACATATATCAAACTGTGTCATATGCAAAGGAGTTGTGGAATCTTTTGCAAACAAGATACATGAAGGATGTTGCTACTAGCAAGAAGTATTTGGTGAGTCAATTCAATAATTATCAAATGACGGAAGATCTTTCTATGATGGAACAATTTAATGAACTTGTGAGGATTTTAGGGCATTTTAGAATGCATAATATGAATCTAGATGAAACTATAATAATATCTAGCATAATTGACAAACTCCCTAACTCATGCAAAGATTTTAAACATAGCATCAAACATAGAAAAGAAGACCTTTCTCTTGAGGATTTGGCCAATTCTCTTCATACATAAGAGGAATTCCGTAAAAAAGAAGAGAATAAGATTGTCTTTACTGTTGATGTTGTGGAAGATAGACAACCTAAAAGTAGAAACTACAACAAGATTAATAATAAGAAGAATAAAAACAAAAAGGACTGTTGGGATTGTGGTAGCCCAAATCACTTGAGACGAGATTGTCCTAACCCTAAGAAGAAAAAGAAGAAGGACCTTAACAAATCCAAATTAGGACCCAAGTAGTCCGAGGGGAAGGAAGAAATTGCCACGATGATCTCTGAAGTCTTTATTATCCAAGATGAGAATTCTTGGCGCATGGACTCTGGTGCTACAAGACATATTTGCAAGGACAAGGCATGCTTCAAGACCTATGAAGCGGTGGAGAATGGTGTTTTCCTTTATATGGCAAATTCTCCAAAAGCACAAGTCTTAGGCAAGGGAAGTGTAATTCCATAATTTACATCTGTACAGTTTTTAACTTTGAATTATGTATACCATGTTCTTAATATCCGGAAGAATCTTATGTCAAGTACTGTGTTAAACCAATTTGGGTTCAAATTAGTTTTTGAGGCTAATAAAGTTGTAATGTCTAAGGGAGGAGTGTTGTTGGAAAGGGATATGTATGTGATGGAATGTTCAAGTTAAGCACTAATAATATCAATAATGTTTTTGCTTATATTTGCGATTCATATTCTTTATGGCATAATAGCTTAGGCCATGTTGACTTCATAAGAATGAATGATATAGTAAAGCATGATTTGATTCCTTTCATGAATGAAAGTAATGATAAGTGCAAAATTTTCTTGATAACAAAAACCACTAGACAACCCTTTCCATCTATTCAAAGAAGTTCAAATATCCCTGACTTAATATATAGTGATATATGTGAAATGAATGGACAATTAACTATGGGTGGTAAAATATATTTTATCACTTCCATAGATAATTATTCTAGATTTTGCTATGTTTATTTACTAAGCTCAAAGGATGAGGCACTTGACATGTGTAAGACTTATAAAAATGAAGTTGAAATTCATTGTGAAAAATTTATTAAGTGCCTAGGAGTGCTCGGGGTGGTGAATATCAAGATCCTACATATTCTAAGACCACCCGTATTGTCCATGAAGTGACAGCTCCCTACACACTATAACAAAATGGTGTACCCGAAAGAAAGAGTAGAGTTTTGACCGAGATGGTTAATTCTATGCTTTCTAATTCGGGATTAGGACATGGCTTTTGGGGAGAAACATTATTAACTTCTTGCTATGTCCTAAATAGGGTTCCAAATAAGAGGAGTAAGACCACTTGTTATGAATTTTGGAACAAAAGAAAACCCAACTTGAGTTATCTCAAAGTTTGGTGCTTTAGGACAATAGTAAGAATACCTTAACATAAAATAAAGAAATTAGTTGAAAAGGGAATTGAATGCATTTTTGTTAGATATGCTCTACATAGTAAAGCATGTAGCTTCATAGTTATCGAACCAAATGACTTTATTTCCGTTAATACTATCATTGAAACTTGGGATGCATTATTTGATGAAACTCATTTTTCATCTATTCCTAGACCAAGAGATGTAGGATCTCAAATTCCAAATGGAACTTAGTGATAGTCAAGTACAAGGTCAACGAGAGGTTGATAGTGATGACGTACTTCAACTTAGAAGAAGTGAAACGGCAAGAAAGATTAATAATTATGGGCCGGATTTTCTTGTCTACCTTGCTGAAGGGTCTAGAGATTCAATTTCTAATTGTGTTCCATATTGTTTTAATTTGGAATTGGATCCATTAACTTGTGAGGAGGCAATTCCATCACCAAATGCTTCTTTTTGGAAAGAAAAAAGAAGCAATAAATGATGAAATGACTGCTATCGTGGGCAATTGCACTTGAAAATTAGTTGATCTCCCTTTGGGATGTAAACTCATTGGATGTTAATGCGTGTTTAATACAAAGAAGAACCTTGATGGTTTGATTCTTAAGTTCAAGGCTAGGTTAGTAGCGAAAATGAATATCGAAAAGAAGGGCATAGATTATTTTGATATATATGCCCTTGTTGCTGGAACATCTACTATTAGATTATTGCTAGCACTAGCCTTTATACATAATCTAGAATTCATCAAATCAATGTCCAAATGACATTTTTAAATGGTGGTCAAGATGAAGAGGTGTATATGAGACAACCCATGGGGTTTGTTGTGCCAGATAAAGAGCACAAGGTCTGTAAATCAGTCAAGTCCGTGTATGGACTTAAGCAAGCCCCTAAATAATGGCATTAAAAGTTTGATGAGATTGTCTTAAAAAATGATTTTCATATAAATGATGCCGACAAACGTGTTTACACTAAATTTACTTGTGATAAAGGAGTTATAATCTGCTTAAATGTATGTTGATTTTTGGTACAAATCTTGTGCAAGTAGAGAATACCAAAAGATTTTTGTCCCAAAACTTCGATACGAAAGATTTGGGAGAAGCTTATGTTATCTTAGGGATTAAGATAATATGGGTTGCCAAAGGATTGAAGTTGTCTCAATCACATTATATTGAAAAGGTATTGAAGAGATTCAACAATTTTGATTGTAACATATCTCTGCACCTTTTGATGTAAGTTTAAAACTTGAAAAGAATAATGGAGAATCAGTATCTTAGCTTAAATATGATAGGATTGTAGGATGTCTGATGTATACAATATCTTGCACTAGACTGGATATAGCATTTACCATTGCTAAGCTTAGTCCATGTACAAGTAACCCTATTTATGTCCATTTGCATACAGTAAGGATGGTATCAAAATACCTCAAGTTATCCATTGACTATGGACTTCACTATTGTGGTTTTCCATCTATTTTGGAAGGTTTTTCATATGCAAGTTGGATAACAGTAGTGAAGATCATTCCTCCACAAGTGGATGGATTTTCACTCTTGGTGAGGGTGTTGTTATCTTAGGGATCAAAGAAGCAACCTTGTATAGCTGATTTGACTATGGAAACTAAATGTATCGCTTTAGCATCCACTTGCAAAGAAGACGAATGGTTAAGCAATTTGCTATATGAAATTCCTTTGTGGCCAAAACCAATGTCACCTCTTTCTCTACAGTGTGCAGTGCTTCTGTTTTAGCAAGAGCATATAGTATCTTATATAATGGTAAATCAAGGCATATTGGTTTACGTTACAATTATTATCAAAAATGGTGTCATAACTATGGATTTTGTGCATTCAACACAAATATGGTTGATCCATTAACAAAAGGCACTGCAAGGGATTTAGTGACCAAAACAGTCAGAGGGATGGGGTTAAAGTTAATATCCAAAACCTTCTATGGTGGAAATTCAACTGAACGCTTGATGGAATCATTCAGTCTTAAGTTCAATAAGTGAAAGTACATCATAAGAATGGTTTGAAGCACTCATTTACTTCCCATCCATGGACGGATTGCTTAGATTCCCATATATAGTGTTGGAGGGTGAGCTAAAGCTCTTAATGAACCTTACATGAAAAAGTTTCAAAATTTTTAGAAATAATTTTTTAACTTCGATAAATTTTTTATAAGTCTTAGGGTATACCTGGGTGTAATTGTAAGTGTTTATCAAGTTAGTAAAATTGAAATCTTATTTCTCTAACTCTGAAGTTCTCATGTTATAATATTTGTAGGATATTGCAAAGATTCACCTATATAGGCATTTAAGCATGGCCGGCTCAGTGGAGTTTTATAGACTGGGCTCTGACATGCTCATGAATGGACACTAGACACATGACCATTTTAAAGTGTCAGGATTACTACGAGATTCTGGGACGAAAGTCTTGTGCATGACTTAGATGTAAGTATTTAGAGAGGTTGATTGGTTCAAAGCATAGCCTACCACATAAACCTGAATATTTGACTGATAAATCGCTAAGGTGAGGGTTCAATTGCACGACACCTCCATTTATGTATAAGGACCTCTGAAAATTCGTTACACCATTTATTATGGGAATTGGGGGGGCCAATGTTGGACTAAGTTCCATAAAAAAAATGAAAATTGTTAAGCGACATGATTCTATTATTATTATTATTATTATTATTATTATTATTATTATTATTATTATTATTATTATTATTATTATTATTATTATT
>JACYFF010031954.1:77046356-77059508 GCA_017589665.1 Selenicereus undatus | reverse complement strand
TTATTATTATTATTATTATTATTATTATTATTATTATTATTATTATTTGGCATTAATTAAATGCTCCACAGGATGTCAGTGCAAACCGCGACTTTTGGCAAAAGGCATTTAATAAATAATATTATCTACTATTGAATATAATTAGTAATTAATATTATTTGCTTTTGAAGAGACGCAATTATTTAATTAACTAGCTAATTTACTAAGTGTCTCTTTAATTATTACCATTGAGATTAAAATCAATGGATGATATTTTATCTCATGAAAGGATGCATGTCTCTTGAAAATACACCATATCTTCTATAAATAGAGGATGAGTAGTGTGCTTTCATCACATTCCAAAATAGTTCCTAACATCCTTGCCTTTGAATTTACGTTACTTCATAAGGCCCCTAAAGCATGTTTTCGTATGTGCAACACACAGATAATGAGACTTCTTTGCATCCCAAAGATCTAATTGTTAGCTTCCTTAAGCTAAAGATGTGTTTATTAATATGTTTTGATGAAAGACGAAAATGGATTGGTCAACTGATAGATTTGTCATGTTATATTTGAATTATCTTTAAATTTATATTGTGTAAATATGTTATGATTCTAAGTCAATATTGGCATGCTAGTGCGTATTGCTTAGTTGAGGTGATATTAGTTGCCACAATATCTTGAGATGAGTTAGAATTCAAATTTGAATATGTGATCTTTATGACATTATATTTGGTGATTCAAATTTGATTATGGAATTATGATTCTATATTTATCAAATGTCAAGATTTGCATAAATTATGCTGATATCTTTTGATCTTGTATTATGAAAAATTATGTTGCTAATCAGCCTTTAGATAATTCTCTTAGCAAAGATCTTTTGCTCAAAATAAGGCAAGCAGTGTATTGGAAATCAAGGGGTAAACATTGAGCAAAGCCGCAGGTTTCAAGGGCTTGAAATACGGACTTCAAGGCCTTGAAATGATATTGAAGATCAACCTTCCTTTTCTGATATAATGGTCACTTTCATAATGATCTCCTAACCTCTCCAACATCGTTACCTATAAATAGGGAGGCATTTGCAGCTGAACATGAGGAGAAGGAAGAGAGCTACACTTCCAAATTAAGAAGAAGACGTTGAGAGATACATCGAGATTATATTGACATATCCATTGTGTTTATTTACTTGTTGTTATAAAGTGTATTTTTTTTATCTTTCTTTGTATTGGGCTGGGCTGATTAGTCGAAGGGCCGACTACGCAAGTACGACTGAGGAGCAACGCATACGTTGAAAGCCTAGAGTTGTAAGGTCAACTCATAGGTTATACGATTAGTGAATCGTGTGTAATTGACTGACTTAATAAAAGAAATAGGCTCAAAATCCCATCGGCGAGGGGCGCCTGTGGGTAAAGGACTAGGCGTGGCCGAACCTCTATAAATTGTATGTTTTGTCCACATTTACATTTTTCGCATTTCTATTTTGATTATCTTGTGACTTTGATTATCACCCTATTCGCCCCCTGTAGGATGATTTAACTAGCAAAATTGGGCCAACAATTGGTATCAAAGCTAGTACTATTTTTGTGAGACTTTACCGCCTAATAGTTTGATCATATGACTAGTTATAATTTTGACTCTGATTGCCCTCCGCTTTTTAAAGATACTAATTAGTTTTTGTGGCAAGAAACAATGGAACTTTGTATCAAGCACAAGGATCTCGATCTTTGGGAGATCATGGCCAAAGGTCCAATAGTTTTTGAGAAATTAGAAGATGAATATACTGAAGATGATTAAATGGTGAGATGCTTGCAAATGGTGAGAAAAATAAAGATTCTTATTATTCATCGATTCTCCAAAGTGGTAAGTATGAGGTAAAATCCATGCTTGAATTTTCAAATAATATTTTATCTCCACATTGTCATATTTTGGAAAGTTATAGTTTGCCAAAAGTAAAAATAAGGTAAGTTCACTTGTTTTGTCATTGCCCATATTTCAAGGCCCTGAAATATAGTCCAAGGCCTTGAAAATTAGGTAGAACCTAGGATGTTACTGCCTATAAAGAACTAAAATTCAAGGGCTTAAATTTTTATGTTAAACATCCTGAATAGTGGTAACATTTGGATTCTTGCAAAACATAATACGGTGTTACTTTGCATGATGTACTTCCTATTTGTGGCATTTTGATTTCAAAATTTTGAAGTTTAATTTGCTTAACTATCTTTGGAATGTGAGCATGATTAATATTCATCATAATCTATGCTATTTTGGCATGTAATTTTTATGCTTAGATGATATCTTATATGTGATCTTTTTTTTTGGTCCATAATTGTAATGATCTCTAACATTTATGTACATGATATTGCTTATTTTTATAAGGGAAGAATTGTATTACTTGATTATTCTACTATAACTTGATTTATTCTTGAAGGGGGAGAATAGTAGTATTAATGCTCTTATGTGCATCTATGTATTCATCATGAGAATATTAAGTTAATGTGTGCTGGCATATGTGATTAGCCTTGGCATTAGTAGTTCCTCTATATCATTTTTATGAGTGATACATTGAGGGGGAGCACCTCTGTATGCCATTAAGATGTCAAGAGGAAGCTATACATATGTATCAATTTGTTATTTGTATGAGTGGTAGAAAAGGAAATGAGTTATTTTATGTATCTCAATTGCTTATATTTTATATGTCTTAGCATCTCTTGCTAACTCTATGCATAATCTTGATTATTTATTCCTTAAGGGGAAGTTAGTTTAATTTAGGATATGATCTTGAAATGCTAATATGGCTATATGTTTTATTTGATATTGAATTTTTCTATAAATTAAGAGGGAATCTTCTTTCCTAGTACTAATGCTCTTATTGGATAAGTTTGAAGGTACTAAGTGTAAGCATCGCATATGAAACGTGCATTTTGGATTTTTCCTTCTTATGCAATCTTTTTGATGAAATACAAAAAGGGGGAGAAAGATTAGGGTAAGCTAATTTATTTTGCGAACATATAGGTAAGTTTAAGATATATGTTTATAGGGTTTTGTCTTTCATCAAGAAGGGGGAGATTGTTAGCTTCCTTTAAGGCAAAGCTATATTTATCCATATGTTTTGATGAAAGACAAAACTGGATTGGTTAATTAATATATTCATCATGCTATATTTGAATTATCTTTAAATTTATATTGTTTAAATATGTTATGATTCTAAGTGAATATTGGCATGCTAGTGCATATTGTTTAATTGAGTTGATATAAGTTGTTACAATATCTTGAGATGATTTAGAATTCAAATTTGAATTTGTGATCTTTATGATATTATATTTGGTGATTCAAATTTGATTATGGAGTTATGCTTCTATATTTATCAAATGTCAAGATTTGCCTAAATTGTGCTGATATATTTTGATCTTATATTGTGAAAAATTGTGATGCTAATCAACCTCTAATAATTCTCTTAGCAAAGATCTTCAGCTCAAAATAAGGCAAGTAGGGTATTGGAAATCAAGGGATAAACATAGAACAAAGCTGCAGATTTCAAGAGCTTGAAATACGGATTTCAAGGCCTTGAAATGATATTGAATATCAACCTTCCTTTTCTGATGCAACGATCACTTTCCTAATGATTTCTAACCTGTCCAACATCATTGCCTATAAATAGGGAGGCATTTACAGTTGAAGATGAGGAGAAGAAAGAGAGCCACACTTACAAATTAAGAAGACGTTGAGAGATACATCGAGCTTATATTAGCATATCTGTTGTGTTTATTGATTGTTGAATTTATGAGTATACTTCCACAAGAGGGGGGTGAATTGTGGTGCCTGATTTTCGCATTATAAGTAACAAACACCCTGACAGAGATTGTTCTCAGGTGACGAACACCCTGTTGACTTGTTTGCAGGGGGTGTTTTCAGATATTGCAAGTGCGAAAATCACCAAGATAAATGCGGAAATAAAGCACACACAATTTTTACGTGGAAAACACCTCTAGCCCAACTGAGGTGTGAAAAACCACGACCTACCTCGTGTAGGCTTTTAACCACTTCACTATAACCGGGTTTAACTCGTTACAAATGTAACACACCTTGTTATAACTCGCAACCACGTAACCTTCTTCCCTAAGAACGGTTACACCACGTCCAAATCTCACCAGATTGGACACGTCCAAAGTCCACACGACTAAGGACCACTCACTCACTTTTCTGATCCAAGATCAGGGTTGAAAACACCTTACTGGGGGTGCTTCTCACTAAGCAGATGTAAGGTACACTGAAGATCCTATTATGCCAATGGTTTGAAAACTCAAATTAACACAGCTTGTCACGGTTTTTCTTTGCGAATTGAAGCTCAAGAAATCTTTTCTTACTTTTGAGTAAAAACCGGGTTTTCAGAATTTTTCTTTTTACCACACTGTGTTTTCTCAATATCCGATCTCATTTCGAATGGGAGAGAAGAGCTAAGCTTTTTAACCAAGAAGATCAACGGTAAAAAAATCAAGGAAGTTGCTGAGAATCTGCCAAGTATGGCATCAAAGGAGATTTCCAAGCAAAGGGTTTTCCAAACGGCTAGTGGATAACAAATTTCCAAGATAAAAGGGATTTGTTTCTAAAAGATAAAAACTTATCCTCTTCGTTTGAAATAGCCGTGGGGAATTTCAAATAAGGAACCAGAAATCTCAACTTTGAAATTTGAATAAATCACTTCCTAAAATATAGATGATAAAGATCTTTTGGTTTTAGAAATTATTTAGCAAGACAATTTTGGCAAATCTCCCATGATATTTCGCATCTCAAAAAAAATATCCTATCCTGGGATTTTAAGAAAGTATTTTAGAGCTTTTGGCCAGCCGAAATAAATTTTTCCAAAATAATCGGGCATAGCCGTTTCAGTTCAGAAACACCCTAGGCACCCTGTTTGCAGGGTTGTTCGCAACTGGTGTTCTGAAGCGCTTAGCGCAAATGTCGATTCAAGAGGTGTTTAAAATGATGTTTTCAATATTGGCATATTAACAAGAGTCTAAATAAATAAAACCTATATACCCAAGACTTCTTGTTTTGAACCAGTCATCTTGTCCAAGATTTGTAGAGCTGCTGTGAACACCAAGACCACCTTGTTTGCTGGGGTTGTTCTTTGCATTGCTAGAGTTTCGGAACCACATGCTTTACATCGAGCTGATCTTGCTAGAGTCCAAGAACAACATGCTTTTACAATCGAGTTGTTCTTAATATAGAACCACCAAGTAGAACCTGTTTTAAAGACTTGTTCTCTCATGTAGCAAACCAGTTAATACACAAAAGAAAACACCAGTTAGGCCTGTTTGGAGATCGTGTTTGGAGCAACATTACTTGGACAAATTTTTACACTTGGATTTGTTATCATCAAAACTTAATCAAAATAACTCAACAAATTCCCCCTTTTTTATGATGACAAACCAAGTGATCATATTGACAAAACAACACAAAAGAATTGAATGCTGATAGGGATCCACGTAAGTCATTTTCACTCTCCTTTATTCTCATATTCAATCATATTCAATCAAAAGGTTTTTTGTCAATTTCTCACTCTGCTTCCCCCTTTTGGCATCATAAAAAGCAAGAACAACATAAGGTAAAGCGTATAAAGCTTAAGAAACAACAAGCAAGAAAGACTGCAAGCAGATATTTCATTAATAATCAATGCAGTACCATTGCAACAAACCACAAAAACAGAGAACAAGCTTGACAATCAGGGGGCAGAGGGTGGTTTCGTTTGCAAAGGAGTAATGCTGGGGGCCAGAGAGGAGAGGAGTGCAAGGAGTTCTTCATGACGTTTTGCTGAGATGGCCTTTTCTGCTTCGAGAGCAGACTTCACAGCCGAAAGCTCTTCTTTGAGGCGTGCATGATCCTCAAGAACAATTTCAACAGAAGGGCTTGGTGTCTCAGAAACAGGGGGTCGAGGTGGTCGAGGACCCTGTTTGTGAGTTGACCCTTGGCCAACCTCATAGGCACATCCCATAAGGGTGTCCACGCCAATCTCATCAACCAGTTGAGCTGGCACTCTCCGTGTGAGCTCAATACCAAGGTGTTCAAATACTTTGGTCAACAAGAACCCATACCCGAGATCATGGTTTCGGGTGGTATTTGTAATTCGCCCAAAATGACGAATCATGATCGCAGGAAGATTTATGGGTTCCTCCCTGGAGAAGAGGTCGACCAGGCATTGATCAAAAAGGTCGGCTGAGTTTCTACCCTGACCTCTTGGTATCACGTTCTTGATGATGAACATGAAAAGGAGTTGGTGGAGAGGAATCAGATCGCCCTTTTTGACAGAAGAGAGTGTTCTCAGGCCCGGTTTCTGGCTTACCCGCCTAGATATCTCCAGGAGCCTGGCTGGGTCTAGGGCGGTTTTGTCTTCCCTCACATACACGTCAAACCCACGTGAGGGGACGCCCAGTATTTCACCAAGAGTAGCAGCATCGAAGGAAAAATGCCACTCATTGACAGCACTTGTCACCACCCCATCGGTGACAGAGCAGTTGGCATAGAATTCAGCCAACTCAGCCATAGAACACCCTTGGTGGGTGTTTGCAAACAGTTCAAGCCAGCCTTGGACTCGCAACTTATTCAAGAACACCCCCAGACCCTGTTCCTCAAAAAACGGTATGTTCACGACCTTCCCCTTTACAACATTACGCTTAAGGAATTGCGCATGTTTCTTAGACAAGGGAGAGGGAGTGGTCAATTTTGTCTTTTTGATTTGAGGAGCAGGGGATGCAGTTTTGGACAGAGGGGTTGTTTTCAGTTTCCTCTTGAGGGGTGTTTTTGAGGCTGAGGATTTTGAGGAAGTGGTTGGTATTGACGGGTTTTGCTCCTCAGAAGGTTCTGAGAACACGGGGGTCCCTTGTTTGAACGAGGGATCCTCAGAGTCAGACCCAGACAAACTTGAGGAGGAGGAAATTTCCTCAATGACCGGAGCAGATAATTTTGAGGTTCTAGGGACTGACTTGCTAGCAATTCTCGCAGACTTACGAGAAGGCTTGGAAGAAGGAGGAGAAGAGGGAGTTTCAGAGGGCTGAAACCTTGGTTGTGGCCTTGTTCTGGGCGTTCTGCTACGTCTGGCCACAATTTTTATCCTTTTTCTTTTCTCTCCTGTTTGAACAGCCGAAGTAGGGAGTTCGGACTTAGGGAGAGAATTTTTCTCCTGACCTTCCTCGAATGTCTCATCCGGATGCAGATCCTCTACCCACACAGCATTCAAGGATTCGTCCCTAGTTTCTGGTGCTGTTTCTGGAGACAGCCCAAAAGATTAGGGTTCGAATTCACCATAAAGCTCTGTAGAAGGTTCCAAGATTTTGTCTTGAGCCCTTGATGGTACATCCTCCGACTCGACTTGGAGAGGGCAAGCAACTGACCCTACCAAAAATACCAATTCCCTTCCACAATTGAAGGGAATGTCATCCATCCCTATCCCCACTGTTGCGAGGGACAAGCCTTTCAGAAATGTGAAAGGCTTGTAAGGAATTGGGCGAGGGGGAGCAAGGATTGAGCACGCAAGAACCAGAGAGTTTGAGTTAGAGGGTTGGTTGGAAGCCATTGTTTGCAGAGGAGAGAGATTAGGGTTTGAGAGCTGTTTGCGTGAGAGGACAGACAAGACTGCAAGCAGAGCACTTAAGAAGAGAGGGAGAGAGAGAGAGAGCAGCCAAGATCTTTTAAAAGATTGCAACGGGTGAAAGTATTAAAAGCAAAACACATTCCCTATGTATCGAACAACCAAGGGACATACCTGTTCGAGCTGCCTGTTTCTGAACATGCTTCCCTTATTACTCTGCTCCATTTCTGAAGGTAGCAGTCTTCATTCATGAACTTAATAGCATATAGACTGCACAAATTCGTTAAGGGAACAATTTCCAAGCAAGGAGAAAGAGCAGGTATTATAGGGTGTTTTTGCCAGCTTGGTCCAACTCTGAGAACAGGTGTTCTCAGGGTGTTTTCACCAACCCCAGTTCCAGTCTGTTTCTCTCGAATTGGTCTCTACTCAGTGCCTTAGTGAATATATCAGCTATTTGATTTTCAGTGGAGCAAAAATTCATTGAAATAAAGCCTTTTTCCACATTATCTCTTAAAAAATGATGTCGAATGTCAATATGTTTTGTCCTTTTGTGTTGACATGGGTTTTTAGCAATGTTAATAGCACTAGTATTGTCACAAAAAATAGGAATGCATCCAGTGTCAACACAAAAATCCTTAAGCTGTTGTCTTATCCACAACAGTTGAGCACAACATGAAGCTGCAACATATTCAGCTTCTGCTGTGGACATGGCAACAGAATGTTGCTTCTTGGTAGCCCAAGATACCAAACAAGGTCCAAGAAAATGAGCCATACCTGAGGTACTCTTTCTATCAACTAGAAAACCTGCATAGTCAGCATCAGCATATCCAACAAGATCAAGATTTTCAACCTCTAGGATACCATAGAGCTAAATCAGGTGTATGCTTTAAATATCTTAATATCCGTTTAACAGCCTTAAGATGAGTCTCTTTAGGACTAGACTGAAAACGGGCACATAAACCAACACTAAAAACGATATCCGGTCTACTAACGGTTAGGTATAGGAGTGATCCAATCATGCCCCTATAGAGTTTCTCCTCAACTGAGCGACTCCCATCATCCACAACCAACTTGGTTGAAGGAGAAATAGGAGTGTCTATGGGTTTGGCTGACTCCATCCTAAAACGCTTAAGTAGCTCCTTGATATACTTTTGTTGATGGATCATGGTGCCGTTTGGAGTTTGCTTGATTTGTAAGCCTAAGGAAAAATTAAGCTCACCCATCATGCTCATCTCAAACTCACTCCTCATCATTTTTGAAAATTCGTTGCATAAATCATGATGAGTCGCACCAAATATAATGTCATCTACATATATTTGGACAATCAATAGATGTTGCCCCTTAGATTTCAGAAACAAGGTATTGTCTACCCTGCCTCTTCTAAAATCATTTTCAAGTAAAAAGCTTGACAATCGTGCATACCAAGCTCTTGGAGCTTGTTTTAAACCATAAAGTGCTTTGTCAAGTTTAAAAACATGATTTGGGAAATCACCATTTTCAAAACCAGGGGGTTGTTTGACATACACCTCTTCTTTAAGGTATCCATTGAGGAATGCACTTTTAACATCCATTTGATATAGCTTGATTTCCATATGAGCTGCAAAGGCTATTAAGATTCGAATAGCTTCAATTCTAGCAACTGGTGCAAAGGTTTCTTCATAATCAATCCCTTCTTCTTGATTGTACCCTTGAACCACCAGCCTTGCCTTGTTCCTAGTGACTGTTCCTGACTCATCCAGCTTATTTCGGAACACCCACTTGGTTCCAATGATTGTTCTGTCTGTAGGTTTAGGTACAAGATGCCACACTTTGTTTCTTTCAAATTGATGAAGCTCTTCTTGCATAGCCGCGATCCAATCTGAATCTGCAAGAGCTTCATTCACACTTTTTGGCTCAATGTTAGAAAGAAAAGCATAGAAAGCACAAAAATTCTTAAGTTTAGATCTAGTTTGCACTCCAGTATTAATATCTGACAAGATTTGATCAAGAGGGTGCGAACTATGGTGCTTCCATGATCTTGGATTAATTGGATCTACAGCCACATGTTTTGTTCTAACTGAAGTGTGTGTAGGATCAGGCTCAAGAACACCTCCTGATCCTGTTTCTACACCTGTTTGCAAGCTGGTTCCTGAAGAACATGGTTCCGAACAGGGTTCAACGGTGTTTCCCCCTGTTTGGAGCTCACCTTGCCTATCGCTTTGAGGAACAGCTTCTGTACCTGTTTCCTTCAGGGTGTTCTCACCTTGTTTTTCTTGATTCAACAGCTCCTTTTGGACAAGACCTAATTCAAACTCTTCATCCTGTGCATTACTCTCATTCAAGGAGTTAGATTCATCAAAAAACACATGCACACTTTCCTCAACACACAGGGTTCTTTTGTTAAAGACTTTGTATGCCTTACTGTGAGAGGAATAACCAAGAAATATTGCCTCATCACTCCTAGGATCAAACTTTCCTAAGGCATTCTTCCCGTTGTTATGCACGAAACATCTACAACCAAATGTTCTTAGATGCATAATGTTGGGTTTTCTGCCTTTAAGAAGTTCATACGGAGTTTTGTTCAAAATGGGTCTAATCATGCATCTGTTTATAATGTAACATGATGTGTTCAAAGCTTCTGCCCAAAAGTTCTTAGGAAGACCACTAGCAATAAGCATTGTTCTAGTCATGTCTTCTAAGGTACGATTTTTTCGTTCAACCACCCCATTCTGCTGGGGTGTTCTTGGGGCTGAGAGGTTTTGATCAACACCATGTTCATTACAAAATTTTGTAAAGCATGCATTTTCAAATTCAGTACCATGATCAGACCTCAAGCTAACCAATGAGTGTCCTACTCTCTTTTCAATCTTTTTGAGAAGGGCAATAGAATTCTCAAAAGTTTCATCCTTGGAGGCCAATAACAAGGTCCAAGTAAATCGAGAGTAATCATCCACTATTACAAGCACATACCTTTTCCCTCCTCTACTAGCTATCCTCATGGGACCACATAGATCAATATGTAACAACTCAAGAGGTCGGGTAGTGCTTACACACTTTTTAGATTTTAAAGAAGATCTGACTTGTTTTCCTTTTGCACAAGCTTCACATACCTTGTCATCATTATACTTGATGGAAGGGAGTCCAACAACCAAATCCTTGGAAACAAGGACAGGCTTGCATGACCTAGTCTCTTGTGCCATAGCATTATATCATCATTTAATGCATTTAAACAAGTCAGACTATTTTGGGGAAGAGTGGAAATACTAACTTTATAAACATTTTGACATCGCTTCCCCCTCAACACAACATCTCCTGTGTCGTCATTCACAACCAAGCAACGTGTTTTTGAAAACAGTACTAGGTTGTTCTTGTCACACAGTTGGGACACACTTAGCAAATTGTGCTTTAACCCATCAACTAAGTGCACATTATCAATTGAGTGGGAGAGAGTTTTACCAATATTATCTATATCGACAATTGTCCCAGATTTGCCGTTTCCAAATGCTACACTCCCACCATTCAAAGCTGTAAGTGAGAGAAAATTTGATTTTTCACCAGTCATGTGCCGTGAACACCCACTATCAACAAACCACAACTGCCTATTTTTAAGGGTGTTGGTGAGGTTGTTCGTAAGGTTGTTCTCTCTCACTTCAGCCTGCAAAACAAATCACGGGTTAGTTTTGGGAACCCAGATCCACTTGGGTCCCATTATTTTAGACATGTAAAGCTCATCTTTTCTAATCCAGATTTGTTTCACATACCTTTCATTCTTTTCATTGGCATGTTTTCTTAAAGGACAAGTATATCTATAATGACCCGTTTTACCACAATGAAAGCAAACGATGTTTTCAGGTAATCCCACATACTTTCTATGTATTGGTTGAACGGTCCGGTTATGCTTGTAACCAAGTCCCTTTTTGTTTCGACTGTGGTGAGTGTTTAACCAATCAAGGGCTTGTGAAGACTTGTTCCAACGCTTGGTCGTGGCAAGTTCGGTTTTCAGTTTTTCTATATTAGCATGCAAGCTCTTGTTCTCTTTGAGCAAGTCTTCAACCATTCCTTCCACCTCAAAGAGTTTTTCTTCCACTCGAGTATAATCTCCTTCTTTTATAAAGAGATTTTCTTTGAGCATGCTAATATTTTCATGTAAACCAAGTTTTTCATTTTTAAGAATTTCATTTTCAAGCTCTAGGTCACGAACTTCTCTTTTTAGATCAGCACAGGTGTCTATCACATTATATAGAAGTTCTTCTAAAGTAGCTTTGTTAAGACCATGTACCTTGTTCTTGAGATCTGAGAGGCTGATTGTTGATTCATCACTTGAATCTGAATCACTTTGTGCCATCAGTGATACACCTTCTTCTTCAGCTTCAGATTCTCTTTCATCCTCAGAGGAATCTCCCCAAGCAGCCAGCATAGCTCTCGAGAAACGCTTGCCCAGATTATTTACAGGGTGTTTTCGACCCTGTTTTCGAGATTGTTCGGGCATCTGATCTTCTCGAAGCAGAGGACAATTTTTGATTAAGTGATCTGGTTTGCCGCACTTGAAACACCCTGTGAGCTGTTCTTTGGGGGTGTTTTTGGACTTACTGAAGTCTTTTCTTTTGTTGCTTTCCTTGACCTTTTTGAAGAATTTCTTGAATTTTCTGGTCATTAGGGCCATGTCTTCATTTTCAAGGTCAGAGTCAGTGTCTTCATGTGCTTTCAAGGCAAGCCCACGATCTTTCTTCTGCTCCTCTTTTTGTTGTGAGTTCTTTCTGAGTTCATAGGTTTGAAGATTGCCAATCAACTCGTCGAGGGTGATCTTGTTCATGTCTTTAGCCTCTTGGATGGCTGTCACTTTGGCCTCCCACATACGAGGTAAAATTCTGAGGATTTTCCTCACCAACTCTTCAGTGGTGAAAGACTTTCCCAGAGATTTTAATTCGTTTGTGATGTGGGTAAACCGTGTGTACATATCCATCACAGTTTCACGATCACCCATATCAAACAACTCATATTGTCGCATAAGTAGCTCAATTCTAGATTGTTTAACTTGAGTCGTACCCTCATGAGCAACTTGCAGGGCATTCCAGATAGCTTGGGCTGATTCACACTCAGAGATGCGAGTGTATTCATCTGGACCTAGGCCGAAATATAATAGCTTCTTGGCCTTAGCATTCTTTTCCATTTTCTTATAATCTTCAGCATCAAACTCTTTGGGTTCCTTGGGAATCATCTTGCCATCTTCAAGCACTTTGGTGGGAACAAGGGGCCCGTTCTTGATGAGCATCCATAACTCATAATCTTCTGCCTGAATATAGTTCTCCATCCTATTCTTCCACCAACTATAGTGTTGGCCGTTAAAATAGGGTGGACGAGTAATGGATTGCCCTTCAAGAATTCCTTGTGGTGTACTCATCTTCAGAATCTCTCAAGGTGTTAGCCTTTTCAAAGAGAACCTGCTCTGATACCACTTGTTGAATTTATGAGTATACTTCCACAAGAGGGGGGGTGAATTGTGGTGTCTGATTTTCGCGTTATAAGTAACAAACACCCTGACAGAGATTGTTCTCAGATGACGAACACCCTGTTGACTTGTTTGCAGGGGGTGTTTTCAGATATTGCAA
>JACYFF010031954.1:77030884-77041356 GCA_017589665.1 Selenicereus undatus | reverse complement strand
TATATATATATATATATATATATATATACATATGTGTGTGTGTGTGTGTGTGCGCACGCGCATGCGTGTGCGTGTCTCTGTGTGTGTGTGTGTGTGTGTATATATATATATATATATATAGACCTAAGCGATGCACGGATTATCTTTTAAATTAAGTTTTAATTTAAAAATTATAGAGTATTCATTTTATAAAATCATTTGTCTTATAAATATTTTATGAATATTAAGATAAAACATTATCCGATTTACTTGATCATATAATTAGCAAAATTGGCTTTTTCAATCAATGGAAACTTTAATTGGTGAATCAAATCCTTCTCCCCTATGTCTAAAAGTCTCAAATCTCACTAAGTTCAATTTTACAGTGGATTATACTGGGGAAAACTAACTCATTAAAAGTAGATCTTCATTCATGAAATAATCCATATATAGCGTAAGACAATTAGGATCATATATCATTCACATACAAAATAGTTTCACTAAGTTATAAGAGAAAAATACTCCTTCCTTTACATTATATGACACTATTTTCGATAATAATTAGATATCCTCTCATTCTAACAAAGTTACTTCCTCCTTTTAACTCCTACGCTTATGCATTTACATCAACATTTATGGATTATAAATTTTACACTATTATGTATCTAACATCTTATACTCCCTATGATAACCCTTAAAAAAAATATGAATACAAAAATATGACATATATTAAAAACCCTCACCTAGCTATAAACATAGAAAATTATACATAATAATTCTTGTATAAGGTTGGATCTCCGCTCCACTATACTGAACGGCCCATTTGTTTCTTCTAATGAGTTGCTCTGCTTCCCTCTTTTTGTTAATTAGCATCCCCTTTGTAATATTTTCAAAGAATGGTAGTGTTGTAAGACCTTCAAATCTGACCCAAAAACAGCAGTAAATTTCATGATTGTTCATTTCTCATGTTGACAATTACATTACATTCTCCGAATTGAGTTCCAAAGGCATATAAAAATAATCAAGGAAAACAACAAACAAAATGAGTTGATAATATTCGTGACTAAGATTACACAAAGTCCCACAAATTAGTGGCAAAGGCAAGGTGGTGTCAGTGGTGTCAACTAACATCCCTCCTCCAACCAAAAAAAAAAAATAAAAATCCATGTAGAAATATTTACAGAGAAAACAGTGTCAAATATAATTTACATTGACGAAATGGTTGCCAGTACATTTGCAGCGTAGTGGTTTTATGTGGATGGAGGGACTTGAGGGCCGCATGTTTGAACCCCTTGCGGGCGGTGCAAAAGAGTTTTTGATTTTTTGTGTGTCAAGTTTGGTACATGGAATGTTAAATGTGGCATGGATTAATTACTAATGCCTAACTTAATTTATGAAATTTGAGTAGTTTGTTCAAGATGAATTGATTATAGCCCCTTAGTTCCATTTAGTTTTCTTAAGATACAATGGGTTTAGAAGTTAATGAAAATCGATGAATAAACCGCATAGTTGTTCGTTGGAATACATTATATTGCTTAATTAGAGAATGATTGTTGTTTGCTGAATACATTATATTGCTTAATTAGAGAATGATTGTTGTTTGTTGAGACCTATGATTCATTATCTTGAGCTAGATAATATGAATTCTAGTCCGCTATTGTTCTTGAGTTAATTGAGTGTTGAAAAACTTTTTGTTGAGCTTATTAAGGGTTTATGAGTTTGAATTTCTAATTAAATTTGGAGCCGTTTAATACAAGGTTCTTTATGATGGTTGGAATTATGGATCAATAGTTGAGAGGAAAGATATTAGCAAATGTTGTTGTTAGAGAATTTGAATGTAATTTGTTATTTGTTTCACTTTGTAATTGCTAATGTTAAAATTAAAATTTTTGTTTAATGAATATTGTTAAATTTCATATCATCTATACTATTATTCCGACCCCCTTCCATAAAATCCTGGCTTCGCCACTACTGCAAATCACTCTTGTATTAGCATTTTTAGGGTTTTCCAAATATTGTTATTAATATAGTGTAGATAGGTAGATAGATTATATACAAAATTGAAGGCTTAGATTTAATCGATAACTAATTTTTATGGCTGAGATTACATTAGATCCTGCAAATTACTCCCGTTGTAACTAGAATTTTAGGTTTTTCCAAAGATTATTACTTTTTTTAGATTTTTTTAGATAATAGAATTATCATGTATCCTTTATCAAATATAATCAAAATTATCAGTGATTTTTTTAAAAAACTAAAAATTGTAAATGGGTCTTTTACTTAGATAAGGTGGTTTTTTAAAACTAAAATCTACGGTTTAGATTTAATGAATCCTGTTCTTTTTGTTGGGAAATTGCAGGTGTGAGATGGGTAGGAGTGGAAAAGGGGGGAAGGAGTGGGTGAGGGTGGGTAGGAGTGGTATTTTTTTTGAAGTGTGGGAAAGGGGGGAGGAGTGGGAAGAACTGGGAAGGAGATGAATGAAATAGGAGAGTTGATGTAAGTTACATATTTTATTTTTTTTAATCTAATATTTTATTTGTGATAGTAAGTACCGATGATAAAAAAAAATTTAGACTGAAAAAATATTTTTCTGTGTTGACTTAGGTACAAAATATTGTTTTGTTGCCATTGTTACCTCAAAAAAATTATAATTTTCGTTATTCGTAAAACAAATTACAGATGTATTTTTTTTTCATATATTAACCAAATACAAACAACGAAAAAAATAAATATATGTTCAGGCTTTGTTCTTTTCGTTGTGAAATCCAAATTTACCAACTTCAACCAATTTCAACCAACATCAACCCACTTCACAAACTTCAATAAAAAATGCTAATTTCAACCAACTTCAGCCCACTTCAACCAACTTCAACTCACTTCAATCAACTTTAACTCATTTCTCACTATTTTAATCAACTTCTACCCATCATACAAAAAAAAGAAATTCAACGCACTTCAACCAACTTTAATCCACTTTAATCTACTTCAATCAATTTTAACCAACTTCAATAAAAAAAATACCCACTTCAACCTATATCAACCAACTTCAATAAAAAAATACACATTTCAACCTACTTCAACCCACTTCTACCAATGTCAACCAACTTTACCTCTTTACCAACTCATATTTCTCAACGAAAAGAACATGCTCTTAGTACAAGGAAAACAATCATCTGCAATTTGTGTGAAGAATTTCTAATATTTTATTACTAATGCACATGGAAAAAAATATCTGCTCAAAATACACGTACAATACATCTGCACTTCCTGTCATGAATTACAAACAACGCCCCAAAAATTTACACATTCCTTCATTATAGCAAAAAAAACATCTGCAAATTTGACCCCAAATTATGATGAACAAAAAATAAATTTGTTACACATACAGCAGCAACTATCCACGCTTAGGTGACCTATAACAAATATTTCGTAACCAACGTAAAAAAAATAAAATAATAAGCATCTCTTCCATATACAGAAATCAAATCCAAAATATCTACCAGTCACAAAAAAACTAACATTTGCTTAACAAAGCAAAAAAAATTATTATTTCTTCAATATATATAACAAAAATTACGTCATCTATAATTTTCGGCATGACTAACAAATATTTTCATAATATCCGAAAAATAAATAAAACTTTTCATAATTGTTATCAGACTATTTGTACATACAATTACATAAATTATAAAGGTTTTCAAAATATAAAAATAATAGTTATATGTAGGAGTGGGAAGGAGTAGATGAAAGTGGGCAAGAGTAGAAATGAGTGGGACAGAGTGGTAATTTTTTTTTAAAGTGTGGAAAAATGTGAGAAACGGTGGGAAGGAGTGGGTGGGAGTGGAAAAGAGTGGGTTGGATCCATTAAACTCAGAAAAGAACAGGGCCTAAATATAATTGCCTAATTTTTATGGTTGAGATTACATCAAATCCTAAAAATCACTCTCGTTGTAGCTAGCATTTTAGGTTTTTTAAAGATTATCACTTTTTTTAACAACTTGGATTCTTTTTAGATAATAAAATTATCATGTATCCTTTATCAAATATAATTTAAATTATGAGTGATTTTTTTAAAAATAAAAATCTTAAATGAGCATTTTACTTAGATAAGGTGGTTTTTAAACTAAATCTACAGTTTACATTTAATGAATAAATAAAATTGTCTATTTTTTTCCTAGATAATTGGATTATCATATATCTTTTATCAGGGCGTGTTCTTTTCATCGGTAAATTGGGTGGGTAAAGGGTGAAGTAGGTTGAGGTAGGTTGAAGTTGGTATTTTTTTTTTTTTTGAAATGGGTTGAAATAGGTTCAAGTGGGTTGATGTTGGTTGAAGAGGGTTGAAGTTGGTATATTTTTTATTTACTGGGCTGAAGTGGGTTAAAATAATAAAAATGTAATTAATGTGTGATAATTTATGAAATTATCGAAATTTTGTGAAATTTTTGTTTATTCTTTTTTACTTTTTATTTTTTTAATTTTTAAATTTTAAATTTTAGTTTATTATTTTTCAATTTTCATTTTTCATTTTTTAATTTTTTTGTTTATTATTTTTCATTTCTTATTTTTTATTTTTTATTTTTTATTTTTTATTTTTTTAATTTCTTATCTCTTATTTCTTATTTTTTATTTTTTTAATTTGTAATTCTTAATTTTTAATTTTTACTTTTTAATTTTTAATTTCGAATTTTTTATTTTTTAATTTTTAATTTTTAATTTTTAATTTTTTAAATTTCTTTATTCATAATTTTTTATTTTTTATTTCTTAATTTTTTTTGTTATTTTTCAATTTGTATTGTTTATGTGTTTATTTTTTATGTGTTTATTTTTTTTTTATGTTTTATGTTTTATGTTTTATTGTTTTAGTTTTATTTTTCATTTTTTACGTTTTCATTTTCATTTATTTGTTATAATTTTTTTTATGTTTATATTTTTATTTTTTTTATTTCTTTATTTTTTTAATTTCTTATTTCTTATTTTTAATTTTTTAATTTAACTTTTTCTTTCGTATTTTTTAAGTTTTAGTTTTGATTTTTTATTTTTTATTTTTTATTTTTTTATTTTTTGTTTTTATTTTTCAATTTCTAATATTTTAATTTAATTTAATTTTTTTATTTTTTATTTTTTAGTTTTTACTGTTTATTTTATTAGTTTTATTGTTCTTTATTTTTTATTTTTTATTTATTAATTTTCTATAATTTTATGTTTTTTATATTTTTGTGTTTTTATTTTTCTATTTCTTATTTCATATTCTTCATTTTTTATTTTTTATGATTTATATTTTATTTTTTATTTTTTATTTTTTATGTTTTTATGTTTTATTTTTCATTTTTCATTTTTTCTATTTTTAAGTTTTTATATTTTACGTTTTTATTTTTTTATTTCTAATTTTTTTTAACATTTTAATTTTAATTTTTTAATTTTAATTTTTTATTTCTTATTTCATATTTTTTATCTCTTATTTCATATTTTTTGTTTGTCATTTGTTATTTTTTTAATTTTTAATTTTTTATATTTCTTTTTTTATTTTTTTAGTTTTTGTTTGTTTGTTTTTAAATAACAAAAAAAATAAACAATAAAAATTAAAAAAGTAAAAAATAAAAAAATAAATAAGAAATAAAAAAAACATAAAAACAAAAAAAAGAAATAAGTAATACAAAATAAAAAATAAAAAATTGAAATTAAAATGTAAAAAAAATATAAAAAATAAGAAATAAGAAATAAAAAAATAAAAACATAAACAACATAAACAACAAAAAAACATGAAAAAATAAAAAATAAAACATAAAACATAAAAAAATAAAAAATGGAAAATAAAAATTAAACATTGAAAATAAAAAATAAAAAATAAGAAATAAGAAATGAAAAAATAAAAACATAAAAAACATAAAATCATGGGAAAATAAAAAAATCAAAAATAAAAAATAAAATCAAAAATCAAAAATCAAAAAATCAAAAAATCAACATCAAAAATCAAAAATAAAAAATAAAAAATAAAAATAAAAAATAAAAAAATAAAAAAATAAACAATAAAAAATAAAAAATAAAAAGTAGAAATTAAAAAAATAAAAATTAAAAATTAAAAACTAAAAAATAAGAAATTAAAAAAATTAAAAAAATTAAAAATTAAAAAAATAAAAAATAAAAAATAAAAAAATGTAAAAACTAAAAAATAAGAAAGAATGAACAAAAATTCCACAAAATTTCGATAACTTCATAAATTATCACACATGAATTAGATTCTCATTATTTTAACCCACTTCAAGCACCACATAAAAAATAACGCATTTCAACCTACATCAATGCACTTCAATCTAGTTCAATCTATTTCAACTCACCTAAAAAAAAAATACCAATTTCAACCTACCTCAACCTTGCTCAACTTACTTCAACTTACTTCACCCTTTTACCTATCCAATTTACCCACGAAAACAACAAGCCCTAAATCTCACATGATACTTTACAAATTATTAAAATTATGAAGGGGGTAAGTTGAAGTTGGTTGAAGTGGGTTGGAGTTGATTGAGATAGGTTGAAGTGGGTTGAAGTTGGTATTTTTTTTTCAAGTGGGTTGAAGTAGGTTGAAATAGGTTGAAGTAGGTTGAAGTGGGTAAATATGGATTGACCCACGAAAAAAACAAGCCCTCAAGTATATCCGAAATCATGGGGGATTTTTTAAATAAAATAAACAGATGTCTTAACTTTAAAATCGACCGCCTAAATTTTATTCATGAATAATTTTTATGGTTAAGATTACACCAAATCCCGCAAATCACTCTCGTTGCACCGTTCTAGGGTTTTGTAAAGATTGCTATTATAATTAACAGTACTAGTATAGACCCGTACGATATACAGACTATCTTTTGAATTAAATTTAATTTAAAAACTATAGAGTGTTCATGTTTTAAAATAACTGGTCTCATAAATATTTTATGAATATTAATTAAAACATTGTCTAATTTGCTTGATCTTATAGTTAGCAAAATTGGCATTTCAATCAATGGAAACTTTAATTGGTGAATCAAATCCTTCTCCCCTATGTCTAAAAGTCTCAAATTTCACTAAGTTTAATTGTAAAGTGGATTATACCTAGGAAAACTAACATATTAAAAGCAGATCTTGATTCATGAAATAATTAGCATATAGTGTGAGACAGTTGGATCATGTATCACTCACGTATAAAATAGTTTTGCTATGTTATAAGTAAAAAATACCCCTTTATTTACATTAGACGACACCACTTTCGAGAATAATTAGATATCCAAATCTTTTTCAAAACAAAGTCATTTTGTTCTTTTAACTTATGTTTACACATTCAACATCAACCTTTTTGGATTGCAAATTTTACACCATAACTTATCTAACATTTAATACTCCCTATAATAAATCATGAAAAAAATATAAATCCAAAAATATAACATATATTAGAGACCCTCACCTAGCTATAAACATATAAAATTATACATAAATTCTTAGGGTTATTAGAGTAGTGATTTCCAAAATAAATTGAATAAATCAATTTCTAGAGAGAGAGAGAGAGACAGAGTGTGTATATGTGCGTGCGTGCGATTTAATGAGCAAAAGAGACATGTACAAAATCAACAGGCGGAAGTAGCTAAAGCCCCGACATTCACGTACCATGTATAATCAAAAATATGAGTAGGTAGTTAACTCCCCAAAGTTTTATTTTTAAATAATAAACAAAAATAAGACAGTATTTTACTTGGAGAGAGACGACAGTTACAAACTATTTTTTTAAAACTTTAAAATCAAGAGTTTAGATTTAATGAGTTAATAACATTTGTGGGTAAGATTACACCAAGCCCTGCAAATCATTCTCAACTTAATATTTTAGGGTTTTTCTAATATTGTTATTAATAGAGTGTAGACATATAGGCAAATTAGATACAAAATCAGCTTCTCGTCGACTTAGTAGTGTTTTGCTTGGAGAGAGACGACGATTACCAACTATTTTTTAAAACTTCAAAATTAAGGGTTTAAATTTAATGAGTTAATAATATTTGTGGCTAAGATTACACAAAGTCTCGCAAGTCACTCTCATATTAGTATTTTAGGTTTTTCCAAATATTGTCATTAATATAGTGCAGACAAATAGACAGATTAGATACAAAATCAAAGGCCTAGATTTAATAGATGACTAATTTTTGTGATTGAGATTATATCAAATCCTGCAAATTACTCCCGTTATAGCTAGAAATTTAGGTTTTTTCAAAGATTCTCACTTTTGTTAACTGCTCGGATTTTTTTAAAGATAATAGAATTATCATGTATTCTTTTATCAAAAATATAATCAAAATTATGTGTGATTTTTTTAAAAAATAAAATTATAAATATATATTTTACTTAGAAAAGGTAATTTTTTAAAAACTAAAATCTATGGTTTAGAACTAATGAATAAATATAATTGCCTAATTTTTCCCCTAATTTTTTCCCTAGATCTGTAAACTATTACATACAACTGGGTGGACAACTCAATTGTCCACCCAGGCCCACCAACAGCAGTTTTGAGTCTTCCAACTGCTGAGTCCTGACCCATTTTTTTAAAAAAAATTCATGATCCTCAATTTTTTGAAATCGCGGTTTTCATTCTCCCTATTGTTCGATTACGCTTCGTTGCTTTGATTGCTTTAGTGTTAAGCAATTATTGAATGGTTGGGTTTGATCTTAACGTTGCTATTGATATTGAATCTTCATCAAACGGAATTGTTCGTCAAGTTTGATAGCGTTTTTTCGATCTCTATTTTTGTTTTCGGGATTGGAAGTTGTGTTCATTAATTTTGCATTTTGATAAGTTAATTTCGAGATTTTTGAACTGGATTGCATTCATTACATGTAAATTTTGGTTTGTGTACGAGAAACGACAGCTCACCATTATGAGTTACATGCTCACTAAATATAGTCGTTGGCTCACTAGTGGTATACATTTAGCTCACTATAAAAAAATATGTTGCCCTGTGCTACAGAGCAGTTTTTTGCTCACTAGAAGAAACGTTTGGCTCACTAGGATTGACATGCGTGCTCACCGATGTTGCATTATAACTCACCACAAATGTTATGATTGTTTTTCTAGATGATATTTTCATTGTTGCTATGTACATATGAGAAATAACAGCTCACCAATATGAATTATGTGCTCACTAAATATAGTCGTTGGCTCACTAAAGAAATACATTTAGCTCACTTATATTGAGCTTGTATTCAACAATCATAAATCAGTTCTCTATTCACTAAATATAATCACTATAATTAATCTTGTGCCTAACAAGGAAAACAAGTGCTCACTATCAGTATAGCTCACTACAAAAAATCTGTTGCCTTGCACTACATTGTATAGCTCATCAAATATCTATCATGGCTCACTAAATAAACAACATAGCTCACTAAAAAGAATAGTATAGATAGCCAGCAAATAATATTGTGAAGTCCTTGAGTTATGTTACAGCTCAATCAATTTTTACTATGACATAAAGGTATTTGTATTATATTTTGTGAGTATAATAGAAATATAGTGAATTAATTAAATATAGTCCAACTAACTAAATATATGCCATAACTCACTAAATATATGCCATAGCTCACAAAATATATGTCATAGTTTACTGAAAAAATGTAGACAGCTAAAATATAGTTTAGTGAGTTTCAGATGAATAATAACATTTTTTTAGTACAATAACACATTTTAATAAGTTACATAGTACTTTTACTAAGTGAAACCTGGGGTACATAAGATGTGTTGGTTTGATCTATCCACTCACTAAAAGTATGTATTAACTCACTAAAATTATGTCTCAACTCACTAAGTATTGTAGTGAGTTATACATTTTTAGTGAGCTGAAATGCGATTGTAAAACTTCTTCTATACAACTGGTTGTATGATATAACAACTCAGTAAATAAATATCATATCTCACTAAAAAAAATACAGACAACTATAATACAATTTAGTGAGTTTCAGATTCAGAATAACAATTTTTTTAGTACAATAACGCATTTAATAAGCTACATAGTATTTTTACTAACTGAAACTTCGGTACATAAGATACATTAGTTTCGGTATGTCTATTCATTAAAAGTATGTATTAGCTCACCAAAACTGTATCTCAACTCAATAAAATATTTTAGTGAGCTATACATTATTTTTAGTGAGCGAAACAAGATACACAGCAGCATATTTTAGTGAGCAGAAATATGAAAGTTTTCTTTGTGAGCTCGGTTGTACAATTGCATTTGCACAACCGGGTGGACAATATAATAACTTCATCTATCTTTTATTATGATATCTGAAATCATGGGGGATTTTTTTAAATAAAATAAAGAGATATCCTAACTTTAAAATCGACGGCCTAGATATAATGCATAAATAATCTTTATGGTTAAGATTACACCAAATCCTGCAAATCACTCTCGTTGCACCACTCTAGGGTTTTGTAAAGATTGCTATTATACTAGTAGGTATGTATGTGTACGTATACA
>JACYFF010031954.1:77016608-77030484 GCA_017589665.1 Selenicereus undatus | reverse complement strand
TGTGTGTGTGTGTGTGTGTGTGTGTGTGTGTGTGTGTGTGTATGTATATGTAAAAGCAATGTTGTGCTAACGTGAATTTTTCTTACATTGTCAAAAATCACAACTTTTGGGCTATAAGATTAATCCTCACTCTTAATCACATCCGTTCATATTAATTAATCAATTCGGAACAAAAAAATAAATAACAGGGTAAATATAAACATTAATTACAGAAATATTAAAAGGAAATAAGAATAAGAATGAGAATCACTGCATTCTTAAAATGTGTTTCTCCTTCCAACACTTTCACAGGGGCAACAGTATAATTATCAAAATTTTAATACTATATTTCGTTCGGATCATTCTCTCGCCAGTGAAAGCATTGATGTCAAGACAGTGTCTCACCTATGTTTCTCATTCTAAGAAGCATGGACGGGGAGCCCAACTTCGCAAAACCATAGATTATTGTTAGGAAAATATTAGAGCAACAACAATAGCGGAAGCGATAGGATGAGTTAGAGATTCAGAAATTCAAGTAGAATAACAGAAACAGAAATAAGAAGACAAGAGATTTAACGTGGAAAACCCAATGCGGGAAAAACCACGGACGGTGACAGCACCGAAACAATCCACTATGAGTAGGAAGAATACAACACGAACACAATCACCACAGTGATTTGATCTAAGAGCAGAATTACAACATTTCTCTTATAATCTCTCACAAAGTACTTCTACCTCTCAATGTGTTTATGAATACTGGAGTGATCAAGTTTTTTTAGATCATAGGTATGTCCCCTTTATATAGGGGCATGAAGGCTAGGATAAGGAAACGCTAACCACCACGGTATCTTGGTCACCAAACCTCATCTTTCCAAAAAAGAAGAAAATCTTCAACCCAAAATATGAAAATAATATAATTTCCATAATATAGAAGATCTCAAACAGACAATATGATCTTAGATTCCAAGTAGCCGAAGAAAAGGATTTGGGCCATAAACCTAACAATCTCCACCTTGGACCAAAATCCAACACCATCCCTCGATCACCGTCATTGCACCCCGAAGGGTGACGCCCCCCAAAAGGGGCAATGCCCCGATGGGTGCTCAAATACTGTGAATACCAACTAAGTCCAAGCAATGCTTGAACTGAGCTCTGGGAGATGACTTATATGAACCTTTCTTCATATAACCTGTTGTAGTAGATGCCTGCAAGACATAGAGGTCTCCTTGCCTCAAACCCTTCAGTATAATCCGAGTGCCCTTCGAGACCTTTAGAACTCCACCTTCAGCTGAATATTTGCACCCCTTGGATTCAAGGGTGCCCAAAGAGATGAGGTTACGCTTAAAGTCTGGAACGTGACGAACATTCGATAAAGTCCTGAGAACACCATCATGGGTCTTGATTTTAACAGTACCGATTCCAATTACATTACATTGGGCATTATTGCCCATGTGAACAATAGTTGAATCAACTGGATCATATGTTGAAAACCAATCCTTGTGATGACACATATGATAGGTACACCCAAAGTTAAGAATCCAATCAGAATCGCTCCCCTTTCAGTAAAGGTAGCAAACAGAACGTCATCATCAGAATCAGAATCAGCAACGAAGCTTCAGCAGGCTCACGAGAATTGTCTTCTTCTTTATCCCTTTTCTTTTGCAGTTGCCAACAGTTAGCAACAATATGACCCAATTTCCCATAGTAATTGCAGGTCTTACCAACGTGAGGATTTTTAGACTTAGAACGGTTCTTACCGTTCCCCTTTTCAATTTTACCCCTTACTACTAATTCCTCAGCAGAATCAGCATGAATGTCAAGATCAAACTTTTCCTTAGATAACAAGTTTGATTTAACATCCTCAAACGATATAGTATTAGAATTACTATATAGCATAATCTCCTTAAAGTGTTTATAAGAAGGGGGTAACGACACAACAAGCAAAATAGCCTTATCCTCATCCTCAATTTTCACATCCAGACTCTCCAAATCAACAAGAATAGAGTTAAACTCATTCAAGTGTTTTTTAATAGGGGTACCTTCAGCCATACGAAAGGTGTACAACCTTTTCTTCAAACAGATCTTGTTGGCGAGACACTTCGTCATGTAGAGTTCCTCCAGCCGAACCCAAAGATCTACCGCAGTTGTCTTCTCAAGCACCTCTCGCAAAACATGTGGTGCTAAGCACAACTGTATGGCTGAAACTGCCTTCAACTCCAGTTCCTCCCATTCCTCGTCTGTCAATGATCCACGCCTCTTCTTTTGGTCTGCTGACTATTGTTCATCAGTCATCTTCTCGGGTTTCACATGAGGTCCTTTCAGAACCTTTCATAACCCATGCTGGATGAGAACTGCTCTCATCTGCACCTTCCAGAGATTAAAACTAATCTTCCCATCAAATTTCTGAATGTCAACCTTCATAATTGAAGACATCCTAAACCAAAGCTCTGATACCACTTGTTAGGAAAATATTAGAGCAACAACAATAGCGGAAGTGATAGGATGAGTTAGAGATTCAGAAATTCAAGAAGAATAACAGAAACAGAAATAAGAAGACAATAGATTTAACGTGGAAAACCCAATGCGGGAAAAACCACGGACGGCGACAGCACCAAAACAATCCACTATGAGTAGGAAGAATACAACACGATCACAATCACCACAGTCATTTGATCTAAGAGCAGAATTACAACCTTTCTCTTGTAATCTCTCACAAAGTACTTCTACCTCTCTATGTGTTTATGAATATTGGAGTGATCAAGTTTTTTTAGATCCTAGGTATGTCCCCTTTATATATGGGCAGGAAGGCTAGGATAAGGAAACCCTAACCACCACGGTATCTTGGTCACCAAACCTCATCTTTCCAAAAAGGAAGAAAATCTTCAACCCAAAATATGAAAATAATATAATTTCCATAATATAGAAGATCTCAAACACACAATATGATCTTAGATTCCAAGTAGCCGAAAAAAAGGATTTGGACCATAAACCCAATTATCGCGTTTTCTTCATCGATACTTCTGGCAAGAAGGTACCTTTCTCTCTTTCTCTCTCTTTTTCTGATTGAGGATTAAAATTTTTTCTGTTAGACGTTTGATTGTAATGAGGACACAATATTGATACATTGGAGTCTAAATTTCCGAATAAGATCATGTATCTTGCTTAGAAACACTAATAACATCATGTATCTTGCAAATTCGTCCCTTCATTAGAATTATTGTAGAGTAGAGTGATTTTTGAATCCTGATGTCATTGAAAAACACCCTTTTGCTTCCTTTACCGTCGTGGATAGAGTTGTATTGCTTTCTCTCTCAACTGGGTGAACTAAAGTAGTTGATTCAATGAACTGCTTTCACTTGGGGAACTCAACTACTACTTCAAACGTGATTATCTGCGTGAAAATTGCGATTAGTTTACAAAATTATACTAGTTTAGACAACGAAACATCTTACTTAATCTGATTAGGGGCCCAGTTGTGGTTCAGAGCTTGGTGGTGTTTAACGGATATGTATCAATTATCAAGGGTAGGGGGGAAACAATTAGTTGTAAAATATAAGATATTCTGTCACAATGCATAGATTTTTTTTTGATTTTTAAATTTGATGGGAAATTTTTTTTTTCAAACCCCCCCCCCCGTGTGGCAAGTGAAATTGCTTTGGTAGGGTGCAAAGTTTGTGTTTTGAGTCACAAAACTCTATGCACAAAGCAGAAATTTTATGAGTTATAATTAGAGCATCCACAATTTACAAGTGTCATAGCTAGGTCTTCACCTTTTACTTAAAATTGAGATTTTACTCCTGTAGAAGATATCTGAAACCATATTATGGCATCTTCCACAATTACGAAATAAGATTTGGTCAGCATATATATATTTTGTATAGTAATCATTAGATTTGATACACCAAAAATGATACACAATAACCAGACAAATATATTGACTAACCATAGTAATATAATCTTGATAAAATACTATGGTATTAAGAATTTGTCCCATACTGCAAACGATATCAAATAATTGGACAAATATATATGTCACTTACCATAACTTCCGTGAAAAATATTATGGCATTACCAATTTGTCCAATATGGAAAATATACTATGATTAGTGGAAATATATACGTCACGGATATAGCTACGGTTATAGGGTTTTTTTAGTGGCAATTTGATGCAGAAGGCCCACTAACTATGGAATCATTTTAATTTTTAGAGTATAAGAGCTTAAGTTAGTATTACAAATCTTTGAGTGGTAAAATTAATTTTTTCAAGGTATGTCTTTTATTTGATTTTTTAGAATGCAATTTTATAAGCACTTTCAAGGACATGGATAATTTTGTTTGGACTTTTTGCATTTTATATTGTTTTTCTTTTTTTTATTCCAGGGCAATATATACCCACAACGGGTAAATTCAAATTTGTCTACTAAGTTTGTAGGTGATTTTCGAATCTCTTTAGGCATTGACCTTTGGAATTTTCAGGTATTCTCAATATATATACATATAGATTAGCATGTATCAAATTTTTTTATTCAATTGTATGCTCTATTCTTTTCTACATTGATTGTGCCTAAATATTTACTAATTAATTGTGGTTGCTAAAATTAACCCCTCCCCTCCCCCCCCCCCCCCAAAAAAAAAGAAAATGTAGAAGATTACTATCAATAATTTTCAATTTAAATTGGGATACTAACAACTAACATGAAATTCTAAAAGCTTATACTTGATTCGACATTGTAAGATAAAATCATTGCTCAAATTTCATTGAGTCTCCATTTCATTCATTATCTTGTGCTTAGTTTTGAATACAAAAAGAAAAAATAAATAAATAAAAATACAAAAAGAAAAAAGAAACAAGTATTGCCACTGGAAAAATTTGTATTAATAAATGTTTTCATACATAATTTGTATTATATCATCTAAGAAACACGTATTGTTCTTTACTACTACCCCAAATAAAACGCCAATCAAATATCATATGATAAATTATAGTGTCATATATATTCCCAAATAAGCAAAAAAGAAATAAATAAAAATACAAAAAGAAAAAAGAAAAAAATTAAAATAAATATAGACAAAAGTAAAAATATAGCCATGGGGATGACTTTATAAAGCGTTGTGTTTTTACCATCCAATATAACTATAATATTGCATCTTGATAACTAGAACTCGAAATAATTAAGTAATGTATCCTCTCTATTTCTATCCTCTCTATTTCTAATTTAAAAATCTATTTTTAGTAAATTAGTGTTTCAAAAAAAAAGTATCAAATAAGCAACTGCATGGAAACTGTGCCAAAAAAATGTGAGGAAAGAAAATAACATCAAAAACATATATTTGAATAAATTGAACCAGTGAAGAATGTATTAGCAATTTAGCAGTACGTTACTAAAATTCAAGTTCTATCGATTATAAATAATTTAAATTAATAAAAATGTTCCCTACATTTTTATTTTTTTTGGTGAGAAAATAAAAATGTTCTCTACATGTTAGTTACTGTGGAATTTGGGACTATAATACTTACTTTTGGTATAATAATGACTATAATATGTCATAACTGTGTAGTAATCCAAGAAAAAATGCAGCAGCAAGCAAAAACAAAGGTATAATCGAAAAGGATAAATACAAATAGGAAAAAAAGGACTCTAACAAATATTTAACCTGATTGTATGAAAGTGAAATAAGTACTATACTCATCTAAGAAATAAGTATTGCAACTGGAAAAATTTGTATTAATAAATTTTTTCATACGTAATTTGTATTATATCATCCAAGAAACAAGTATCGTGCTTTACTACTATCCCAATAAAACATCAATCAAATATCATATGATAAATTGTTGCATCATATATATTCCAAAATATTTTGTTCCAACATTAAAAACATTCTTTTAATGGGAAAAAAATGAAAATTTGAGAAAAACGCCACATTTATGTCATTTTCTGCACTACAATTACACTATGCTTGAAGAGTGAGAAAAAAAAATTCAATTCATGTATGTACAGCTAATAATAAAAACAAAGGTTTTAAAAGGGATAAGCATTATTACTATTAATCATTATTCAAATTCTCCAGCCTAGGTATAAAAATGCAAAAGAAAACACAAAAATAAAATCAAATGAAATTAGAAAATCCATTTAATTCACTTAGTACAATTGAATATTGAATTAATCAAATTAGCAATGCAACATCACGTAAATAAAAGTACATGAATTAATAAAGAGTTGTGATTTTGCTGTCCAATATAACTTTAGTTAGATTATGTCTTTCACGTTTAATATCTAAAATATTGAATATTAAAACTACATAATATATTTAATATAAATTAATCCATTAAAGGCAGTTGTACACTTAAACACATAATGAGTGACATAAATACCTAAGCACAAGATCTTTCCCTTATAAACTTCACATACACGATTTTGAAACTAAAAGATCCTTAAAAATCCTTCATGTTGTCATGGATAGAGAGTTAGAGACCCTTCAAGTAGTCAAACAATTGAAAATGATTTATTCACTACTAAAAATTCAGTTTATTCCGACGGAATATTCCGGCGACAAATAGGTCCATCGAAATCTCTGATGGAAATTCAATGGATTCAGAAAAATTCGCTGGAATTCTAATGGACCTATGGAAATTTCGACAAAATTTTCGTCGGGAAAAAAACATTTGTGCTCTAAGTTGAATTGAGGGAAAATTCAAAAAATTTTGAATATTCCGATGGAAAAATCCGTCGGAATTCCGATGGATTTCGGGTTTCGATGGAATTTCCGACAGAATATTCCGTCGAAAAATTTTAATCCCAAGTTGAATGGAAGGAAAATTCAAAATTTTTTGAATATTTCGAAGGAAAAATATGTCGAAATTTCGACGAAATTCCAACGGCAGATTCTGTCGGAAATTCTTTTATAAAACTCGCGCCCACGTTTCATTTTTTTGTTGCTCATTTCGTAAAATACAGAGAGATAGAGAAAGAGATGGAGCACCGCCACTTGCCATTGCCCCACTGACGCTTGATGCCATCCCACCGCCATCACCTCCTCTCGCCTTCATTCGTCGTCGACTTTTTCAGAAGTTTTCTCGTGTGTAATTTGTACAAATTTGTAGTTAATTAACAATATACGTTGAATTTAATAATTTGTATAATTAGTTTGCATGTAATTATGCAAATTTAATACTTTATATAGTTAGTTTGTTACGTTGATGTTAATTTGTTAGGAAGATAATTTGTTTTTAGTTTTGTACTTTGTTGTTAAAGAATATAATTTTTTATTAATAAAGCATAATTTAATACAACAACAACAACAACAACAACTCCCAGTGTAGATCACGCTTTCGCGGGGTCTAGGGAGATCTAATTGTAGTCAACCTTACCTCTGCCGGCATTCCAACCCGTAGAGAGGCTGATTACAAGAGACCCACAAAAAGGGTTTTGTGAAAATATTTTATAGAAGAAAGATTTTGCGAAAACATTTAATGGGAAACAATTGATAGAAGAAAGATTCTATAGCGATGGATGACTGAGATAAATAAAATATCAGTTGCTGAAGTTATGAAATAAAAGGACAATAAAATGGAGGAAGGTAATATACCTGGACAACCAGCTACAAGCAAACGAGAACTCTTCTCAGAAGACCGTGCCACCTGCATACAAACAAACATACAAAAAAACCTCTACCAGCACTAAGCCACAGCAACCAAAAGAAAACTACGTGGTCGACTCTCTGCGATCTAAGATCTTAATCGTATCCCGCCACAACTTCCTATCCTGAGCCATGTCCTCCGTCAAACCGACAACTTTCAAGTCTTCTCTAATCACCTCGTCCAAGCTCTTCTTTGGTCGTCCCCTCCCTCTTCTGCCTTCGGGGATGTGGATCCTCTCACATCTCCTAACTGGAGCGTCCACACTCCTCCTTATCACATGACCAAACCATCGGAGTCTTGTTTCTTTCATCTTATCTCCGATGGGAGCTATTTTAACTAAGTTCTTGATCACTCCATTCCTAATTCTAGCTATCCTCGCATAACCAAACATCCACTTTATCATCCTCATCTCTGCTACCGTCAGTCTCTGAACTTGCGTCTTTTTTAGAGACCAACATTCCGATCCATAAAGAAAGGCCGCTCTAACTACCATGCGATAGACTTTGCCTTTTAAACCAAGAGGCACCCTCTTATCACACAACACGCCTGAGGTATACTTCGATTTTTGCCAGTCTACTATTATTCGCTGGTTCATATCTTCGTCAATATCCACATTCTGCTGAATGATTGAGCCTAGATACTTAAACTTATCGACCTTAGGTATCGGCCGCCCATCGAGGGTGACTTCTCCCCCCCACATCTACCCTTCCACTGAAACAACAATGCTAATATCAATTTAACGTCATTGATGAGAATTTATTGTGTATTAGATACATTGGAAAATATTTTTATAGTTCGGTACTATATTTTTTATTTTTTTAAATAAAAATTAAAAATTTTGACGGGATTTGCGACGGAATTCGCAAAAACTCGATTTTTTTTTGCATTCGACGGATGACTTCATCAGTCGTCCAATTCCGTCAGAGAAGCGGTCCCACGAACCTGCTATTCCTGTTGGAACGCATTCCCGATCGGCCTCATTTCGACGGATGCCGTTGGCCGGGATTTCCGTCGGAAAACTCATTTTCTGACGAAAAATGTTGCTTTTCCGTTGGGAAAAAAATGGTTTTTTAGTAGTGAGTAAATAGGCTACCTCGGCTTAATGCAAGATGGAGGCTATTTACGCAACGTAATCAAGATGAAACAGTTGCACGATATATGCAAGAATGTGAACCGTATCAAGTAGAAGCCATAGCGTTACAATTGGCCATATCCCGTGCTAGAGCAAACACTAACAATCTACAAAGTGAAGATCAGGCACCACATACTACTCTGAACTCTAATCCATGTAGAAAATTTACAGAGCGATGGTCATTCACAAGAGGGATGGTTTCATGTAGCCACTGCAAAGATACTATGTGGTTAGGTGAAAAGATTTGAAGTAGCAGCATTTCTCAGCCGCGATTCACCTTATGTTGTCAAAATGGGCGAGTCATATTGCCAATCTTGCCTCCAGCTCCTCATCTCTTGGACACATTACTGAATGATCCAAATTTCTCCCGACATATTAGAGCTTACAACTCAATGTTATCATTTACTTCAATAGGTGGGACTAGTGGCGAATCTAGAAATTAATTCAAGAGGGGTCGGGACTGAAACATACATGTGATTTGAAATTTGAAATTTAACAATAATCATAAAACCAGAATTACAAAGCTAATATGATTACGACAATTGTCCTCGGCGAACCTTCATGTTTTGAAAGCGATACATGATATCATCGTTTGATACTGTTTCGAAAAGATCATCCTCAAAATAAATAATAACAGTATCATTTAAAAACTCATCTGATATTCTATTGTGCAAATTGGTCTTGATGATCTTCATCGCTAAGAATACCCTTTCAACAGTTAAAGTGGAAACTGGTAAAAGTAATGCCAACTTCACAAGTAGATATAGGCGAGGAAAGCTCAGAAACTTCTTCGTTTGAAGCAATTTCCTTGATAGCTCACCAATTCCCCTCAAGTCAGAGAACCTCTCATCATCATGTACATTGATAATAAAAGTATCAAGTTCACAACTAAGTGCCTAAATGCCCAACTCATCAAAATCATCTGGATACAATTGAGCCATTCGAAGTATTTTTTCCTTATCAAAACTGGAGAATAAATCTACTGTGTTCAAACAAGCTACACTGAGAAGCAACTCAGTGCTCGCTTCAGGAAAACGACTATTAAACTCTTGCATCCGCATTTCAAGAATTGTGTAGAATACATCAACACGATAGTAATGTTCATTTGTCACTTTAGAAACTCTACGGTTTACTCTTTGTCCCCGAATAACATGGAAATCATCCATGACAGGAATGTCAATATCGTACTTGTGACAAAATGCATAAACATTTTCAATCAAAGAATCCCATCCTTGATCCCTTGTCATTTGTAGCTGTCGCTTAACTAAACCAAGCAATGATCTAGCGTTGACAATGTCTTGATCTCTTCTTTGTAAAGCTTGACTGAGAGCATTTGTAATTCCTAAAATCAATTTCATCAAATGCAACAAGAAAGCAAATTCAAATTTTTGCATGCCATCTAAAGCACTTTTGGCTTTGACCCTGTCTTCTGGATTATTACCATAATCTCCAATCACATCAAGCACATCAAGAATTGGATCAAACATGATAATAATATTGGCAAATGTTTTAAAATGAGAGGCCCAATGAGTGTTTGCTAGTTTTTGTAGCCCAAGTTCTTGATTTAAACCTCGCCCAGTTTGAAGCTCACCCATATGTAATGCTTCTTCAACCTTTTTGGCTTGTTTTTCTCGAAATTCATCTCTACGTCTATAGGAACATCCAATCACATTCAACATGACACCAACCAAGTCAAGAAGCCATCCAATATCATTATGATTTCTTGCAACCGCAACCAAAGTTAATTGAAATTGATGAGCAAAGCAATGAATATAATGGGTTGATGAACAATCTTACATAATCAAGCTTCTAAGCCCATTAATGTGACCTCACATGTTACTAGCCCTATCATACCCTTGTCCCATTATCGAGATGGATTCAATGATAATGCAGAAAGCAATGAATAAATAGACTCCTTCAATGCCAAAGACCTAGTATTGGTCACATGAACAAGGCCAACCAAATGCTCCATAACAAATCTCCTTTTATCAACAAACCTTAAAACGAGAGCCATTTATTGTTTACATGATACATCACGGGATTCGTCAACTAATATAGAAAAATATCCATTGTCAAGTTCTTCAAGAATAGCCTTCATAGTTTCTTTTGAACAAGCATTTGCAATTTCTTTCTGGATGTCAGGGGAAGTCATTCTATGATTGCCTGGAGCATTTTTTAAAATAACCTTTCCCACATTGTCATTCTTTTCCGCATGAAACTGTAAGAGAGTCTTAAAAAGTCCTTTCCGTCTCGACAATTCACTTTC
Source organism: Selenicereus undatus (assembly GCA_017589665.1). NCBI lineage: Eukaryota > Viridiplantae > Streptophyta > Magnoliopsida > Caryophyllales > Cactaceae > Selenicereus > Selenicereus undatus. Next base: position 77,019,468 of record JACYFF010031954.1, on the reverse strand, counting down.
ATCATGACCTCGAAATGGCAATGCAGAAAACAAAAGTAATCTCACAATATCAATTGAAGCATTCAGGCGAGTGTAGTACTCAGACTTAGTTTGCTCAGATTGTTTATCCAAGGCAGTCTGTATGGATTGCTTTTGCATCATCAAGCCTTCACATCGTTTCACACAATGATTATGGACACTATTTGACCCACCCACATGCATCTTAAATCTTTTTGTCTTATTCCAACTTCTAAATCCTTTAGAAGTGAATGTTTCACCTCCAAAATGACTTGAACTTTCATGCTCATTCTTGAACAAATAACAACACAAGCAAAAAGCCGCATCTTCTTTTATGCTATATTCTAACCAATTGTACATATCAAACCAAGACTCATTGAAATGACGATAATTTCCAGACATCATTCTTTGAGGAAAAGCATGGTTTCGGGGTTGAAAGGGGCCTTTTTGAATATAAGCTCTTCTTGCCTCATCATGCTCATTTGGATGATAATGTGAAATTGGTTTTCTTTCAGCTGGATCTGAATGAAGAGCACTTGAATCAATTCGGCTTCTCCCACAAGATGAGGGATTAGTGTTTGCATCAAAATTTGAGGTTTGTGTTTGAGTGTTGTGTTCGCCAGTTTCTTGATTCAAAAGAGAATTTTTAGGTGCAGAAGTTGAAGGAAATGATTCGGTAGCCAACTTTTTGAAATATCTATGCATTTTCAACTTAACAAAAAAATATTTAATTAGGCAAGTGAAGGATCTTCAATAATTATAACTAATTAGAAGAGAATCAAAGAAGTGAACAACACATGCAATTACAATTAACAAATGATTTATAGCCAATTTCATCAATGATTTCTATAATTGAAACTAATCTAAATATGTAAATAATTAAAGAGTAAACAATCAAAAATTTAACAAATAAAGCGAAAATTTAAAAACTATCTAGAGTTTTATTTTAGGTTTGTACCTTCAAAGTTCAAAATCAAATCACTGGTGGGTGGGTGGCTGCCTGGGGGTGCCGGTGGGGGGTTGACGGTGGCTGGACTGGCTGGACTCGGGGCGGCTGGGCGTGGACAGTGGACCGCGTGGTTGCTGGACAGCTTGCCGCAGTGCCGCCTGGACTGGTTACTTGTTCAGTTGCTGCCTGCGTACGCCTCGTTGCCTCCAGTACTGGTGGTCAGGGTGGTGGACGGCTAGGTGGTCAGGGTGGTGGCCGGCTAGGCGCGTGGTGGTTGCCGGCTAGACTGGTTGCTCACTTCACTTGCTCTGTTGCTGGCTTGGTGCGAATCGAATGAGAGGAACTGAGGAAGGGCAGAGAAGAATGGCAGAATAATTAGTCCAAAAAAAAAGAATAGAGAGCAGCAAGATTGGAACCTGAGATGCGTGAGAATGCCTTTGTCCAAGTTCTGTGCGCCCTCTCTACCACCAGAGCACTCTTGTTTTCATACAACTGGTCCATCACAAATTATTTATATATATACATATATATATATATATATATATATATATATATAAATTATTTCTTTTCTTTTTAACTTAACTAGTAGAATTTTTTTTAGCGGGATCGATTAACCTCACGTTACCCCACCATAGCTCCGCCCCTGGGTGCGACGACCGAATACTCTGCAATGGACGGTCATGGTCCTTACTCCTTCCGTATTAGTGGGCCAAACTACCATTACATTAGTTCTTTACTCCCAACACAAGTAAGAAAGCCAAGATTTGCTCAATTGTGCATCTACGCAGAAGACATGTGCTGAGCTACCTAATAATGTTAGTGACCCTCTAACATTTGAAACAGTTACAAGGCACATGATTCATGCTGCATATGGTAATGGTGTTTCTTATGCCCCATGCATGGATGGTAGTAAGTGCACAAAACATTATCCAAAGACATTCTCTAATGAGACTATTATTGAAGAGAATGAGTTTGTCAAATATAGGCGTAGAGACGATGGGAGAAGTGTAACAATTTGTGGTATGAACATTGACAACAAGTGGGTTGTACTACACAATCGTGACCTTTGTGTCACACGAATAAATGTTGAGTGTTGCGCTCAAAAGAAGGTTATTAAGTATCTTCACAGGTATATGCATAAGGGACCATTATTGAAGAGAATGGGTTTGTCAAATACAGGCGTAGAGACGATGGGAGAAGTTTAACAATTCGTGGTATGAACATTGATAACAAGTGGGTTGTACCTTACAATCGTGACCTTTGTGTCAAATATGAAGCACATATAAATGATGAGCGTCACGCTCAAAAGAAGGTTATTAACTATCTTCACAAATATAGCAGTACGTTTTGCATAATTTCTTTTTCGATTACTAACTATCTCATGATAACATTCTCTACAGCCATATGGTCATCTATCTCTATATGCGATTATAGATGTACATAGGTAAACCATGGGTATTTGTTATGAGGCCTCAACGACACCATGAAGAATTGCCTATCACTCTTATTACGCCAGGTAGTTGAGAGGAAGAGGTGTATTACTTGCAAATCATTGATGCTAGGTACACTACGTACGCAAGATGTAATTATAGGCTTCAATTACATCATTGTTAATCAAATTATTACTAAGAACTTAATTTTTAATGTTGGTACAAGAAAAGAAGGTGTATTCTTCATCATTGGCGCCATAAATTAACGTATCATCATGTCATTTAGTAAGATTTTTAGTTACATTTTGACTACCTATAATCTCTATCATACTTTACATCATATCTTTTACAATCATAGGTTGTTTTGGGAGTTTCAGTAGTTGTGCATGAAATTGCTATCTATTTATTTTTTTTAAGAAATTTGAGTTTTCTTTCCTAAATTATGATATTAACTTTGTCTCTAATGAACATTCCTATATTATTT
>JACYFF010031954.1:76978321-76990133 GCA_017589665.1 Selenicereus undatus | reverse complement strand
ACGAAAAGAACATGCCCTTAGTCTAATCACACCCACACCTAGTACCCAGAACAGAGAGGCATAAACCCTTAGCCCCTCCGTGTTCTCTTTCTCCATTCACTCTTAAATTCTCGCTGCCGCCCGGCAGGTAATCGCCGCCGACAGTCGACCGCCGACCTCTGACCGCCACCTGCCGACCATCTCTAGGTTGGTAAGTTTACTAGATTGGGTTTTCAGTAGCAGAGTCCACATAGATAAATTATAGTTTTAAATTCTATCTTTACTATTCCTCCTTTTGCAATGATTCTTCAATCATTCGGTGATGTTTAGTGCTTTTTGCTCTTTCTATATTGGGTTTTTTTTTTTTTTTTTGGTGGTGTATGCTTGATGCCTTTGGGCTCTTAGTTTTTGTGTTCGCTTTTGATTTGGTCGGAAATATAGGCGAAAATGCGTATAGAGGACGTAGAGATGGATGCGGATGAGGAGCCTCTGCAAGAGCTAAAAGGACTGAGAGTATCCTCATTTGATGATGACGAGGAGGAAGGACAAAATGCTGTTGACAATTTGAATGATTTTGATGAGGGTGATGTTGAGGATGAAAATGAAGAACATGTCCCTGTGAAACTTGGTTTTCTTGATGAGCCTGAGCATAGCTGGTCCCTTTTCCGCCAAGTGTTTCCTAGCAAGGCCGGTGGTGCTCCGGTCTGTGTAAACATTTTGAAATGTCATTTCTTGGTTGCTTATATGTCGTTGTCTCCATCTAATGCTAATTCCAATTATTACTTGCAGGCTTGGCTGGATCCTGTGAATTTGCCATCAGGAAGGACTTGTCTTTGTGATATATGTGGGGAACCTTTGCAGTTTTTACTTCAGGTTTACATATTCATCCTTCAATCTGAAATCTATGTGCCTATGAGTAATGCATCACCTTAACAGGTGCCCCATCCAATGGATCCTGGTTACTTCATTTAGCTTTTCACGATAACTGAAACTTAATAACATACCATCTGCAATATATTCAATTCAACCCAAGTTAATACCCAGTGACAGTCCATCTGTGTTGCTATTTTGCTTTCTGGGTGCATATGGTTTTGCCTTAGAAGTCCATGGCTGTTTTAGTGCGCAAATGTGTGCATCTTGCCTTGTTTTATGTGTGCCATGGAATGCTTTTTATGTTTTACATATGTTTTCTTTGGTAGGCTTTCTATGATGTTCAGTTTGTACCAATGATAACACCTCCATCCTTGGTTTTGCTTGTTATGTTTACAGGTTTATGCTCCTATCTCTGAGAAGGGTTCCACTTTTCATCGGACTTTATATGTTTTCATGTGCCCTTCAATGACATGTCTTCTTAGAGACCAGCATGAGCAATGGAAACGTGGACCAGAGAAGCCTTCTCGGAGGTACATATAGTTTTCCCTTATTGGCAAGTTGATTCCTTTCATTTTTTTATATAAACATTGGCATTGTAGTCCTCTCTCTGAACCTTTGTATTTTGGGTTCAAGTGTGAAGGTTTTCCGCTGTCAAATGCCACGTGATAATTCCTTTTACTCAAGGGAGCCTCCAAGATATGATGGGACTGACAAGCCTTCAGTGAGCGGAGGTATCTTGTAATCTGGTAGTATTGCTTACATTGTGGATCTCTGTCAATCTAATTTGAAATTTCTCTTCATGTTGCTATTGTTTTGATTATTCAATCTCATTATTTTTGCAACATGCTATACGTTTGTGTTCTCAAAGTTAAATAGCCATTTGATGCATTTGTAGCTTGTCAACAATTGGTACAGGATACCTATAGTCTCCATCAAGGGATTAGCTTGGTGGAAATGGATCCAAGGTGGTGCCACATATAGTGCCATAGATTTATAAGCATTTGAGCTCTAGGTGAGGTAACCATGGATGGATTGTCCACTAATAGAATGCACGATGACGGATGGGAAGAAAAGTGACTTTAAGGATAAATTTGACTTAATTTCTGGATCACTCTGAATAATTGGAAGACTGGTTCATGTTGGTTGTATTTCCTTGAGGAATAAACAAAAGAAATGCTTGTAACCTGTGATGGGGCTTTGATTACTGCTGTACAGCCTTTCAAGCTGTTCCATTTGAAATAAATCCAATGATTTCTGTTTGTTATTCACACATTTTAGTGCCGCTTTGTGCGTGGTGTGGTACATGGAAGGGTGATAAAGTGTGTAGCAGCTGCAGAAAAGCTCGATATTGCTCCGAGAAGCATCAGGTAATCACAATTCGATAGTGAAACATGAACATTCACTCGGACTTCTGTTTATTTCTAAATTCTTATGCCGAATTCTTGTAGGTAATGCACTGGCGTACAGCTCATAAACCTGAATGTCAACTAAATGTTTCTACTCAGTCATCTTATCTTAGCTGCTCTGCTGATGGTGCCTCTTCAGAAGAGAGGCTAAAAGGTTTGTAAAATGTAAATCTCTTTTTTGTGGACTTTGTGGCATTGTTTACAACATGTCCTCTTTGTGGCTTGCAATTTTCTGTGTTGATGTTCTATGACCTTTTATTTGTTTGCTAGTGTGAATGTTCTTTCTTTTCTTTCTTTTTGGCGAGGTGGAATGAAGGATTAAACATGATTAAATTGTTCAGAGTTTCAGACTGCTTTACAGACCGCTACTGCTGAGCAATGAATTGGCTGTATTCTTTAACGGCTGAATCAACGAATATGCCTTAAACAGCTTCATATCAACCACTTGCTTCTGTTTACTTTCCATGTTTCTGGATGACCATGTTCTAGAGGCCCGTATTCCATCATACTCAAGGTTTCCAATGACAATTTGTAATAGATGGTATGTTATCTAAGGTTGGGAATTTACATACAATGTGTTCTGATACATGTGGTTCCATTTACATTGAACCAGTGATTCCTATTATCTCAAACTACCATGCCTTTTGGGGGCTATGAGCCGTTTCTGTTATGTATTCGTTGTATAGTGCATCAAGCAAATCAGAAAGACTGCTTCAATGATTTGGTTTGGGGGGGGGGGGGGGGGGAACGATAGCAAAGTAGGGGGAGAATGTTGGTTTGTTATATCTGGTTTTATGAGATCCTTAAAATATTATTGGGCATGCATTTCACTTTCCCTGGTCTCGTTTGTGCGCCTTTGATCCCAGTCAAATAAACATGAATGAATTCAACAAATTTGTTTTGCAGTCATTACCTTGAAGTTCCAATAATATTGGTTTTTATTTTGAGAATTGGAAACGTGTCTCTCTACGATCAATCATGTGTATAGAGGTAAGATTACCTACATGTAGACCTCCTCAGATCCCGTGAAAGAAGAACCTATACTGGGGGTTGTAGTTGTTATATTTTTCTACTCTTGGGATGCTCTTCTATAATGTTTCTCTTCATTACCTTATGATTAATTCTTCATCCAAGGAGGAGATGAATAAAGGGGGAGAGGGGAAGGAAATGGGAGGGGATGAGAGAGTTCTTACTGCAGGGAATTGGTTTAATCATACTTCAATGGGTAGGGGATTGGTTTAATCATAGTTACATGTCTCTATTCAGTCTTGGACATGGTATGGGTAGTTGGGTGCTGAGAAATCAAGTATGAAAGGTCTGATTGTTATGAACACAATACAATTTTGGGCACGCTCACATGTGGGGTATATGTTTTTTAAAAATTATTTTTACATTTTTATTTGTGTTTTATTAGATAAAATGTGAGAAAAATTCCTAGGTGGATGACAGCTATGTGAAAAATAAATAAAAGCATACCTTGTTTTGATTTACAAAATTTCCTACCTATCTGGGCGTCAGCCTTCAGATCAATTTCGTTGCCATACACGTGTCTCTTTCCTTTTTTTCCTCCCTCCAAATTCCCAAACTGATAAGTTTTAAGCCTCTAACATTGTCCCTCGTCACTCATTTTTACATTTAACAATTATATCCCTCCCTTTCCCCTCAAAGGAAACGCTTTGGCACGCTCTCACTCTCTCTCTTTCAATTTTGCCATGAACCTGGAGCACTGCCAATTGCTGGCCACTTGTCGTTCAGCATTGTTGTTGCTTCTAACACCTCTACCCCTCCATGCTTCTGGGTCCCCGATCTGGGTTGTGGTTGTTCCGTGCTTTTGGACGCATAAGCTGGGTCGTAGTTCGATGGGCAACCTGTGAATCAGGGAACACTGGTCTTTAATCTTGGTGTATTCTACTCAGTTTCATGCTTTAGATGTCTGAATTTTTTATTTTTTTGGGGGATGAGGTGGTTCAAGTGACTCGTTCTCGGTAGAAGATATTTGGGATGGCGAAAATGTTAATTTTGAAAATGTGTCAAAATGGGCGGCTTTCAAGCTTAAAAGTATTGCTGCCACTATTGGTGTGGCATTTTCAGGCGATGAAAGTAAGATAATTCATCTACTCTCTAGAATTGAAAAGAACTGTGCCCAAACAGAGTGTGCAAAGGACACCTTCAGCAATCAGATGGCAAAGAGAATTGAGGAAGCTCGAATTTGGCGTGAACTATGAGCGAGCAAGTGCCTGTTCTAGTGGGATGTTGGTTTCGTATGGTTAGGATGCTGTCTTGGAATGTGAGGGGCATTAATGATCTTCGCAAGAGAGATGTATTAAAAAGGTTTTTGAGGGATTGGAAATGTGATCTTATTTGTTTGCAAGAGACAAAGTTAGAAGTTTCACTTTTTGTTGTTCGTAGTTCGTGGGGGCACTATTCTGTTGATGTTGATTTCTCTTTTCTTAAAGATGAAGGTGCCTCTGGGGGCATTATAGTGATGTGGGACAAGAACACCTTCAACTTTGTCTCTTCCTCTCGAGGGGAATTTCGATTACTTGCATACTTCAAATGGTAGAGGGTGGCTTCACATGGGTTTTTTTTGGGGTTTACGGTCCACAAGCTAGACGTGATAAATTGAGGTTTTGGGGGGAGCTTCGACGAACTGGAGATGGATGGCCTGGTCCATGGTGTATTGGGGGAGATTTCAATGAAATTTTGTATTCTCAATAAAGGAGTTCGGGATTATGTCCAATGAATACTATGTTGGAGTTTCATGACTTCATCAATTATTCTGCTTTAGTGGATCTTCCTTTGCGTGGGGGTGATTTTACTTGGTCGTCTAGGAGTGGTGGGGATGCTGTTTGCTCGAGGTTTGACCGCTTCTTGGTTTCTTTGGACTAGGCGGAACAATTCTCATACTCATTTTAGACTAGATTGCCAAGGCCTCTCTCATATCATTTCCCAATAACTCTAGAGAGGGCCAAGCTGGAGAGGGGGAAGGTTCCTGTCAAATTCGAGAACATGTGGCTCAAAGCTGAGGGGTTCTCTAACCTTATTAAAAAATGGTGGGAGGAGGTGGAAGTTGAAGGCTTTGCTAGTTTTGTGCTTGTAAGGAAACTCAAGTTCGTTAAAGAGGAGTTGAAGAAATGAAACAAAAAAGTCTTCGGGGATGTTAAGTTAAGGAAATACAAACTGTTGGATTCTGTTAATGCGCTTGATGTGAAAGGAGAATCTGATGGTCTTAGCAATGATGAAATTGACTAGAGGAGGGAGGCCAGAGAGGAGTTGGAAAGAGTTTTGCAGATGGAAGAAATTTCTTGGAGGCAAAAGTCAAGGGCACGGGTGGCTTAGAGAGGGCGATCGCAACACAAAGTTTTTCCATAGAACAGTCAATCTGCGAAGGAAGTTCAACTCCATGTCAAGGGTGGAGATTGAGGGGAATCGTTATGAAACGATTGAAAATATGAAAAACTCTGTACATTTGCGGGACCTTTTGAAGTGGGTAGTGGCTCTACCATTTTGTTTTGGCATGACCGATGGTGTGAAGGTGCCCCGTTGAGGGACCTTTTCCCTTCTCTTTTTGCGCTAGTGGAGAATAAAGACGCTACTGTGGCTGAGTATTGCGATAATGTGTCGGGTTCGTGCATTTGGTCACCTATTTTTACTCGAGATGCCTTAGTGGATGTCGCCTCCCTTTTAAGCTTGCTAAGGAAGCTGAATGGGATGCTCATCAGGCAATCCCCTCTTGATTTAGTCAAATGGGATCTCAATTCCAAAGGGAGCTTCACGGTGAAGTCCTACTATTTGAGACTTGCCTCAGTGCCTTCTGCTTCTTGGCATTTACGGGGAAGGCCTTTTCCTTGGAAGCTCATTTGGAGTTCTCTGGCTCCTTTTAGAGTGTCCTTTTTTGTTTGGGAGGCTACCCATGACAGTATTTTGACGTTTGATAATTTGCAAAAGAGGGGTAAGATCTTGGTGAATGGGTGCCCATTATGCAAGGCTACTGCAGAATCGATGGCACACTTATTGCTTCATTGTTCGTTTGCAAGAGCTCTTTGGGATCTAGCTTTCAGTTGCCTGGGAGTTTCTTGGGTCATGTCCAAATCTATTTTGGAACATCTCTATGCATGGGAGGGCTCTTTTGGTAGAAAAGTGAAGGTGAAGATTGCAAGATTATTTCCTCATGCAATTTTTTGGAGCATTTGGCGTGAGAGGAATAGAAGAGTCTTTGAGGATGAGGAGATGCCACTTCAATGTTTTAAAGATTATTTTATCAAGGCACTCTATTTTTGGGACAAAGGGAACATTTGCAACTCTCCTCTAGATCTCTTGGATTTTGTGGATTTGATGCACTTGGGCTGTACATAGCTAATTGTACGATGCTATCTTTGCATCCATTCTTTTGTTAATATAATTTCTTTTTTCCTGATAAAAAAAAAAATATGAAAAACTCTGTACATGGCTTCTACAAGGAGTTGTTTTGTGAGACTGAACCTTGGGGGTCGGAAGTGGATGGCTTATTATTGCCCTCTCTATCTACCTCTGCCAGGGAGGTTCTTGAGATGCAATTTGATGAAGAAGAAGTCATTAGAGCTCTACGTGACTATTGTGAGGATAAGGCGCCCGGCCAGATGAGGTGACTATGGCTTTCCTTCAAGCAAATTGGGATTAGTGCAAGGGGATGTGTTGACCATGTTCTCGGAGTTTTACACTAATGGAAAATTTGTGGCTAGCCTTAATGCTACTTTTATTGAGCTTATTCCAAAGAGAGCTGATCCACATAATATCAAGGATTATCGCCCAATTAGTTTGATTGGTTGTATTTATAAGTTGCTCTCAAAGGTGTTAGCTCGTAGGAGGAGATGTGTCATTGTTAGGGGTTTCATTCTTGAGAATCAGAACGCCTTTGTTGGGGGCAGGAAAATTTTGGATGCAATGCTCGTTGCAAATGAGCTTATTGTCTCCAGGGCCAAGTCAGGTAAGCTGAGGGTTATTTGTAAGCTGGACATTGAGAAGGTTTATGACCATGTCAATTTGGATCTTCTTATTTACGTAATTAGAAGAATGGGGTTTGGGGAGATATGGATTGCTTGGATTCCCCATTGTATTTCTTCTGCTTCTTCTGCAGTGGTAGTTAATGGCTCCCCTTCTCAATTCTTTTCTGCATCTAGAGGGTTGTGCGAGGGTGATCCTATCTCTCCTCTTCTTTTCTTATTGATAATGGAATTTTTCACATGGATGGTAAATTCAGCGGGGCTTATATCGGGGTTCTCTATAGGCTGGTTGAATGCATCTGTCACTCATGTCTCCCACTTACTCTTTGCTGATGATATGATTGTCTTCTGTGATAATGATTGTGAGCAAATAGTGAACTTACGCGGCATTCTTATTTGGTTTGAGGCAGTGTCTAGGCTAAGAGTCAATTTGTTGAACAACTCTATTTTACTAGTTGGACAAGTGTACAATATCCAATTGCTTGTAGGTATTCTAGGTTGCTGTATTGATTCTTTTCCAACATCCTATTTTGGTCTCCCTCTTGGTGTAAAATTTAAGGATAAATCCATTTGGGAACCCCGTAGTTTGAGTATTTTGAGAGACTATTCGGGTGGAAATCAAAGTATCTTCCCAAAGGGGGAAGACTGACACTTATTAAAAGTGTTTTTTCGAGCATTCCAGCTTACTTTCTCTCACTCTTCCCTTTATTGGTCTCGGTGGCTAATAAGTTGGAAGCTATTCAGAGAAAATTTCTTTGGGGGCCTTTTGGTAGCGACTTCAAATTTCATCTTGTTAGATGGAATATTATCAAGAATCCCATACTTGAGGGGGGATTAGGTGTTAGGGATCTTAGACTCTTCAATGAAGCATTGCTAGGCAAGTGGCTATGAAGATACATGAATGAGAAGGATAGCCTTTGGAGAAGGGTGGTTAGGAGCAAATATGGTGATGATGGTCTTGGATGGCATCCCTCTAAACCAAGTGCTGCTTATGGGCAAAGTTTGTGGAGATTCATTTACAAAGGATGGGGAAGATTTTATCATCATTTTTCCTTCGAGGTTGGTGTTGGTTCTTCTATTTTGTTTTGGCATGATTGTTGATGTAAGGAGGGTCCTCTATGAGATTTCTTCCCCTCTCTTTACGTGCTTGAGGTGAATAGAGATGCTACTATTGCAGATTATTGTCAACGTGGGCCTAGCACTATTGTGTGGTCTCTTGTTTTCATCCGTGATGCTTTGGTTGATGACACTATTCTTGCCACCTTTCTCAGCAAGTTGAGTGAGATTTCAACCCAGGACTCACCTGATGTGGTTACTTTGGGATCTCAATTCTAAAGGAATTTTCACTATCAAATCTTGTTATTTAAAGCTCGTCTCTTATTTTATCTTAGCTTCGGATAGGAGTATTTTGACATGTGATAATTTACAAAAGAAGGGAATTGTCTTCGTGAATAGATGCTCTATGTGCAATGAAGATTTGGAGTCTCTTGATCACCTACTGCGACATTGTCAATTTGCAAGGGCTCTTTGGGAGTTATCCTTTAGTTGCTTGGGGGTTTCCTGGGTTGTTTCGGATTCTGTGAGGACTCATCTTTTGGCTTGGGAGAGTGCTTTTGGTAGGAAAGTTAAAGAGAGAAGCGTCTTATTGATCCCACATGCAATTTTTTTGGACTCTTTGGGGAGAGAAACAAAAGAGTCTTTGAAGGAGAGGAGACGTCTCTTTAATGAATCAAAGATATTATTATCAAGAGTCTTTTTTTTTGGGATAGTGGGAACTTTTGCCAATCTTCTTTTGATATAATTGATTTTGTGGATAGGTTCCATCTTGGGTGTACATAACCCTTTTGTAGGATGCCTGCATGCATCCATCCTTTTGTACATTTTTCAGTTAAATATATTTTACTCTTTTTCCTTATCAAAAAAAAATAAAATCTGAGCTGATGCTAGAGTTGGGGAGGTGCACACTAGGCAGTGTTGTCATTGGTGTTTTGAAGATTTTGCTGCTGTTGACATCCCCAGATTATTCATAGGCTTTTTTTTGTTTTTTGTTTTTTGGTGGTTTGCTGAGTTGGGTCCCACTGAAGTCTGGGTTTCCAAGATTCGTATGTATGCACCCTTATCCTTGCATGTAGTGGGACCTTATTTTATTTGGATAGATCTAAAAAAATTTTGGTAAATAAGTTTCCTGTAGTTAAATTCATGAGGAGAATAAGTCTTCCATGAGCTAGAAAAGAGTGACGATGTAGACAAAGTGACATATAGAGGTATATAAATGCTAAAAACCAGTCAACCCATGAGAAAAATAGTATAAAGTCTAGCTTCATACGACAGTGGTAGTTAACATAGCAGGACAAGGAAAATGTTAGAACAATTAATGAGTATTTTGAACTGTGAACATGCCGCTAATAGATAATATATGATAAAACTAAATAAGGATCTTGGCATAAGCTTGTAGTATCAATATTTTCTGTTTGGATCCTAGTTGAGTAAAGCAAATGTCTATCTATATAATAATTTGCTTCCTCTCTATGGAGTAGTAGGCAATCGAGTTTGAAGCAGTCAATCTACTTGCAATTTAGAGGTAAGGCTATATGTGCCCTCTCTATCCTAACACCTTGCTAGGCATGTTTCATAGGGTTTGGGATTGAGATGCTAAAAATCCAGTGCGATAAAAGTGGTAAAGCAACCCTCATTTAAGGTTTACTTTCCTAATTCTAGGCCACCTTAACATCTCATCAAGGGCCATGTCCTCAGTAAGTTTCATATAGCTAAATCGTGGCTATGAATTCTCCTCAGTTTTTCTTTGGTCTCTACTGTTTAGTCAAGAGTAATCCTTATGCACCTCCTAACGAGAAATGTTAATATAACCAATCGGGTCATGCAAGTTGGTCAATGGTTGGACCTTTTGGGTAGGGTTGGACTGGTTGACACTTGACCAACTAGATAGACTTAGTTGAACCTTTGGCAGAGTTTGTCTCTACATTTTGCCACATTTAACGAATTACTAAAGACGAATTAAGGTGGGGAAAATATTACGACACACTAAACTCCTAAAAAAGGGGAAAATGTAATAAGCAAGGGAGATTTTCTTTTACACACACACACACACACACACATAGATAGAATCGATCGATATACATAGAAAAAAAAAATGTCTCACATCTGATTGGTACATTTCCAATTATGATTCAGGAACCCTTAAGTCAAAATTCACTGTCCCTTGGCAGACTTTATCGAAACCCCTCTCATAGTCCCATGTCCTAAGTGGCCACATTCTTGCTCTCTCTCCTCAATTGTTGTGTGCCCAAACTCTGTCTCCCTCTAGTATAGTCAAGCTTGGAAACTGAAAACCGATTTTTGAAATTTCCAAGCTTTTAATTAGCATGAGAGAAAACCCAGATAGTCTCTCTTCATCTTCTTCTGCAATGGGGCAGGGGCCATCAAGCCTTAACGAGACTGCAGCTATAAAGATGGTGTGCAACTGTGCCAAATGACTTGCGTCGACTAAAAAAGCCTGGTTTGTGTCGAAATCGAAGATCTGAGTGAGCACATAAGCGATTCTTGTTCGCGAGTTGCTCGGATATTCTGGTCAGTTCACATTGATATCAGTGACCTGAGTTGCCTAGGTTGAGCAAGACAGTGGTCACAAATGGATCTTGCAATGACATGTCCCTTATCCATTTGAGTCTTGTCTTATGCATTTTAATCCTAATAGGAGCGATTCCTCCCTTACCTCTAATTCATTTCTTATCTTGTATAAATTTATGTTGCTGCACTCCTAAAGAATTGCTCTCATTTCCATTGCATTATCTTTTGAACATGCCCTCTCTTCACCGTCAACACTCTGGACAATGTAACATGATATAACATTACAAGGCTGGTCAAACTATTGTGTGGTGGATTTTTCCTTCAATTTATCCTGAGACCTTTATGTGATGCTAAACTCTTGAAGCATTCTTCCAGGTTTACCACCCTACCCTTTTGCGGTAGTTAGTGTCATCACTAATCTCCGTGTAACCATGTGTTATGTACCCTAGAACTTACTGTCTTGGTTTAATATGTAATATTAGCATCAATAAAGACTTTCCCTTATGCATTCTGGATACTCCACTGTTCCAAATTGAAGTTTAGCCCTCATCCATTCTTGTTCACATGGCTAAGAAGCTAGGACACTCTCCACGGTTTAACGTATTCATGTCTGACACATGCCATACATCAACACCCTTGGCCGCTCCTAAAGGCACCTCGAATATATATAGATAGCACGAAGAAATTGGGTTTTGTTATCAACAGTTGCATTGTTAAGAGAACATACCCGATGTTGTAAGTGACCTGGCTAGGGCAGTGGGTCAATGATTGGACCAATTGGACTTCTAGGATAGGATTGGACCGGTTGACTTGGTTTCCAGTTGGACAAGATCTAATCGGCTAGATGCGGTTGACTGTGTCGCCAGTCTTAAGATTATTCTTAACACATGCATGTAAATATATGTAAATGTATATATATATATATATATATATATATACACACACACACACACACATATATATATATATATATATATATATATA
>JACYFF010031954.1:76948136-76971335 GCA_017589665.1 Selenicereus undatus | reverse complement strand
TATCATCCACAAACAATAAATTATTTATTTGCTTAATTTGATTTAGGATGGTGCCGTGTAGAAAAGGAAGTAAAGAAAGTAGTCAAGAAGTTGAAGAGAGTGGTCGTGCTAGTTGGTCAAAGGAAAATATTCTCATCTTTTGTGATCTTTGTATTGAGCTTGTTGACAAGAGTAAGGGAAAGAATGGTGGGATAATATCTCAATGGATACGTTGGAAAGACATTGTGCCGGAATTTCAAAAGAGAACTAACTTGGCATGGTCTAGAGAGCAACTAAAGCACAAGTATGATGGCTTGAAGGTTAGATGGGCTTTGTGGAAAAAGTTAAAAGGAAAAGAAACCAGTTTAGGATGGGATCATGAAAAAGGGACTATTGCGGCTAGGGATGAATGGTGGTTGAAGAAGATTGAGGTTAGTTTTTCTCCTTTTGTTTAGTTCCCTTACGAATGTTGATGTTATAATGATCAACAAACCCAATGTAGTAACTTATGTTTTTTTTTTTTTTGGTTTTGTAGGAAGATGCCAAGTTTAAGCAATTTCGAGATAAAGGAATTGATCCAGAGCTTGAGAGCAAAATGGATGAACTATTTGAAGGCCATGTAGCCAGGGGGGATGACATAATTACCCCAAATATGGATCTCCTTCCTACTCCTATAGAAGAAAACGAAGATATGGTATACATCCCTCCCCAACCTCATAGTGAGAATAATATAAATCAGCCTTTCAACATTGAGAACAACGATACAAATATTTTAGGCCCTGGGGTTAGTGCATGGCAAGAGTTATGGCATGATGACTCCCCTATATCTACTCCTCCACCTATTTCTCAAGGGGTAGATGGAGGTGGAAATAGAAAGGGTAAACGAAAATTGGAAAACTTATCCGTAGATCCTAATAAAAGTGCAAAGACCAATGGCCCTAAAAGAATGAGATCGGCCGCCATGATGTATGAGAAGCTTCATGTTATGATGGAAGTTATCATTTCAGAGAAAAAGGCAAGGGAGGTTGAGAGGGAGGAAAGGAGGGAAAAACGGCAAAGGGATGAGATGAACAAAAAAAATGGGAGTGGCGACGATGGAGCTCCTAGTGTTCCTGATGCATTAGCCAAGATATGTGCCTTGCCTCATTTCGATCCTCTGCATCCGGTGTTCATGTTTGCTTGTGAATTGGTGGAAGATCCACAAAAAAGGATGATTTTGTTTGGTTTGCCAAATGATGATTCAAGAGCTCAATGGCTAACTTACTTATATGATAAATATGGCAAGAAATGAATGTGGTTGTGTCTTTAGGCTTTTAGTAGATTTAGTTATGAACTTATTTTGATTAGTAGACTTGGTTATGAACTTATTTTGATTAGTAGACTCAATTAACTATTTTGTTTGCTTGTAATCGTTTTAGGCCTCATGTTGATTTGTACACTTGGTTTTATAATACTTGTAGGCCTCATTTTGTGAACTTCCAAGTTGTTGGAAGTATGATGGTGATATGGTTGTAGACCTTCTTTTGTGAACATTGAAGCTAAGTTCGAATTATGATGGTTTTAAGCTTATTATGATTGCATGGCCTAATTTTGTGAACTCTTAAACTAGTTGGACTTATGATTCGAGTTATATGCATATATTCATATTAATGTTTTGTTAACATAAAATAACAGGTATGGATTACGAAGATATTCAATATATGGAGAACAATGGGGATAATACTGATGGTAGTGATAGTAGTGATGATGATGGGTATGATGCTATGTTGGATGCAATGACTTATTCACTTTCTCATGTTGTTGACTATTTTTTAAAACACATATACAAGGAGCCTTGTATGACTTCATATATGACTGGAGAAAAATGGGTGAATGAACTATCGCATGGTCATGAGAAACAGTGCTTTAATATGTTTAGAATAAACCAGTGCACTTTTAGGCAACTATGTATGGAGTTGGAAAACAAATATGGATTGCAACCTTCAGATAGGATGTCAATTTTGGAGAAAGTGGGCTTATTTGTATATGTTCTTAGTAAAGGTGCGTCAAATAGAGATGCACAAGAGCGTTTCCAACATTCTGGTGAAACGATTAGTAGGGTTTTCAGAGAAGTTTTGGATGCAATGGATGGCTTTTGTAAGGATATGTTGAAATCTAGAAATCCCAAATTTAAGGACATTCCATTAGAAATTGCAGATGATAATCGGTATATGCCTCATTTCAAGGTAAGATTATGTTCTATATCCATCTTTATATTTTGCATTGGATAATATGTGATACTTATTTATAAATATAAATATATTATATGAGGATTGCATTGGAGCTTTAGATGGAACACATATTGCAGTTACCGTTCCCGAAGAAGACCAAATGCATTATAGAGGGCGAAAAGGGATACCAACTGTTAATGTGCTAGCAGTGTGTGATTTCGATTTACAATTCATATGTCTTAACTGGTTGGGAGGGATCAGCACATGATTCACGCATCTTGGTATCCACAATGAATAATCCAAGACTCAAATTTCCAATGCCACCTCCTGGTAATATTTTAAATTTATTTCCGTTTTTCCTTTACTTATGTAATGATAATTGATATTACTAACATTGTTTAATTGCTTCTAGGAAAATATTATTTGGCAGATAAAGGTTATCCAGATCGACAAGGAATCTTAACACCATATTCAAAGATAAGATATCATCAATCAGAGTTCCGTGGCGCAGTTCCACGAGGTTACAAGGAAATTTTTAATCGTTCACATTCTTCTTTAAGAAGTTGCATCGAGAGGGCTTTTGGCGTTCTGAAGGCTCGATGGAAAATATTGCGTGCTATGCCTCGATATTCAATCAAAGATCAAAATCGGGCCATATTGTCAACATTTGCGTTGCATAATTATATAAGAAGGAGTAAAATTCGTGATCCAACTTTTAAAATCATAGATGAAGATCCTGATTTTGTTCCTCCCGATTCATTTCCAGATGTAGCTGACAATACCGTAGAAGATAGCCTTGAAAGATCTAGAGTGCAAGAAATGTCAACTATTCATGACAACATCGCTTCAAGTTTGGTCGCGACTAGACGACATTGAATATTATAAATTAATATTTCTAAATTACTCCATTGGGAATTTATTTTGGTAGTTAAATGTAATTTGATTGTCCTCTCCCCAGTTATTTGAAATATGAGCTTTTGGTTGAGGTAGGTTGTCACTTATGTTGTAAATCATGTTTTATTTGAGATAAATTCAGTGACATCAAAAATCATTTGAAATCTATGCATATTTCACTTAACAACAAAAATATACATTTAGGTTCATATAAATTTAATTCATAAATTCGAAAAAGTAATGAACACAAACTACTCAAACTAGAAGAAAATAAAGTTCCAAGTATGAAGCTCATTTGAACATAAAGGCAATATTGGAATTTTATCAAATATACATTCCAGAAACAGCTAACTTTACCAAACACGTTTTTTGCAAACAACTAATTCAAACAGTTAATGCAAACAGCTAACAGCTAACATAAACAGCTAACAGCTAACAGCTGTTTACCAAACAGGGCCAATGTCTCCTCAATCCTTGCTTCAAATAGTTGCTGCATAGGTCTTCAATATTGTACAACTTTAAACCAACCTATTTTCATCGCATTTGACTATGACCCATGCATTGCAAGCTTGTGAAAGTAGCATCAATATTAAGTTTCAAACTTCTAAGTAGCGGTATTTCCCATTTTTGGGCTTTGCTTGGAATGTTTTCACCTTTTCTCACTGGCACCTTTAAGCTTTGTTCAATAAGGTTTTCTAATTCATCTTGAAAGATGTCAGCTCCTACCCTATCAATAGCACATAATTTGTTACTAACAAACCATAATCACCACATATAACATGAAGTACATCCCCTAAAATATATAAAAGTAGCAATTTTACATATGAGAGTAAAAGGATACAAGTGTCATAAATTCAAAGAAAGTTAGTGATACCATCAAATTATATGCAATTCATCTTCCCCATCCAATCACAAAGATCATAAGTAGTGTCATCACAAATTTGCTTCATAGCAAGGTCCATATTCTGAAGGATTAAATCGTTACACCAGGGCAAATGAATTCATTTGTACACTTCAACACTTCAACTTCCTAAACCTTTAGACTTATGACCAATGTGATTCCACCATATGCTTCTGGACCTTCTTCCAGGCTGCATCATACCCCAATTTCACTAAGTACTTCCAGTTTTTATTAGAAGACCAGATAATGTTTATTCACAAGAATAATTATTCAAGGTATTGCTCTGAATATGGCCAACATACTACTAAGCAAAAAATTTCATTAAAAGCTCATTTCCAATCCTTCCCAAATAAATTTCAGCTAATAAATCACAACCCATTAAATTTTCAATATCATCCACCAGCGGGCCATAATCATATAACCTTCATTAATACGTAGGCAATTATCGCCTCATACTTTTTATTTGATTGTCATGACCAAACTATACAAATCTCCATTTCAAAATTTCCCGTCCCCACCATTGTGTTGTTTTAAACAAAACTAGAGCCCATATAGAAGTACGTAGGAAAAAATATCTAGCTTTTAAATTTTCCAACACATAGGAATTTTTCATCACTTATTACCTTTGGCAAAACTTTAGCAATGCTCTAAAGTCTAAACATTGTAACTTCCTTGATGATTAGGCATAGATAACACATATCCACTCTACAATCTCAGTTCATTTCCTACCCCCAAATTAAAAGAAGAAGATCCATCCATTGATTTTTGAATTTCAATGCAAAAGAACTTGGAAGAACGAAAGTGCTTATAGTATGTATTTGGATTGACTAAACAATAGATTTAATTAAAAGTTTCAAATTTGGTCTTAAAAGAATTGTGGTCTTTCAAATGTTAATCTTCTTCCATATCAACTATTAACTCTCCAAGTTGGTGCAATGACTTCTTCTTCCCACTCAACGAGGGAAGCCTTAAACACTTGCCTTTACACCCATTATAAACCTCAAACCTAAAATATACTACAAACCACCCTCAATATTTTGAATGGCCCCAAATAAAAGAAGGTCGATGATCTTTCAAAGTTGAGGGCTTAAGTAGAAGCATCATTGTAGACCTTTAGAACTACCTTTGGCTATTGACTCTCTAAATTTGCTTCCAAAACAGTAGATTGTGATCCACAAGAATAGGTGAAAGAAACTAGGGTATTTGTACACACATGAACCCTATGAATCAAACCCTCCTCCACAACCATATCAATAAGGGATCTAAAGTGCTTCGCACACAAAGAATAAACAAATAATGTAATAACAACTCACCCTCACTTAACCTCCTTCTTAGCAAAAATTGGTGTAACTTCTTCGCTATTCACTAAAGCCATAAACTTAAAAGTTTTACCATAAATCATAACCGTACTCACTACCATTTATCAAACCCATTTTTTTATAATGGCTTTTAAATAACCGTGGTCTTGTTATAAGTTTTTCTCATATGCAAATTTACCACATCTATGGGTCTCCACAATAATAGCATTATCAATTATCAAGGACAAAGTACAAAGTGCTTTGGTTAAAGAATATAGTTTAACCAATGTCATTTTCAATCTTTTTGCAAAACATTAGCAACAATTTTATACATGACATTTACATAAGGGAATAAGTCCAAGGTACATCATAGGTCATGGGTCTTTGTTAGAAGATAATTTATATTTTCTTAATTTTTTGACCAAGATATTAAATATTTTTGTTATATTATTAAATATTTTTGACCAAGATATTTACGTTTTTCCTAATGGTTTGGTGAAGCTCTCCTATATCCAATTGTAACCTTTTGTCAATTGTCTTTATTAGCCTTAGAAATTTCTATCATTCATTTGTTAAGATGTTGATAATGATTTCAATGGATATTTGCTTGACTATAAATTGATGAGCTTTGGCTACAATCAGTGGAAGTGCAATGTGCGTCTCACAAGTTTTTCTATTCCTACTAAAAGATGGATTGTTCCCATTTTATGAGTAAGGTTAGGCATTCTTTTGCTTAGCCATATAATATTCCAAATTTACCTTATTTATTACAATGTTTTTGAAAAGATATATTTTTTATATTTTGCACATCGCGCGAGAGGTTGGTTCGGGATCCTCCTTGTTGCATCTAAAGAGGACCAATGGGTTATCAAATCTTAGGAGAAGACCGTATATATCACTAAATTCACTAATGTAGTTGGGGTGTTTCTTCTTCAAAGAAAGTGCTTGGGCGTGCTTTTCCCAAGCTGCTTTTAAACCTTATATCTCTCTAATGCAATTTTATTTATATATTCTCATATTGTAAGGCGCAAGGCCAAGCACCCTACTGCAGTCCCCTATAATGGGTAGATTTGCTTGCTAGGTGTGCTTGTGTATACTTTTGAAATATTATTTGTATTAAAATAAGAAAATGAACGAGTAGTTGGGTCAGCGCAAGAACACAACATGATTCCTGGCTTTGGAGCATGCACGGGTTCCTGGCCCAGTGCCTTGAACCCATTTCAACCCTAACCTAAAAGCCAACGCCTCTATAATCCTTACTTCAAACAATTGTTGTACAATATTGAACAACCTTGAACCAACTGATTTGCATCTCCAAACGTTTGACTGTGATTCACGCATTGCAAGTCTCTAAAGAGTTTTAGCATTAGTATTAAGTTTCAAACTTCCAAGTAGATGGTTTTTCCTATTTTTGCCCTTTGCTTGGAATGTTTTCATCTCTCTTCGTTAACACATTTCAACTTTGTTCAATTAGGGTTTCTGCTTCAGTTCGAGCCATATCAGCTCCCACCATCTCAATAGCACATAATTTGTTATAAAGAAACCATAATCTCGGTGCAGAACACCAAAAGTATTACCCAAAAAAAAAAATCATAATTTTCACGCACAACATAAAGCACATCCCATAAGATATATAAAGTAACAATTTTGCATAGTAAAGCTAAAAGGATACAGGTGTCATAAATTTAAAGCATACTGGTAATATCATCAAATTATATGCAATTCATCTTCCCCATCCCAACCACAAAAATCACAAAGAGTATCATCACAAATGTGCTTCTTAGGAAGGTTCATATTCTAAAGGAAAACATCCTTACACCACGACAAATGCATTTATTTTCATAAAATTAACTTCCTAAACCTTACTTTAAATTTACAACCCATGTGATTCTAGCCTATACTTCTGCCCTCTTCTTCTAAGCTAGACCATAACCCAATTTCATTAAGTACTTCCAATTATTATTATAAGATCGTATAACCTTATTTTGCAAGCACAATTATTCAAGGGAATGTATAAATACGGTCGACACACTCTTGAGTAAAAACTTTCATTAAAATCTCATTTTCATTCATTCCTTAATAAATTCCAACTAATAAATAACAAACCATCAAATTTTCAATACCATCCACCATTGGGACATAACCATATAACCTTCTTAATGGGTAGCAACTTATCATCTAGCACTTTCTATTTTATTACCATGACTACCCTCTATATAATCCCTATTTTAAAATTTCCCGTTCTTGTCTGTGTTGTTCTAAATCAAACTCGAAGAAACATCCAATCTTAGCCTATATAAAAGTATGTCGCGCTAAACACCTAGCTTTTAAAATTTCCGACACAAAAGAATTTCTCATCACTTGTTATCATCGGTAGGTTAAACAAGCCGTATAAAATTTTGGCAATGCTGTACACACTGTATCTTCCTTGCTTGGCACATATAACATATACCACTCGACCATCTCAATCTATATCCCCCCTCCCCCAATTATAGAAAAAGAAAATCCATCCAATAATTTTTGAATTTCAATGCAAACTTGGAAGAAGAAAATTGCACACAATATGTGTTTGCATTAACTAAACAATATATTTGATTAAAAGTTTGTTATTTGGTCTTAAAAGAACTGTAACCTAACTTTTAATTTTTCTTCTCTATCAGCTCTCCAAGTAGACATAAAGACTTCTTTTTCCTCTCAATGAGGGAGCCTTAAACACTTGCCTCTATACCCATTATAAGCCTTGAAACCTAAAATATAACACAAACCATTCTTCATATTTTGAATAGTGCCCAGATCAAAGGAGGTCAATGATCTACCAAAGTTAAAGGCTTAAATAGAAGCATCACCATAGAGCTTTAGAATTGCCTTTAGCTATTGAGCCTCCTTTGCCTCTGGCTTCCAAAGCAACAAACTGTAATCCATATGAATAGATGAAAGAAACTAGGGCATTCCCACACACATGGACCCTATGAACCAAACCCTTTTTCAAGTCTACATCAATAAGGGATCTCAACTGTGCATACATAAAGAATAAGCAAATAAAGTAACCCTTAGCCTCCCTTCTCACAGAATATTGGTGTGACTTTCTTCACTATTCACTAAGTTACCATGAATCACAGCCATACTCACTACCATTTATCAAAACCATTTTTTTAATGGTGGCTTTTACATAATCACGACCTTGTTATAAATTTTGCTCATATAGAAATTTACCACGATGTTGGGTCTTTGCAATGATAGTATCATCAAGGATCAAGGATCCAACACAAAAGCACTTTCATTAAAGAATATAAGTTTAAGAAGTGCCATTTTCAAGCTCTTCATAAAACTTTGGCAACAACTTTATTCATGACATTTGTATAAGGTAGTAAGTATAAAGTCCATCATATGTTATGGGTCTTTGTTAGAAAACATTATTTAAAGTTAAGTATTTTTATTACTTGTATTCTTTTAATTTTTTCAAATGATCTTATTATAATATGAAATGTTTTTGACCAAGGTATTCATGTTTTTTTCTAATGATTAAGTGAAATTCTCTAATGAAATTATAACCTTTGGCCCATTTCTTTGTCAGTTTTCTAAAATTCTTATAAATCTCTAGTATTTATTTGTTAATATGTTGATAATGATTTCAATGGATATTTTCTTGACTATAAATTCATGAACTTCACTTGCAAACGATGGAAGTGGGGAATGTGTCTCCAAAGCTTCTCTATTCCTATTGAGATATGGAATGTTCTCATTTTATAAATAAGCATTCTTTTGTTAAGCAAGATATTATTGCAAATTTTTATCTTATTCATTAAAATATTTTAGAAAGATACATATTTTTTAAAATATTTTGACATGGGAGAAGAGATTGGTTGAGGATCCTCCTTGTTGCATCCGAAGAGGACTAACGAGTTGTCAAATCTTATGGGAAGATCTTATTTATCAATAAGTTTACCAGTGTAGTTTGGGCATTTCTTCTTCGACGAAAGCGCTTTGACGTGCTTTGACCCATATGGCTTCTAAACCCTATATCTCTCTAACTCTATCTCATTTATGTACTTGCATATTTTGAGAACCATGAGTAGACATTTGGATGTGGTCTCCCATGGATTATTATACTTGTGCTCTTGTATAACTTTGATATCTGATTAAAGCACAAAACCGAAGGGGTAGTTGGGTTAGTATAGGAACACGATAGGCTTACCCAGGAACACGGACGTCCTGTCTTAATGTGCTCTTGGCCTAGGAGACCAACTATCCCTATTCTAACTTTGATCAAAGAATCAAATTTTAAAAACTTTGAGAAAATTAATAGGAATATAGATTTCAACCAGTTTTGTCAAAAAACTACTGAGAAATAATTTTACCTCTTTCATTGACCTTCAACTGAAGGGACAATTGAAGGGGACACGGGTCTGGTAAAATAAGGCTTTCAAAAGGGGGTCCGCGAATAATCCCCAATGTGGGGACCATTTAAATCCATTGGCTTTAACCAAATATTTATATTCAGGAGTAACGGAACAACGTTAGGGTGGAATGCACCCCAATGCCGCTCGTCATCAATAATTACCTCTTTCTAATCAAGTCGGGAAATAGATTAAGTTACACTAGAGCAAAATAAAATCATGCAACAAATTAGTAGATATGATAGCATAAATAATAAAATACAATTATGATGTTTAAACTAAAAATAAAAAATAAAAATAAAATTATTTATAGTGTGTGACGACCAACTAATCATCAATAATTACATCTTTTAAGAAATACAACCACAACAACAACAACTCCTAGTATGAATCCCACTTTTACTAGATTAGGAAGATCCAGATGTAGGAAGTCCTACCTCTCTAGACATCTCTACCACAAAGAGATCGATTTAAAAAGACCCACATAATTTTTTTTTTGAAAAACATTTTAGAAGTTGAAAATCTTCTAACAGGTAAAAGTAATACCCACCTTACAATAATAAGAACAATTAGTATTAAACGAAATAATATATAACATAACAATATTGAAATAGCGCATTACCTCAAACAACTAAGGTGATGAAAAAAGAAATTATGTGAAGGTCTGATTACTACTAGCATACACTACAGTAGGAGCAAGAGAGAATAATAACAAAAAAACACAACACTACATATTTTCTATGCATTCATAAATCAAAAGAAGGACAAGGTGCACGCTACTTAGTTATGATCCACTATCTTAATCCTAGACTTCCACGGATGCCTATCTTGAGCAATGGCCTCCACTAAATATAAATAATTCAAATCCTGTTTATCCACTTCATTCCTACTCTTTTTTGGTCGTCCTTTACCTCTTCTACATTTCGGAAGAATAATCATTTTGGATTTCCCAAAAGGTTGCATCCACATTCACCCTCTTTACATGCCCAAATCATCTAAGTCTACTGCCTCTCATCCTATTCTCTGTTGTTGTCACTCCCACTTTGTCTCTAATAACTTCATTCTTAATCCTATCCTATCTCGTTAGACCACACATCTATCTAATCATTATCTCCTCCACTATAATCAACCTCTGGCTTGAGTCTTTAATTGCCTAACACTCTGAACCATACAAGAACGCTGGTTTGACTATCGTACTATAAACTTTGCCTTTTAATCCTACTGGATTCTTCTAAACACACAACACTCCTGAAATATTCTTTTATTTTTATCATCCCAGTTTTATACGCTGGTTAATGTCTGCATCAATATCCCCTTTCTTCTAAATGATCGAGCCTAAATATCTTAACTTCTCTACCCTTGGTATTGTCACCGCACCAATGGTGACTTCTCCAATACCGTTTTGCAATCAACTGAATCTACATTTTGAGTACTCAGCCTTTTATCTTCTTAATTAAAAACCTCTAGACTCCAGGGTATATCTCCATTGCTCTAACTGTCGTTAAACCCACCCTTAGTCCCATCAATAAGAACAATATCACAAGCAAATAGCATACACCATGGAAATTAGTCTTGAATTCTTTTAGGGGCTGTTTGGTGAGAAGAAAAGGAATGGAACTTGAAACCTTTAGATTTCAAGTTCCTTGCCTTGTGTTTGGTGAGACCTTTTTGGGTATGGAACTTGAAATCTGGAGGTTTCAAGTCCCTCCCAAAACCAAGGAACTTGAACCCTCCCTCACTTGGGGGGTTCCAAGTCCCCATCCCCAAGGGATCAACTTATTTTTAAAGAATGATAGTAGAGGGGAGGAAGAGAAAGAAAGAGCTACTTTATGGGGAAGATGAATCGTTGGACGTAAAATTCAGTCTGCTGGATGAAGTTGACAAAGGAGTCCAAATTGAATTGGAAAAGTTTTAATTTTTGGGCCAATTTGGCATTCTCAATATTTGAGGCTTGATGTGAATTGGTAGCCAACTACAGAACTCGATGATATTGCGGCTGGGTTTGATTTTTTTTTTGGGTAAATTAATATAGAATTATTTAAGAAAAAATAATAAAAATTATACTGATAACTTATAATGTTTTAAAAATAAGAATAAGTTTGATTCTATTTTATAACTATTCACCAAACAGTAAGGACTGAAAGTCTGGAACATGATTTCATTTCAGTTTTCACCAAACAACTGAGTTCAGGATTCAAGTTTCAAATCCAACCCCTCAAGATTCAAGTTCTGATCCCATTTCATTCTACTTTTTCTCACCAAACATGCCCTTAGTGAGTTCATCCATAACAATAGTGAAAAGAAACGGGATTAGAGCATTTCCTTGATGGAACCAATGTCAATATGAAAGCCATCTGTATCCCCCTCTTAAGTTCCTAACACTCGTCTTTACTCTCTCATACATATCCTTAATGACTTGAATGTATGCAATCGTTACTTCTTTCTTTTCCAAGTACCTCCACAACATCTTTTGCAGAACCCTATTGTGTGATTTCTCTATATCTAGGAACACCATGTGGAGATCCTTTCTTTTCCTATTTAACTCCATGAGCGTTCTTATTAGATGAACATTTTTCATAGCTGATCTACCTAGTATAAAATCAAATTGGTTCTCCGAAATTGATATATGCTTTCTCAACCTCCTCCCAACCTTTCTCACAATAGTGCGACTAAGCAATTTTATGCATCTATAGTTATTACAATTTTAAATATCACTCATGTTCTTGTAAAGTGGGTTGACAATACTGATTCTCTATTCGTGGGTCATCTTTACAGTTGTAAAGGTAATATTAAATAGTTCCGTTAACCACTCTAGTCCCTCTTCACCTAAACATTTCCAAATTTCCACAGGGAATTGGTTTAGGCTGCAACTTTGATAGTCTTCATATTCCTTAAGGCCTCTTTAATGTCATCTTTCTTTATACTATTAGAGAACCTATAGTTTCAGTTACTCTTTATGACGCCTTTGCTCGCTACCTTGAACATCATCAATCTTATCACCATTAAAGAGCTTATAAAAGTAACTCTGTCACCTTTGTTTTATCTTAACTTCCTTTATTAAGACCTTATCGTCTTCATCTTTGATATGCCTTACATTTTCCAATTTTCTTGTTTTTTTTTCCCTTACCTTAGCTAACCTAAAGACCTCATTCTCACCTTTCTTAGTCTCAAGTCTTTGATATAACCTTTTATAGGCCTTTTCTTTATGATAATGATAGCTTTTGTTGCTATCTTTTTAGCAGTCTTGTACATAGCTTTGTTAATGTCTTTTTCCTTCTTGGTTCTGCTATCAATTAGAGTTGTATATGCATCTTGTTTCTCCTTAACTTTCTCTTTCATGTCCTTATTCCACCACCATGCTCCTTTTGTTCTACCTCCACTTCCCCTAGAAGTTCGTAAGATTTCCTTAGCCGACTTCTTAATGCATTTGCCATTAATTCCCACATTGAGTCTATATCATTTACTTTTTTCCAACTCCCTTATGAATTAATCCTCACTGATAACTTAGCCGCATTCTCACTATTACGATTTCATCATTTAACTCCAGGAACCACAACACTTCTCTTCTTTCTCTTTGTGCTTTTATTCTACACATCCATCACCAATAGTCTATGATGTGTCCTCAAATACTTACTTGGTTCCACTTTACAATCTTTACACAACTTCATATTTGCTCTAATTAGAAAGTAGTTAATTTGAGTCTTTGTACCGCCTCTCTTAAAGGTCACCTAGGAATCCCCCATTCTTCTTAAAAAGAGAGTTTACAACCGACAATTCATAAGCAACCGCAAAGTCCAAAATTAACACCCTCCATTGTTTCTTTCCCATAGCTAAAGCCTCGGGGTGTCTTGTAATGCACATAGCAAAAGTTAACAAATCAAAACATAGATGGTTGCAAGATGTTCAATATCACCTAAGAATAAAAGAAATTACAAATAGATTTCATGTCACCCTTTAAAGAGAGTTTAATCACATTATTAAGTATGTCTAGTCATGGTGTGTTATGATTTTTAAACGTATGATAGAGTTCTACTGCAAGCATATAGTTCTTAGTACTAGAAAATAATAATTGACTATCAATATGCAGAAACGGGGATATGAAATTTGGCCACTAAACTCTAAAAATTTAACACTTTGGTACCCCCAATTTTAGCGTATTCACACTTTAGACCAGGTTTTGAAAAACTTAGCACTTTGGTATCTCCAGTTTTGATGCAAGTGACTTTCTGATGCTTTTTATTATTATTTTAGTCCTTAAACTTTTAGAAATTGTACAAAATCCCTTGAAAAGGATTACACTGTAAATAAGCTATTTTTAGGATTTTTTTCACAAAATATGCTTGATTAAACTTCTTATAATGACTTTACTGGTACTAGTTATCACAATCTACTATTTACATCTTATATATTATACTTTCTATAGTTATAGGCCCACCATGCTTAGCAAAAATAACTAAAACTTAATTAGAGAGTTTCGACCGTTACCTGAACTTAGTCGGCGCGGGACCCTTGTATTCCTCTAGCTTCTAATTTGCAGAGATTGCTAATCTCAACTACACCTTCCTTAGATCAAGCATAGCACAAATCTGTTTTGTTTCCTACCTCATGTCGTAGTCACTAATTGAGTTTTATATTTTAAAGGATAGTGAGAGTTTAATCAAGAAACTATAATATTTAAGGCATAAGGTTTGATTGAATAATGTTCCCTACTGGGAAACTTCTTTTATTGAAAGCTTGAAAGTGGGTATGTCATAATGGAATGCTTGGAGAGGGACTTAAGCTAAGATCATTAGAGATGGTTACTCATAGAGAAATGGAGAATCCCGACTTTTCTTTTGCTCAAGAATGCTCAAATAATCGTATCTTTTCTCAGCAATCAATCTCTTCTGTTATAGAGGGGATGGGGTACATAGGATGCCCTATTGGTTACAGTACACACTGATTTTTTATATGGCTACAATACATACTGACTTTTCACATGGCTACAATAAACACTTTATTTTTACAAACCTGACATTTGTCAAAATAGTACAATAATAGGCAACCACTTTTCAGAACTTTTAATGATGATAAGACTAGTCATCATTATTGAGATTCTGCATGCCTTCATCTCCAATTATCTTCCAGACCATCATTATATGGATAATCATCAAAATCTTCATTAAATTGCTTAAGATGCTTTGGATTCCATTTTTCAAATAATTCAAGAAGATATTTCTATCATTTTGCTGATAAGAATTTTCCAACTCCAACGTGAACGAGATAATCAAAGATATTTTCTGACACTGCTCCTTCCACCTTCATGTACTCTTTAAAGTCATTACCATAGGAGAAAGTAGTGTTTCCACAATACATTAACGTTTTTCCTTGTTCAATTAATGCCCAACATTGATAATAAATGTTGAAAAATCCAATGTCTCTTGCTAAAGCAGGATTATTAATTAATTCTCGTCGTTTAGAAACCCATTCTTATCGTTGATTGTAGAGATCGTCGTAATCAACAATTTGAATAAGATAATGAGGTGATTTGGCTTTTCCATTTTCATATTCGATTAATGCGCTATATATTTCCAAATTTAGACATTTGCTAACTGGAATTTTTGTTGGACCTTCAGGAGATGTAAGAATCCAATGGATTCTTCGGAGCATGAATTGCTGAAATTTTGTTAGTCTTCAGAAAAATGGAAACTTTGCATGAATTTCTATAAAGTAAAGTACCATCCCGTATTCCCAAGCTTTAATGAGATGGTCATTTGGAGATGTTGAATTTGCTGGGAAACTAACACCACCAACTCCAGACTTGTCAAGAAAGTAGATAGTCGTTCCCTAAGACTCTCAATTATCATAGAAATAATGATGATAAAAGTCAATGCAAGCTGCATACCACTCATTGAACCGTTTTTCTTGAACATGAAAACTTATTTTCTCTTGAGTATCATAAGGACACCGTGGTAATTAACTTGTAACTCCAAAAGGAAAAATATTTGGGTTATTAGGTAAGCTGTAGATAGCAGCTCAAAACGTGATCTACTTTTTTATAAGGAGTTTCAAATTATCAATATGGACTCTACTAGGAAGAGAAGCTCGTTCTAGCAGGAATGACATTTCATTATAGATTTCCTCCTTTTCTGGCAGGAGATTGGCTTTGGTGATCACTATTGGCGAGTTCTTGAGTTAAACTGTCTGCTAGAGAATTCTTCGATCCTGTATATATTCAATTGAAAAGGAAAACTGGTTAAGCCATAATTGCTAATGCAGGAGTATCCCTTGTGCTTGCATGTTTGAAAAATTCTTTTTCATAAAACCAATTATTCCTTTGCAATTAGTTTGAATAAGAAAAGGTTTTGGGGTTAAAAAGATTAAGAATTTTTCAATTCCCCTTATGACTGCATGAATTTCTTTTTCCATCGTGGAGCAATTGCATTTTGCCTTATTAAAACTTCCACTGCAATATTTACAAAGTTTTTCTCCTTCTTTGATTTTAAGTACTACACTCTAATGTTCATTGCTGGCATCTGTCTCAAAAATTAACTCATCTCCTTCATTAGGCAAATTAAGAACATGAAGATTTTTACATATCTTTTTGAAGTTCTGGACAATTTTTGTATCATTAGTGGTCTATATCCAACTTACTTCTTTCTTGACTTTCTGTTGTAATGGCTTTCTTAGTTTAGCCAAATATTTGATGAAGTTTGAAGCATAGGTAAGGCATCTAAGAAACCTTTCTAGTTGTTTCCTATCTTCAAGTTTTTCAAGAAAATTATCTATTTTTTCTAGAATATGTTTTTGTAGGATGATTTGTCCAACTTTTATCTATAGACCTAAAAATTCAATTTATTGTTCAGCATAAATACATTTGTTCTTGCCAAGTATGATACCATGATCAATGCATCTTTGGTTGACAGCTAAGACATCATCTTTGTGTTGTTTTATGGTTTTGGAAAAGAGAAGGATATCATCAATATAAACCAAACAACAATGTTTAAGGTTTTTGAAGGTGTTATCCATTCTTCTTTGAAATATTTGAGGTGCATTTTTAATACCAAATGGCATTACTATCCATTCATAGTGTCCTTGTGGGCACTCAAAGCACGTAAAGGAATGTTTTCCTCATCTATGTTTATATGTTAATAACCGCTTTTGCAATCCATTTTCGAGAACCGAGAGGCTTCTTAAATTCTGTTGAAAAGGACTGCTTTGCTAGGAATATAGTAACCATCAAAGATAATATTATCGCTAAGATTTTTGTAATTGATTACCATTCTAGCTTTTCCTCTTTTTTCTTTAGTATGATTTCTTACCATGAGAGCGGAACTGGTGTGAGGACTCTTGTTGTTCTTGATTAATCCTTTTTCTAGAAGTTCTTAATTTGTTTATCAAATTCTTGAATATCCTGGTGTGTATATACCATTTGTTTAACTCGAATAATAGTGTTGGGATTTAATAAAGTGATTTTAGCAAATGTTTTATCTTTATCCCAAAATTTTAGTAGATTATCAGACTAAGGTTCTCTCCATAATTTTTCTTGGTGTTCAACAATATGATCTTTAATAGATAACTCAGGCAATGAGATTGTCAATGCTACTTCTCGTTGTGCAGGCATTACCTTCTCAGTATAATAGTGTTGGGATTTAATAGTGTTGGGATTTAATAAAGTGATTTTAGCAAATGTTTTATCTTTATCCCAAAATTTTAGTAGATTATCAGACTAAGGTTTTCTCCATAATTTTTCTTGGTGTTCAACAATATGCTCTTTAATAGATAACCCAGGCAATGAGATTGTCAATGCTACTTCTCGTTGTGCAGGCATTACCTTCTCAGTACGTTGGCTGCATGTAAATTCGATTTTCTGATGAGTGTAAGGCTGACTTAATTTTTCAATAGGAACTGAGTGATTATTAATTGCAAATATTATTTGGTTTATGGTATGGGTGCATGGAGAATATAATATTTAAAAATTATTTCTAATAATCATATCATGAGAGGGTTGATCAGTAGCCCATAGAATTGGTATAAGGCATTAAACTCTTCCTAATTCTATGGATAACCCTTCTATAACGTCATTGTGGCTCATAATATTATTATCATCTATCCTTGCTTGTCAAGGATTCTTGGGATTTTTCAACATTAATTATGAAAATAATGTTCTCTTTTCAAAGCATATAGAACCACCACTATCTATGTAAGCACACTGTTGATATTTATTATATCCCTCTAAACATACATTTAGTGGGATATAGATACTATTAGGATTTGTATGGTAGCTTCATAGCATATCTTCATAGTTATATTTTTGACGAATTCATCCTCATAGATTGGTTCACTAACAGTTCTAGTTTTGTACCAAATGACCTTTCTGCACTGGGTCTTGCAGGTTCAAAACTCATTCTATTTATTTCACTGGTTATGCTAATTGTATCATCTTCTTTAAGCTCTTCTTTAGCTGATGAAGATCTTTCTCCCTGGTCTGATCTTGCACTCATGCTTCTTAATAATTGGGGTTTAATGGTGATTTTTATCTTCCTTATCAATTTTTATTACATTTTTCTTATTGATCTTAGTAGGGTTGGCAAAACTAGAAATCCATGGCCTGTCAATTTTTAACTCTTGAGGATTGGACTTAATCATCTGGATTTTTTGCATGGGGATAGGACTTTCAAATCTGCCTCTGTCATTGTTACCTTAGTCTTTGGGTCTATTGTATTATCTAAT
Organism: Selenicereus undatus; assembly: GCA_017589665.1. Taxonomy (NCBI): domain Eukaryota; kingdom Viridiplantae; phylum Streptophyta; class Magnoliopsida; order Caryophyllales; family Cactaceae; genus Selenicereus; species Selenicereus undatus. The sequence goes on along the minus strand of JACYFF010031954.1, from coordinate 76,952,944 downwards.
TTGTAGATAATTTTCTAAAATATCCTTAGAGGATATCCTACTCTTTTCATGTCTATCCCAGCTGTTTTTATCTTAAGGGATATGAAGTTTTTAGCAAATTAATCCTTTAGACGCACATAATATCTAGGTCGACAATTGAATCTTACCGATCCATTACATAAATTAGTTTTAATCCCTGTGATAATTTGATTATTAAATTTGGTATGCCTAATATCACCGAGTAATGCATATAGATCAATGTCTTTGCCAAAATATTGTAATTGAGTGATTTGAATTTGGACAATTCCGACATGAATATACTAGTACTTTCTATCTTTGTTATGCTTAAGGATATCATCTCAATTAATGAGATTAACTTTCCCAACATCATACTCACAATCCTTTATCTCAAGATCTGCTTCCATCATTTCACAGACGTATCTGCTTTTTAATTGAAAGATGGATTTTTTATAGATCATATCCTTTTGGATAATGGGAAGGACCCAATCTCCTTTGACATCTTCGTTTTCATTGTCTACAACAAACTCTTCTCCTTGAAGATCACTAGGACTAATCGAGCTACTTTCCATCACATGACTTGTTTCTTCATAATCAATTTCTTCATATTCATTGTCCAATATAATTTCAACAATCCCTTTATTGTTATTTAGGGCTAGATGTAACGCCTGATGTTCACTAAGCTCAACATAATCCAGGCTTCCCAATGTTTCAATGAGCTTGTTATTCTTCATATGTTTGCATTCATTAGCATAATACTCTACTTCTCCGCAAGCCCAGCATTTACAGTTGTTTTTTCCTGCAAGATAATAAGCTGCTTTGTTAAAAAATCTTCGTTTTTTAGGACTAGATTTGTTATAATATTTTCTTCTATATTTCTCTCTCTGCTTGTTAAAGCTCTTTTTCTTGTAAAATTTTCTTTTTCTTCTTCTTTAAGGTTCTTTCCCCCATTGGTGAGGTGAATCCCAACAAGTGAGGCAATTGCTTCTTAATTTTCTTTTGCTTTTGAAGATCAAGACATTGGCCATTAACTCATTTTCTTAGACAAGAGATTCTTGAACCAAGGGTATCAACGACATCTATTCTTTCAAGCCAAGCCATGTATTTTTCATTAATTATAGAATTTATTGGATATGGCAATTTATCATAGGGCATACCAAGATAAGTTTCATTATGTCCAATTTTATAATAATATATTGACTGAATTCAACAATATAGTTTTCTAGGTATCTCATATCTCATAACTCAATATTGTCAATCTTTCTTTGCCATTTTCTTGCTTTTTCTTCAAAATTAAGTTTAGCTCCGATGAATTCCGTTTCGATTTCCTCGCACAAATTTCTAAACATAATAGCTAGTGTTTCTATTATTCTTAATGTATTTTTACCTTCTTCACTTAATGAATCATACCAGTTAGCTACAGTGTCGGAAAAACTATGTTCGATATAGTTTAGGAAGTTTACAACAGTCCATTTAGTATGTAGATTTGAGACACTATTCATTCCTCTTTTTCGACTCTTCTCTATTTCGGGCTCCATCAATATTTAAGATGTATCCTATTTGACTAATCGGTGTAAAGCCAGTTTCTTTATAGGTTGTGGTTTTCCTTGGGATAAACCCAAAGGAAAAATTGCTTGTACGTCGTGCTGGGACGTACCTAGGTCTTAAGAAATGAGTATTTCTTCCAGAAGGTTTTAAATTTTCGGGCTTAGGAATGACATTGTTAACTAAATTGGTCTCTGTTTCATATAAGTCGAGTTCTTCTCCAATCTCATTGATCTCATTTTTAACCATCATTTTACCATATTTCTTGTCCAGTTTTCTGCTAATTTTTTCTAATAGTAATACATTGAGATCTTCTAATTTAATCAGATTTATCTGCTGATATATTTCTTCTTCTAATTGGACATTATTAGTCTCTTCATTATCATCAAATAACACGTCATGTTTATCACTAATTACACTCATAATCTTATTTAATTGTTATGGATTATGTTCTTTCTTAAATATATTATGTAGTTCTTCAAGAGTATACTGCTTATACTCTATGTTCTTCTTTTTCTGCTTTCTCAGTTGATTTTTCACTTGATTTTTTTCCTACTTCTTTTTGCATTTTTATATCGTGCAGTGGAAATGGAATTTTGTGTTTTGGGTTTTGAAAAGGATTTTTATACTGAAATGGGGTACTAATACTGGAAGTAGATTTTCTGCTATGTCTAATTTCATTAACTAAAGAGAGGTGAATTACCGATAACTACTTTTTAAGCTCATTGACTTCAGTCTTAATTTTAGTTAATTCTGCTTTCAATTCTAAAACTATATCAGTGATATAGTTCAATTGAGGTGCTACTAAAGTAATTCCTTCTGGGTAATGAACAATATGCGTATAATTAGGACCAGGGCAATCAGGTGACGATTCAAGCATTAATCACAGTTAATTAGCTTAATTAGTTATTAATTAGCTTAATTCTCTTAATTATTTTTGGTCACAAGGCTCTGATACCAGATGAAAGAGGACGTCAAATACTACTAGTGAGCAAAATACCACATACACAATTTTAGATTTTTCGAAAGTACGTTTTAAGGATTTGGGCTGAATGCAAATACGAAAAGTTTAGGGATTTGCAAATAAATTTCGATAGTGATTTGTCCCAAATGTTAATGGCAAATGTTAATGGTGTAATAACTCAGTGGACTTGATTGTGACTTTTTCAAAAAAATTGGTCATGCAAATGAATACACCAAAGTTCATGTACCCAAATGTAAATTATTACATTCCTAAACTCCTCCATTAAAATCTAGGGTCTAACTTCAATAAAAAGTACATAAATGACATGCTAAGTAAACACTATAAATACTAATCATTTGAGGCCACTATTATATGTAGAGTTGGAAATGAGCCAAACTGAGCTCAAGCTTTCCAAGCACGAGGTGTGGCTTGTCCCTTTTTAACTCAGCTCAAGCTCAGCTTATGGCTCACTGAGCTTGAGTTTGGCAAGCTTGAGCTCAGCTTGCTATTGGCTTTTATGCTTAGATTAACTCAAGGCTTAACGCCTGGTAACCTTGTTTTATTTCCCTCTAAACAATATTATTCTTGTAAACTGCACTTAAAGCTTATGTTTTAACCATGTGGGACGTTAAGAGGATAAACTAGAGGTGAAGACGTACATCAAAGCATAAACATCGTAGCATAAATTTCATAACCAATGTATAAAATAATAATAATAACAAAACAAAATATATGTTTATAGTGGAGTTGGGAAAAGCTTACCCGACACGATTATCGACCCGAAACCGACACGAAATTAAGTGGGTTTGGGTATAAATTTTCGACTCGTTTAATTAAATGGGTTGACACATTCAACCCGTTTAATTAAATGGGTTAGGTTCAGGTCGAGATTGTCGACATGAAAAAGTACCTATTTAACCTGTTTAATTAAATGAGTTAAATAACTCAACTCATTTTTTCATTTGTCATTTATCCATTTACTTTTATTAGATAATTAAGAATATAATTTTTTTTTAAAATAAGTAAATTATGACGAATCAGGGGAATTTTAAAGAGTAATTATTTAATGTGATATGTAAACTTAATTTTTAGCACTATAATTACGCATTAGTTGAATATATTAAATGTGTAAATAGTTAATTAGGCGACTGAACTTGACTTATTTATCTTAAACGGGTTAAGCGGGTCAACCCGTTTAAAAATTAAATGGGCAAAGGTCAAGGTTTTTCAACCTGTTTAATAAATAGGTTAGGTTCAGGTCGAGAAATTTTCAATCCGTTTAAGTTTAACACGAACACAAACCCAACCTGACACGACCTATTACACCACTCTAATTTATAGTACTCGGGCTTAGCAAGCCTGACAAGTCAAGTTTCCACTGGCTTAGATTAGCTAGTTTCATTCACGAGCTCAAGGTTTTTTTTAGCCAAGTTTTGCTCGCTCCTCGCTGAGTTTCCTTGTGAGCCTTCGCGGGTCAGCTTGGCTCATTGCTGCCTATATTATATGAATAAGTAAAATACTGACAATGAATAATACTTATTGTTAACAATATAACAAAAATCAATTTATCAGTTATTGCCAATAAGTGTATTCCAAAGCATAAACGGTATGAATAATTGAAATCAGAGAACTCAAGCCAAAGAGAAAAAGAAAGCAAATGAGGTCAAGAGGGGAAGATGGGCAACAATGAATTCAAACTTAGCTCGATTCTCTCTAATCTCCATTAAAAAGAGGATAAAGGAAATAAAAAAAGAAATAATACAAACCAAACTAACATTACCGAAGGCTGCAAGCCCAGAAGAAGAATCCAAAGTAAATACGAAAATACAACAACACCTATTCGAACACAAATTGAGCCAAATGAGACAATAAATTGAAATGTGCTAGTCTAAATCAAAGAAGATCACAACTCTAAATTAAAGAGAAAAAGAACTCAATCTTTACTTCAAAATCAACCACATCAATTTAATCAAATTGTTTAATTGGGATAAGTGTTAATTTTGGAACACCATTTACAAAATATCAAGCTTATTAAAGCTTTGAAAACTAGAAATGTCATGTTTGATATGCACATAAATAGAAGTCCTTGCTTGTGCGGTGATGGTAGTAGAGTTTGACACTACAGCAACTTCTAGGATTTTTGTTTTTGGAAAATAGAAATGCTAAAGGAGCTCAATGTTGTTGTTCTCACTTTAGTCCTTAAAGTTGATAAATAGGTAGGCCTAATGGTGTACTTGAAACAATGGTTTTATGATGAATTCTAAAGATGTACAAACAAAAGAGCAAGAATGCTACTACAAAA
>JACYFF010031954.1:76811861-76885601 GCA_017589665.1 Selenicereus undatus | reverse complement strand
ACACTTGGATTTGTTATCATCAAAACTTGAATATAATAACTCAACAATAATCTTCCAAGATATTTTTATAAGATATTATTCTATTAATAACAAATCTTTGACATGATAAATATAGCTTCCACAGTCTCATAATCAAATTTGAAGCACACAATATAATATCATAAAGATTACATATTCAAATTTGAATATTAAACAATCTCAATGAAATTGTGACACCTATATAAAATCAATTAAGTAATATTAATATTCCAATATCTGCTTCAAAAGTATAACACATTTAAACAATAATAATTATTAAGACAATTCAAATATAACATGATGAATATATCAATTGATTGATCTCTTTTTTTTTTTCATCAAAACATATTAAAAAGCTCAATGTGAGCTTTAAGAAAGCTAACAATATCCCCTTTTTTGATAAAAGACAAAACCCAATAAAAATAACGTATTTATACAATTTTGAACGACACACCATGAAAAGTTTTCCAAATATTTCTCCCCCTTTTTGTATTTCATCAAAAAGGTGGCCCAAGAGGAGAAAGAAAAATCGAAGCACAAAAATTATGGCAAACACATATAGCTCCCCCTTAACAATTCAATGAAAGATACTCCCCCTTAATCTATGGCACTCATAAAAAACATATAAGGGGTTAGATACTAACAACAAAATCAATCACAAATGGTACTGCTTATCGACTTGAAATTCTTGTAAGCAACATAAGCATGTAACAATGGATTAACATATAGTAACAAAATTCTCCCCCTATGAAGAGTAAATCCAGGCTATCAAAAACTGATCAAGTGATATAATTTTTCTCTTTTAGAAACAAGCAACACAAGTATTAGGGATCATAATAATTATGGACAAAAGCATTGAGATCATATGTGCATAATAACATGTCGTAATAGTATGAGATATATTAGAATATTAATCATGCCCACATTCCAAAGATAATAAAGCAAATTAAAATTCAAAAAATTTTGAAATCAAAATGCCACAAATAGTAAGTAGATCATGCAATGTAACATCGTCTTATGTTTTGTAAGAATCCAAATATTATCACAATTGAAGATGTTGACATAAGAATTCAATCCTTTGAATTGGTCATATTAAAGATACATAGTTTCTGCCTACAGTTTAAGGCCTTGGACTGCAGTGGAAGGCCTTGAATTTCTTGAACGTAACGAATTTCTCATTGGCTTGGCCTACAAGAACGTAGGAACACAATTAGTACATAGAGAGGGTTTTCCCTCAATTCACATTGGGTGGTCATGTGCCTTTTGGTACCCAAATTTGCACTAACCTAGGGCTAGATGTTCTAAAACGGCAACAATAAGGCATACGACCATTCTTTAGGAAATAATTGCATTTAATATGAGATTTGTTTTGGGACGTCGATTGAACAAAGAATTTCTTATAGACCTTCTTTTTGTTAAAGACATTATACCCAATTTGTTCTTTATTGAATGACATCCTTTGAGAGCCTAATAATTTGTTCAAATTTTCCTATCCCTTTGAAAACTTTAGAACCAAATTTTCAAAACCTTCATATTTAGATTGAACTTCTTGCTTCTTTGTTTGAAGAGTACCAATCTTCGTATGAAGTTCATCATTTGATTTTTGTAAAGCCTCTTTTTCCAATGATAAGTTTCGAATGACTTTCTTAAAGACCTTATTTTGGACAAATATTTTTGCTCACATTCAATGCAATTAACCAAGGCTTGCATGGGCTAATTCATCTTTAGAATATTCAAGAAATTCATAATAATCTACCTCATTCGAACTTTCATAATCAGTTTGTTCTTCTTGGATTTGACCTTCATTCACCATGAAGCAAAGATTCGTATCTTGTTCTTCTTCATTCTCACTATCACTTGAATCGCTATCACTCCATGTAGCTATCATCACTCTTGAATTCTTGCTTGGCCTTTTCCTTCCGTTTTTTCTGCTTTCTTTTGTAAGATCGGACAATCCTTTGCAATATGCCTTGGTAAACCACAACCAAAACAAGGACCCATATTAGATTCAATTTTATTATTATTAGAAAATTTTGTACCTTTTACGAATTTCTCATTCTTCTTTGATAAAGATCCCTTTTTATTAAACTTTTTGGGGTCAAATTTTTTGACTTGAGCATTTTCTTCAGTGCTCTAACAATCATTGCCATAGAATCTTCATCTTCTTTGCTTGACTCGTCTTCCAAGGACAATAGGTCTTAATTTGCAATTTTGAATACTGCTACTTTATTTGTTTGAGCTACTTCTTCATCTTCTTTAAGATGAATTTCATGAGTCATAAGCTTCCCAAGCAGATCATCTAGAACTAAGGTCTTGAGATTTTGAGCCTATTCGATTATAGTGACCTTAGGACCCCATTTGTTCTTAGGAAGGCATCGAAGAATTTTCCTGACCATCTCCTCATTTGTATAGGACTTGCTGAGGGACTTAAGGTTGTTGGTTATATTAGTGAAGCGTGTAAGCATTTCTTTGATAGACTCGGCCGATTGCATTTTGAATAACTCATATTGGTGAACAAGCATGTTGAACTTTGTTTTTTTCACTTGACTCGTTCCTTCATATATCACAACCAATTTGTCCCAAATCTAGTCAACTGTTTCACAAGAACAAATACAGTTATATTCATTGGCATCAAGACCACAATATAAAATTTTCATAGCTTTAAAGTTCTTAGGGAGTTTTGCAAAGTCCTCCTGTGTATATTGTTCCTCGGTTTTCGGCAGACTTTTTCCATCAATGGTTGTCATTGGACCTTACGGTCCCTTGGTCACAATGTTCCACAACTCATAGTCTTCAGTTTTGATAAAGATCTGCATCAAGTTTTTCCAATAAGAAAAGTTAGTGCCTCTAAACAAAGGATGTCTAATAGTGGAATGACCTTGATCATAATAGCCTTCTCCAGTGGTGGCCATGATTGTTGCCCACTTGACGGTAAAGTCAAAATGCAGTGGGTTTGGCTCTGATACCAATTGTTGGCCTGAGTTTGGTTAGTTAAATCACCCTAGCGGAGGATAAACAGGATGATGATCAATATTGCAAATTAATCGAAATAAAGAACTGAAGAAAGAACATGGACAAAACACAAGAATTTTTTTAACGATGTTAGCCTCAATCAGGCTTAGTGCCCGCCTTGAGTTCCCTAACTCCAGGATTAACCCAATTTTATTAGGAGGGATAGATACAACTCTAGAGTACACCTTACTCTATGTTCCAAGTCACAAGTTGCACCCTTCAACTAGGCTTGGTAGAGTTGACAATTCAACTCTATTGTCCCACCCAAACTACAACTTGGACAATACAATGAAATGTAATAGAGGCAATTGTAAGCTCAAAGTATGCAAAGAGTCGCTTTACTAAGTGTATGCCAATAAAATGCTTGCTCTTATGTTTTACTCTTCAGCTGCCTAACTCCTCCCAGTTTATAGATGAGAGGTGTAGAGAGAAGTGAAGATAAATTTGGCATGTGACCGTTCTTGAGGTAATCCAATTTTCATGCCTAATTTCAAGGCCTTGAATTGGCATCCCTAGGACTTGATTTTTTTTGTTCTTGCTTAAGTAATTCCAATGGCTGTTTTAATTGATTTGGGCTGAATATCTTGTCTAAGGCTCAACTAGAACCTTCCAAGATTGTAGTATAATCTTCTAAGATATTTTCATAAGATATTATTCTATTAATAACAAATCTTTGACATGATAAATATAGCTTCACAATCTCATAATCAAATTTGAATCACACAATGTAATATCATAAAAATTACATATTCAAATTTGAATATTAAACAATCTCAAAGAAATTGTGACACATTATATAAAATCAATTAAGTAATATTAATATTCCAATATCCACTTCAAAAATATAGCACATTTAAACAATAATAATTATTAAGATAATTCAAATATAACATGAGGAATATATCAATTGATTAATCTCTTTTTGTCTTTCATCAAAACATATTAAAAAAATCAATGTGGGCTTTAAGAAAGCTAACATCTTCCATACTTTTTTCTTTTGCTGATATGTAATTCTTGTCCTCCCTGACTACCCCTCCTTCTTAACTCTTTCCCCATGCTTCTCATACCTTGCCATTGAGACCTGGATCCTACTTTTCCTAATAATTGCATTATTTAGCATGTGAATACTCCCTACTTCCTCTTCTCGAGCCCTAAATCTCGCAAAGACATATCGAGTTGTGGTTCTTATAAACCTTCTAAAGGGGATGTAAGAGTTGCTAACTTTGCCTGCTCTCCGAAAAATACCTTTCAAACTAAAAGAATCCAAATCTTGGGGGAGATTGTAAGCGAAGGCTGTGAATTCTTTAGTGTTTCCTTCAGTCCTGTCCCTGTAATTTGAGGGATGGTGCCAATGCTCTCTCTTTCGCTCACTCTATGACATCTTATTTGTGATAGAAATTGCATATGTTTTTTCATTTTTTTATTTCACGTTGTTAACTAAATATTTGTTATTCGCGTCACAAATTGCAAATGTTCTTTTTTCTTTCGCATATTGAAGAGATATTTATTTTTTTACGTTGTTAGCAAATATTCGTTATTCGTGAGACAAATTGTAGATGCTTTTTTTTGTATATTGAAGAAATAATTATTTTTTTTTGCATACCAATTTTGCCGATAATTTAACCAAAAAAAAGCCACCGCCAGATCTGCTAATCTCACGCTAGTGAGCAGTCTATTTGTGCTTAGGGAACGACGTTGATGGTTTGATGGCGAATAGTCGACGGCGGGCAGCGGCGTTAGACAAACACAAATTGAGCGCATGCGAGCAGTCGACGACGGGCAATAGTAGTTCGGAGTGAGGACCATTGCATGGTGACCCAGGCATGATGTCGACCACGGTCCAGCGGCAGGTGCCGTACGACAACGAGGACAACTGCACAACGATCAGTCAACAATCTGCCAAGTGATTTTGAGAGAGAAGATGAATAGAGCAACGAGGGTTTTGAGAAACAGGCAGAGCGTTTTGAATGTTAATGAGGGGAAAGGTAGATTTTTTGAGATAATGTTTTATGAATTCAGGATTGTATTTGGATAAGGGTAGGATATGTTATTGTTATTTTATTTTATAGCTTTTTCTGTATCTAATGCAAATAATAAAAATGTTTCGTGAATACAAATAAAAAAATAATATATCTACAATAACCGTCACGACTAATGAATTTTTAGTTGACAACGCAAAAAGTTTAAATTTTTTTTCTATGTACACAAAAAATTAATATATTTGTAATTTGTATGACGAATAATTAATATTTGGTTAAGAATGGGAAAAATTAAATTTCATAAATAGACCACCAAAATAAGACATCTGCAATTTGTGCCATAAATAATGAATACTTGGTTAATAGCGCAAAAATAAAAAAAATATTTCTTTAATATACAAAAACACTTAACACATATGAAATTTCTATCACACATAATGAATTTGTGTTATGAATAATGAATATTTGGTGAAGGACGCAATATATATATATATATATATATATATATATATATATATATATCATAAATAGACCACCAAAATAATATATTTACAATTTGTATCATGAATAACGAATATTTGGTTGCCAATGCAAAAAATATAAGATTTTTTATTACTACACAAAAAAACAAACACATTTGAAATTTCTGTTACGAATAATGAATTTTTGGTTACTAACGCAAGACATAAATAATATTTCTTCAATATACAAAAGAAATTAACTAATATCAACAATTCAACTCCATCCCATTCCTTTCCACTTCTTCGCACTTTTTTCCCACTCCTTTGCACTCTCACATACAAGAAACCACTCCTACCCACTTTCGTCAGCTTCTTCCCACTTCTTGCCATTTCACACCTCAATATATCCACAAAAAGAACATAGCCTTAATATAGGATTTCATGCAATGAGGTCTAAAACTTAAATGTGTCTAGCACCCATAAGTATGAAAAGAAAAAAAAAATTAGCAAAAAGTAATAATAATTATAACTTTCGATTTTAAATTCAAGAAGGAAAGCCCATCGAACAAGGGGCTATCCTTTAAGGCTAATCTCCAAGCTATTTGCAAGATACCCAATTGCAATATTTTACTCATTGACGTTTGATTAAATGTAATATATAATGCAATCAGCCTTATAATATAGTCATAATTAAATAGTTTGTATTAATTATAACTGACTAGGATATTTAAGACCTTCCAATGGGAGGCTGACATATGGCACAAATCAAGTCAACAAAAGTCAAAATTGACAAGAAGAGAAGAAGAGGGAGGCAAGAAAGGTATAATGGTCATTTTACTTTCAGAGTGGGCAATTACCTATTTACCCTTTGATGCTAACCTCAAGGTAAATACCACAAGTTACACCATTTTTGGCATTGTTTTGCATTATTCATGATGTGATACATTAATCTCACCTACCCAAAAATAGTAAAATTCTCACCATCCTTTCTCTCCTCGTTTTACCTCATCTTTTTCTAAGATTGACTTAAGGGTCGGATGGGCCTTCCAGGGGAAAAAAACAGCTGAGCTGGACCTTCATATAGGTCATCGAGGAGAAGACACGTCAGCTCTGCAAGCTAGGTGACTCATCAATCGAAAATAAGTCGAAGCTTCTCTTCTACTCATCTGAGTTTGTTCCTATGCAGATTGACACCGTCTATAGAAAGTGTTGAATCAATCTTATATATGGTTTTGATAATTATAACCCAAATGTGCTAATTATGCTTGGCTTGAGTTGAGTGCTAGAATCATGTGATAAGATAGATTGCAGACATCCTGGAGATCAGTTCAAAATATCATGCTTGAAGCCATGTGATAAAATTGTATGTTGAAAGCAACAGAAGTTGCAAACACCCTGAAGAACAGGTCGAAGAAGATGAAATAATCAAAGTGGATATATGTGCACATCATCAGCAGAGTACAAGAGTCTTTAGAGTCTTAGGGCTAAGTACTGGTTATATTTGTTTAGATTCTTGTTAATATGCCAAATAAGAATTTGACTTAACACTCACCTCGAAGGAATTATTTAAGCTGACTCAGAACACTTCTCAGAACAATTGAGCAAACAGGTCTACAGTGCTCTGAGGGCAGCGAGTGGAAAAATCGATTTTCAAAGATTTTCAAGAGTTTTCCTACTGCCAAAATTCCTAATATATTTAGGATCGATTTTCTGATAATATTGTGTTTTAGAAAGAATAATTTCCCAAATAATATTTGTCTCCTAAAAAGAGTTTTCAAAAGATTTTATCTTATCTATTAAAGATTTGATTTCCTAAAATGATATTGTTGAGAAATTTAATTCCTATTATCTGCTGAATATTTTCAGACTTACTATGGAAATCAAATCCTTGCATTTTGTGGGTATATAAGCACTCACTTCTCATCTCTTCCACATGGTTTTTCAAGGCAAATATCGAGTTTCTTATGAGCTTATTCTCAGAGTGGAAAACCTTCAAGGAGTGTGCTAAATTGAGTCATTCTTTCTGGCATAATAGGGTTTGTAATTGTACCTTACATTCAGCTTGTTTAGAAGCATAAAAAATAAGGTGTTCTTCTATTCTTTTATGTCATCAGTTAAGTTTAGAGTGTGTCCAAGTCTTAAGAGACTTTGGACGTGTTGTGTGACTCATTCTCAGGTGGAAAATAGTTACGTGTGTGTAACTAGAGTCTCAAGGGAGACGAAGTTATGTGTGTGACGTTGTCAGGTGTGTTACATAGTGCAACGAACTTGGCCCGTATTAGTGAAAGTGTTTGTTGAAATCCTATTGAGGTAGGTCATGATTTTTGCACATCCATTAGGCCAGCGGTGGTTTTTCACGTAAAATCTTGTGTCTCCTTTATTTCCGTATTCAAAGTTTTGTTTCTGCCTTGCAGCAAGCACCTCTCCCAACAGGTCTAACGAGTGTTCTGAAACAAAATGCAAAAATTGGAAGACACAATTCACCCCCTCTTGTGTCCTTGTGTGCCTTAAAACTTAACAGAAAAGTCTGGGCCTAATGGTTGATACTTGATCCAAAGCATCAAAGTAAGGAGACAAGGGTAGACGAGAGGCAGATGAGGATCTGCCAAGGGATCATGGTGACTCCCTAGCTTAGAGTTTAGGGGAGAACTCAGTAGATCACCCATCTGCTCCACAATTTGTCACCACAAAGCAGCTAGGGGAAACACTTAAGCAAGTGCAAGAAGTGCTGATTAGAGGTGTATGTTAGAAGATGAAAGCCCCCAAGTATGTGTCAGGGCCCATTTCGAGGGTTCGAGTACAAATCGACTTTTAGATGTACTCCCATATACCAATAGTACTGGAATCGACACGCTCAGAGAGGCAAGTGTCTTGCAGGGTATAGACACTAGGAAGATCATTAAAGTGAAGCAAGCTCTTTGGAAAGCTCATAACAACATCGATCCCTCTAGATTTGCTAGAAATCCTGATGCCTCCAAAAGCAAGGATGCAAGATGGCATGAGGAGCAAGAAAGATCCTCACGTTTCTGCTACTCTGAGCTAGGGAGCTCAGGAGAGACAACTCCCTCACCAGCTAGGTCTGTCAGAAGGGTCCAGACAGGAACCCGACTACCTTGTAGCACTCTTTCCCTCTCCGAATGGCTGGGACCAAAAGGGAGGCAGAAGAAACTGACATCATCCAAGCACGATGACTGACCTTCACTGGTTAGGTTGGCCACCCTTGGCCATGGTATTACAGATTGAAGGTTTCTTAGAAAGAGGGTCTTTACCTTTTGTAATGTTCCAACTTGGAATCACCTGGTTAACCTTAATTATTTGAACTTTAGTTGCTAATAACCTAGAAGAACAAAGTTATGATGTTGCCGTCATCCTAGAGAGGATAAGGCTTAAACCACTTAACATAGGCGTTGTAACACACTTTAGTTTACATAAAAAGAAAATGGTACATAATTTATATATTAAACCTTAAATGAGAGTCCAACAACCACAAACTTATGCTCCGATGACCTTTGACTTCATGAAATGTAATTTTGAGCTTGTCTAGATTTCATTGACTATTCCTTGTGTCCCTAATACTAATCAACTAAGGACTTCACAATTTATTTACCTAAAATCATAAAGTACAAAAATATTCGAATAATGAGTCCAAAATCAATATGTTTGCTCCTATACTGTAAAGAAAATTTTTTTTTTAATGAGCGCGCATTTCAATTCGTTTTCGTTTTAAAAATGGTCACTTGTATTGTCAGTTTTCATTTTCATCCATAATTTATTTTAGTCAGCGTACACTTTAAACAATGATGGGAAATGGCGCGAAATAACTATTTAGCATTAAGAAAATCAATTTAGAATAAGACAAGTATTAAAACATGCGAGCCATACTGTTATATTTTAATAAAATGAATATGTCTCATTATATTTAAAATAATGTTACTCTATAATAATTTAACATTTTAATATTATAATTAAAATATAATTGTAATATCTCACTACTAAAAAAGCGCAGAATAATGATGGAAATTGGCGACGGATTTAGATCCGTATCAAATAGAGGTGGAATTGGAGATGGATGATGTACATCTAAAATATATTGTATTTGGCGACGGTGTTAGCGACGGAATATTCCATAAGTCACTGATTTGTTGAAAGTAGCGACGGAAATTCTATCACCAAGCCAATTTTAAATTTTTTTAAAACACTTGGCGATGGAATTTCTGTTGCCATGCCCTAGTTTTTTTTTATAAAAATTCAAACTGGCGAAAGAACCAAATTTGGTTTCTTGTCATTTATTGTTCGAAGAAAGAGAGAGAAAGACGAGAACAAGAGCCGACCACCGGCGTTCGCCATCATTGCCGGTCGCCCGCCACCTCCGCCGCCTGTCTCTTCCACCTACCCCCCAAACCACCTCCTTTACACTAATGGTTTCTCCCACAACTTGTAGTTATAATGTTTAGAGATTTTTGTATTTCATTGTTAAAATTTCATCATTAGTTAATATTTTGGTTAAATTGTGAAGTTTGTGTGAAGTTATTACTTCAATTTGCTTCAACATGTTCCTCAATGTAATTTAGGGTTTGGGTTTGGTAGTTTTAGTGAAAATGTGATATGTTGGTGGAATGAAATGCTAAAGTTTGAATGTATTACTAGTTTTGTGAAATTTATAAGAATAGAAATTTATTTGTTGAAGTTTAGAGGTGAACGTATAAAATTATTTGGGTTTATATGTCGAATGTGAAATTAGATGAAGTTAAAATGAATAATTCATGTAAATAGGCCTGATTTAAAGGAAATAATTGTTAATGTTGGATGTATTATTTTAATGAGATTGTTGGCATAAAGGTGATGTCATAATGTATGTTGTATGCTAATGTGAAATTAGTGGAACATGAATATGGAAAAAGTTTCATGTATATACGTTGGCGTATATGTTTACATATTCAATTATGTAGCTTATACAAAGCATGCGTCTAACAATATATATAGGAACATGGATGCACTTATAATGTATTTTTGTGGATTAGTTAATGTTGTGTTTGAATATTAAAATATGTGTAATATATAATCGAAAAATTTATATAGTTAGAATTATATAAATTAAAATTAGTACTAATGCAAAAAGTTTCGTGAATATTGTTGTTTGAGCAGAAAATGAATGGTGTTCCACACTGTTTGTGGATGTATAATAAATTATTGTCTGATCTTAATGGTTATACGCAAGAATTTCTAAATGGAGTAAATGAATTTGATGCATTTGCATGTAGGCAGCTAGAGTTTCAAAGTGGGAGAAAGTATAGATGTCCATGTGCGAAGTGCAAAAATAGAGTATACTTAACACCCAATGAGGTAAACATGCACCTGATGTATAAGGGTTCTGTGAAAGGATATTGGTATTGGATAAGTCATGGAGAAATAGAACTGAATAGTATGATTTTGGATATTCTACTAATGAAATGGCTGAAGCCTGCAATTCAAGTCATACTAATCATGACTACAATGAATGCTACATAGATCGTGTGGAGTACATGATTGCTGATGCTATATTGGCAAATCAAAATGTGAGGGATGAAGAGCCAAGCACTTGTGAAGAACCATTCTATAATATGGTTCAAGCTGCTCAACAATCCTCATATGATGGCTGTTCTATGCACAATGAATTCTCAGCTGCTATTCAGCTATTGAGTATTAAGTCTGATTGTAACATTCCACAAAACTGTATCAATGAAATTGTTCAGTTAATGAACGAGATGTGTCCACCTAACAACCGTGTGCCGAACAACTATGGCCAAACGAACAAGGTTGTCAAAGATTTCGGTAACGATGTGATACACATTGTTTGTTGTCGTAAAGGTCGTATGCTATTCTTTAAAGAGGACTCGAACCTCGATGCATGTAAGTTTTGTGGGCATTCGTGATGGAAGGGGCAAAGGTCGCAACAAAGGAATCAAGGTTCATTGTCATATGCAACGATGCATTACTTGCCATTGAAACCTTGACTTCAGAGGTTGTATGCATCAAGAAGTACTACAGAGTACATGAGATGGCATTATGAATATTGACGTGAAGATGATGTTTTATGTCATCTATCAGCTGGGGCAGCGTGGAAACATTTCGATAGCAAGTACCCTAATTTTGCTGTAGAGCCTTGAAATGCTAGGCTTGGGTTATGTGCTAATCGTTACACCTTATAACCTTCCCCCTGAAATGTGTATGACCACACTATTTATGTTCCTCACTTGTGTAATTCCAGACCCTAAAAATCCCAAGAACAAAATAGATGTATATTTACAACCTCTTATTAATGAGTTGAAGGAGTTGTGGGATGTTGGAATTGAAACATGCGACATATATACGGGGAAGACATTTGTAATACCTCGGTATCCATCCATGTTTAATGAATTTTAATTTTTGTATTATGCATATAATTATGACAATATGGAGCAGTGAGCCGCACATTTTCTCCCTTTTACAACTAATTAGAGTAATGCACGATTTAAAGAATCGTGATGTTATGGAATTGTTTTCGAAGTTTATGAAATATTAGACGATTATATAAAGGTGTGAGTTTTTCTGTTAACATGCATTGCACTAGACAAAGTCGGGAATTCACTAAAGTATAATAATATCTTCAAAGTTAAGAAAGGTACAAAAATCGGCAATGAATCGATGCCGGCCAAGTGGGTGGCCCACGTTTGTACACATGTTAGATATTGTTTTAGATAATCTTGGATTGATGATGATGTGACTAAGTGTTTATCGTCAACAAAAAAAAGGAAAAGAAGAAATTAGCTATCGAATTTGCTATCTAAGGAAAGTGAAGGCTCAAAATATCAAGTGGCCTTTTCAACTTCTTGAGAAAAGAAAAACACACACACAACAAAAAAAAGGGGGGGGAGAGAGAGAGAGAGAGAGAGAGAGAGAGAGAGAGATGAGGGGCTCGGCTGCTGCCTGACGCACCCCCCTCAGCCCCCACCAGTTGTGCTCCGACCACTGCTGTCCCACTACTACCTCCTAAACTCTATACTTCATTCACCTTGAACATCCCTTCCATTGACATTAAGGTAAATTTGCTCCATCTTTCCTCCATTTGAGTTTGATTTCTTGAAAGTTTATGTTTAATTGATTAGGCTAGTTCCTTTGAGTCAAAGTTTAATTGGGTCAATTGATAGTGTGATTTGTGGAATCCTTAAAGTGATTAAATTAGGATATATATGGGTATGATTTGTATAATTCTTGAGGAAATCTAGTTCATTTAGAAGTTGAGGAAATTTGCAAAGATTGGGTGAACATATGGATTTATGAAATATTTAGGGCATGAACAAGGTGACAAGTAATGATTGAAATGCTTAAGAAGGCTTATAAATAAATGTTTTGATTATGTGATATTAGTCATAAAATAAAGGTAATGGTAAGGGGAGGATGAAATCAAATGTAAGATGTGCGTCATAAGTTAAGCAAGGAAGATATTGGCTTAAATAGAGGAGATGAGTAGTTCCGTGGTAAATAAGGTTTTGTGAAATGCTTAGCTAGTTCATGGCAAGTTACTTGAATGAATGGAGTTGAGTTCTTGATTTGAACACTAAAGGAAAGTGATTATGACTCCGGTTAAGCAAGCTACGGAATTAGACCATTAGGTTAAATGTTTGAATTGCATGAACCCAAAATCCTTGAGAAAAGGTTTAAGATTAATTTATTAAGGCAAATCATAATCGTAGGCTTAAAGCAATGAGTTTGAGTTGTTGATTTGGGCAAAGATTGATCACCTGGGAGGTTAAGTTATTGAGGTGATTAATTAAAAGTCATGAGTCTAATAGTTGGAATTGTCTTGGTAAATTCTACTATCAAAACCTAAACTTATGTTAGCAATCTTCCCCTTAATCATAGGATCTTACTAAAGGCACCAAACGTTTTGTAAGGATCAATGTGATTGAGAGACTAAAAAGCCATCAAAGGTATGTTATTACTCGTACCCTTCGAAGATGTTTAAAGTTTTACTAATTAATGTTAGCAAGTTTTATTCAACCATTGGAATCCTTTAGGACCCATTTTAGTGGTTATTGGTCAATGAGCCATGTTCAACGTTCATTGTTCATAGTATCTGCCAACAGAATTCAGTATTTAGGCCCTTCTTGTTGAACGGGAAATTCATAGTTCATTGTTATTGATATCATTTCTACTATTCATAGATGAGGGTCCTTATCAAGGTCGAGGAGATTATTAATAATAATTTATTTAAACCAATGCTCCTCAAATGTTGTTGACAAAGCATTGTTTAAATATTGCACACGCGCTCACTGTCTCCTTGTGTAAAGTATTTAACTATACTTGGGTAGCATACTGAGCTCCCGTTCATTTGTATATTGTTTTGTTGTTTGGTTAATTGTTTTTTAGGGAAGGAGCAACAGGTTGTGGCTAGGTAGACACTAACAGAGACTAAGGGCATTGGGGAAGTGGGTCGTAGCAATGAGCATTAACTGTCTTTCTGTGTTTTTTTTCTTGGGCTTGTGAATCCATATGTAGTGGAAGCCTCATTCTAGTTAAGGTTAACCCTCATAGGGTGCCTATTTTGTTGGTTAATGGCAAATTAAGACCCATGTAATATGAATATTGTTTTATAACGAATAGATATTTCCGTCTAGTTGGTTTGAATGCATAAAAGTAGTCTCGTCCCTTACGAGACGACGGTAATGCCCTAAGCTTGGTACTGTTTCTGCTAACCATTGTCGTGTAAGTGTGCATAATTAATAGAAGGTTAAGCTAGGGCATTACAGTAGTGGTATCAGAGTATGTTTAGACTCGTGTATGACTAGTCTATGAGGCATTTGGGAATTGGACCATGAAGGTGCGTTGGGTATATATGGGCAAGGGAGGCAAAATCAATGGGGTTAAAGTTAGTGGAATGAGGAAGGCAAAGGTAACCCTCCGAGTTGGCAAATAAATGCGTAACTCTAGTAAACGTGTAATGACACACATGTATATACTTGAGTTAGAATGTTCGCTTAATTCATATATACATATACATACACATATATATGTATATATATATATGTATATATATATATATGTATATATATATGTATATATATATATATATGTATATATATATATATATATATATATATATATATATTGTAAAGATTAGTAAGTCTTCTATGATAATGACAAATGGTTGGGCAAGACCCTGTTGGAGTGCCACGCCATGAGAACCGTCCAGATTCCCTACCTGCCCCTAAACCTCCTCAAGAAGAAGGCCCTTTGTCCTCGCTGCCATTTGACCAGAGTTACTAATAAATTTCGAGGGGTATGAGACGCACATATCTGAGATATGGGCTGGTGATGATGGATATGATATATGGGGAGAAGGGAGCAATGATAATTTTAGCAATTCAGACAGTGTGGTAAGCATGATTAATATCCTTGAGTCCCTTGAGGTGGTGGAAATAAGTTCTGATGAGACGGAGGAAGACTCTTGGAGTTTAGGGACTGACACTAGTAACAGCAGTGAACTAGATTTCAAACGAAGAAGAAGGAACAGTCGGAAGAAGCAAGAAAAGAAGCAAGGAATGTAAGGGTGTTAGGGTAATAGCTGATAAGTGCTTAAAGTATATATCATTTTACAATCATTTTGCTACATTTTTATGGAGAATTGGGTGCTTTATGTTATAATGTATACTCATATTCTCGTTTTATGCTTGGGTATGGTTCTTTGATGACATTTACAGGATTTTAGACCATTTAGCCTATCATTTGACTGTCATTTTTGAGTGTATGTTAACCCCCCATGGATGCCCTGAAATGCCATGCCCGTGGAGGATGAGAAGAGCAGAAAAGTTTGGTTCTATCCAAGACCATGGTCGGACCATGGTAAGCTCGTAACTACTAGGCTTTTCATTTTCCTTCGTTGTGCGGCTGAGGTTAATCCAATTGCTGCTTAAAAGGACGTGTTCCACAGCAGAAAAAGACCTCTTGTTCAGCAACTATAATCATACTTTCACATCTCTTTTAGTTTAGCTTAGTGTTAGTGTAGTTTTCATTGAGATTAGAAGAATGAAGCTCGCTCTTAGAAGCTTGAAGATTGTTGCACAATTCAAAGGCCGCCATTGTTGTAAAGTTTTCCTTCCTTCTATTGAATTTTCTTTTAAACTCTTATTTTAAGTTGAATTTAGAAACATGAGTGAGTAGTTTTATCTAATCTAGGGATTTGTTAGCCATAGAACTATTGTCGGATCCTTTATCCTTGAATTCTTGCACTTATTTCATATTTGGAGTGACTCATGTCTATCTTGAAATTGGAATGTCGTGAGTGGAATTTGGCAAATTTTGCTTGCTTATATTAGGTAGTAGGGTGACCTACTGAAAGGTGAAACTCTCCACTCGATCATTTTGATATAACTTAATTTAGCAAAACTTGAGAGAGATTTACTTGTTAAGGGGAGACTTAACATTCATGGATCTCTAACCTAAACTAAATCAAATACACTTGACAGAGTGTTAGTTGAATTTGTTTAGGCAATTTAGTTTGTTTCAAAAGAAAGGATTAAATTCAATTTGGTTACAATTCTTTGAATCGTTCTTTCTATGAAAAGTGCATTCCTAAATCTATGATCTGACTCTTTACTTGGTGAATCGAATTCCTAGATATTTTTCCGTTTTTAAAATTCCAAATTGTTAATTAGTTTATTTAAATCGACCATTTCAAATAATTGACCGCTTAGCAAATTCTAGTGGACTCCTAATTCGATAGATTACTTTGGTCCCTAAGGTCGATCTTTTAATCTATCCTACGACACCCGTGCGCTTGAGCCCCTTGTCATGTTTTTGGCGCCGTTGCCGGGGACCAAATTGTTAACTATTGAGTTAGTCTTATGAAATTGAATAAGTGTTTTACTTTATTTTTGTTTACCTTTTCTTTTTGATTGCGTTGGTAGTGTTGGTGATTGTGCTTGTAGGAATCTTCCCTTGTTTATGCAAAGTCCTATACGAACCCAATTATGAGATCAAGAGGACTTTTTGTTTAAGGAGGAAGAAGCAAAAACTTGAGGAACAAAGACGCAAGGCTAGAAGAACTTCACCAAATATGGAGGGAGAAGGAGGTGACCAAAGAAGGATGCTTAGGGATTTTGTAAACCCTTGAGTCCAAGGCACCGCCTCAAGCATCGCTCGCCCTGATGTTGTCACAAATAATTTTAAGCTCAAGCGGGCTATAATTTCCACGGTGCAACAATCCCAGTTTGGAGGCACCTCTTTAGAAGACCCGAACCTACACCTCTCGGTCTTTTTAGAGGTGTGCCGTTCGACTGCGGCTATTTCTCTTTCCACTTAGGGATAAGGCAAGAGTATGGCTGCATTCTTTGCCTTCAGGATGTATCACCACATGGGATGAGCTTACTAGAGCTTTCCTCACCAAATTCTTCCCATCGAGCAAAGTTGCAAGTTTGAGGAATCAAATCACCAACTTTACCAAAAGGGATAATGAGACGCTCTATAAGGCTTGAGAGCGGTTCAAGGATTTGGTGCGGTTATGCCCTCACCATGGCCTTCAACGATGGATGATTGTTCAAGCTTTCTACAATGGTGTGACCCAACTTGTGAGGTCCACTATCGATGCGGCGGCGGGAGGCACTTTGATGAATAAGACTAAAGACGAGGCCTATAATTTGATTGAGGACATGGTGCTCAATAATTTCCAATGGTCCGCTGAAGGAGGCCAACTCAAGTGGGTTGGAGGAAACCTTGAAGTTGATGCACCTACTTTGCTTTCTGTTGAAGTTGATGCTATGACTCAAAGCTTGGACCGTATGAATGTGAATGCTATGAATTCTAATGCCTCGCCCCTATGTGAAATTTGTTGTTGTATTGAACATGTGACTTTGAATTGTCAAGTTGGGAGTTGTTTTTCCCAAGACTCTAGTGAAGTCAATTATCTCGAATCTTTCAACCCGAGACCGACCAATGACCCTTACTCCAGTACCTACAATCCGTGTTGGAGGAACCATCTGAATTTCTCATATAGATGTAATCCAAACCCTCCAAATATGCCCCCAATAAATGCTAGGCCACTCCCCAGTTTTCAAATATCGCCTTTCCTTCCACAAGCACCTCAAAAGTCTAACTTAGGGGCTATGATAGAGCATATGCTTTTGGCGGAACAAAAACAAGATGAGTATATAAAGCAGTTATCCCTTAAGGTTGATGTGCTTACAACTCACAATAAGATGTTGGAAGCCCAAATTACCCAACAAGCTACCTTTTCATCCACACCCCTGGGTAGATCCCGAGTAAGCCAAAATCTAACCCCCGTAAGCATTGTAATTGTGTAACCTTGAGGGAAGGGGGTAGAGGACTCTATATGCCCCGAAGACACACTAAATGAAGAGGGTCGAGAAATAATCATGGTTGACGGTAAGGAAAGAAATAATGGTGGCAAGGCCATGACATTCATAGAGAATGAAAGTTTAGAGATCCCCACAATTCTTCCACCTAAACTTTTTGACCCAGGTAGCGTTTCTATCCCATGTGTTGTGGGAAAGGTGGAAATTAAGAGAGCCTTATATGACGTAGGAGCAAGCGTCAGTTTAATGCCATAGTCTTTGTTTCATAAGCTTCACTTAGGGCCCTTACAATCCACACCCTTTTCACTACAATTAGCAAATGGTTCTAAAATGCAACCTTTAGGCAAATTAGAGCATATGCCAGTCAAAATAGGAGATATTTGGGTATTGGAAAACTTTATCATTGCCGATATGACCAAGATCGATGATGCCCACATTATTCTAGGTAGGCCCTTCATGGCTACATCAGGTTCCCATATTGATGTAAGAAGGGGGCGGATAACATTTGAAGAACAAGGGTGTTATGCTATGTTCTGCCATATGGAGGAGAAAGTGGTTTCTCCTAATTATTCCCTGTTAGATGCATTTCCCCCTTTTTCTGGGATTGACATGGAGGATATTTGGAATTGTCAAGATCCTCCTTATTTTGATTGGATTTGCACTGAGGATCCCAACCAAGGGTATGTTAAGGTGGAGTTAGCTACTCCTACGTCGCCTCGCATCCTCGAGGTTAAGGCTCCTACTTCTAATGAGTCTACTATGAGTGATTATTGTAGGTTTGCCCAAGCGGTTCTCTCTTTGCCTTCTATGGAAGGATTTGATACAGACTTTGATTTGGGAATTGAACAAGGTGATAGTGGCCAGTCTAGTGAGCCATGTACTCAGTTTGTCTTGTCTGCTGACAATGTGCCATGGCGTAAATTGATGATGACGAAGGACCTCCAACCTGAGCTTTTGAGGTGGTACCTTCGTTTGAAGAAGTTCAACTTTGTGGCTCGTGATAAAAACGACGTCTATACACTCACCGATGTCCAGCAGACACCATAGTTGGACTGTGGTGACCCTCACGGACTGTGGTGGGTTGCTACGGGCCGTGGTCAAGGGTTTTGACTGCGGTGATCCTTTATTCTCACCCATCTTCTTCGTCATCTTCGACTCTCTCTCTCTCTACCTCCCTCTTTCTCTCTCTAAACCCACCATTGCTAAACCTGTATTTCTCCCTTATTTCCTCTTATTTTCATTCCATTTTCACTCAAAAATCCTTCCTCTTCACTTAATCTTTCTCTTTTTCTCATAAATTTCACCTTCTTTCCTATCTAATTCTTCTTTTTTCTACTTAAATTCTTCATTTTTCTTTCTCAAATCTTATTTTTTAGGTTTTTGTTTCAAATTTTCTTCCATTTTTGCAACCATCGTACCCACTAAAAGTCAAAGGAGTATCAAGGAGGCAGGAACATCTAGCCAAGCACCATCCCGGCCTCAACGAACTTCCTCAACTTCCCCTAGCACACGAGTTCTTGGTAACATTCTTGACCCTCTTGGTTTAACCAACCCCGATCATGTTACTAGATATGCTTGTTTGAATGAATGCATGTTTGTGGCAACTCATTACTATGATGAAGAATTCTTAGAACGTTTAGGAATATTAGATGACATATAGTGGTTGTTTGCAGGGGGGGATAGGACATTTCATTGAGATTAAGTAGCATACTTATCGGGAGGATTCCTGAGTACACCATTTGTTGAGGTCACTCGAGGGGCTCAATGTCAAGCAGGGTATATTTCATTTTATTTACAAGGGCAATTTTATGAGTTGAACTTAGATAACATCAATAACATATTTGGTTTTCCACCTAGCATGGATTTACTAGACTGACAATGTCCCTCAGGAATTCAACCCGAATACATTTTGGGGCGAGCTTTCAGGGGGTGTTAGGTACAGTACTAGTTCTTCCAAATGCACCTTTATTAGAAACCCGTACATTTAGGTAGTTCAGCATATCCTAGCTTGTTGCTTCTTTGCTTGGGATGATAGCTTGAATGTCCCGAGATTGCCTGAGTTATATTTTCTTTCTTATATGCTTGATGGTGTTCAACTTGACCCTGGGGCGTTCTTGGCCAGACAATTGTATAGTGCTACTGTTAGTACTAAGGGTATCATAGTCATTGGTGGTATCGTCACAACTATTGCTAGATTTTTGGGTGCTGAGGCCAACCCTAAGGATAGAGTATCTGGGTCCAAGTGGCTTGATCAAGCCACTTTTGAGTTAATGAACTTTTACAAAGTAGAGGCTGGACGCTTGTGCTGGATTTATCCCAGGGATCGGCTTCTGCCGCTTCCCAACGTTGATCGAACTACCTTACTTCGCTGGGCTAACCTTTATTGTGTACCTGGCAATGTCGAGATTGTTCAACCCACACCCCTCACCCCCTTTTACTAGTTAAGCCGACCCTAGTTCTTCCTCCTAGCCACCCGCACTAACTATACCGACCTCCAAGCCACCCCCACTAACTATACCGACCTCCAAGCGACCCTTAGGTCCATCCAGGAGAAGCAAGTATCTCTTCTAGCCTATGTTGCTTCTGAGAATGCTGCTCTTCATGACTTTGTCCAAGAGCGCCACGATGAGCTCCGTGGGATGCTTGTTGCCTAGACTCAATACTTCAAGGATTATAGGCCTTGTTTAGAGAGCTGACAAGATTGCATATCTCTTATGGCCAACCACCCCATCCTCCTCCCCGACCTCTTTTCTGATTCCTTTTTGCTACTGCCTTTTCCCCTTTTCTACTATGTGCACCCATTGAGGACAATGTTTTCTTAAAGGCTGGGGGACTTAGTCGGTATTTGATAGCATCTAATGCCTGATTTGGTTTGGTGTGTGCCTGTGTATGTAATGTATATATTGTTCATGATTACATTTGAAGTTACATTGTAGGTTTTAATCTTATGTGCTTAGAAGCATGTTAAAAAGTATATTTAGGTTTCTTTTCCTTCTAGATTGCATTTTAGGTTTTTATGGTTTCTTTTTGTAGTTTTTTTTTTGCATTTTTCTTGGTATTGTTATTAGGAGCATATATAAAAAAATCCAAAAAAAAGAAAAAAAGAGAAAAAAAAAATCCTCCGATGATGATCTTTGTAAGCCAGGTAGAATTCTTTAGTTTAGTTTGATCCTTTGATTTGCTCAATTGCGCATAAAAATGTTTGAAAATGAGCTTCATGTTTTGACCTTATGTTGAATGTGAGTTGATTACCCCATGACTCTTTAAATGAATTTTGGCATATGTTTACTAATAAGCTAGTTATGACCTGGGTAGATATCCCGTAAGGCTTTGAGCTTTTAAAGATTAATTTATCAATTTAGTCTCTTCTCAATTCATGTGCGACTCTTCCTTGACATCATTTCTCTAGAACTTGCTTTGATTCTCATTCAAGATCACATTTCGCATATGCATTTAGGCAATATGATTGAGGCATTCTTTGACTTGTTAGCCCAAAACACCAAATAACCACCCTTTTTACGTATTATACCCCTTGCTAGCCCCTTTGAGCTTATATCCGTTTTTATTAATTTGAACCTCCTACTATAGCCTTTCGCCAAACAATTATCTAACCCTTAAACCAGGACTAGAGGAGCGTTTCATTCTTGTGCATCGAGTTTAATTGAGAACTAGTATAGAGTATTGAGATCTTTTTAGTGGATTTGGTTGTTTGGTGAAAGGGTTTGTGTTCTTATTTTATATAAGAAATCCATTGTCTTGTTGTCCAAAGATTAGAGAAGTGTTGAAATTCTCCATTGATATAAGATTTCCCTTTGCTAACTCTTTGAACAAAAAGGAAAACAAAAGCAAAAAACATAGCAAAATAAAAAAAAAACCAAAGAAAAAGAGAAGAAATAATAAAAGAGAGTTAGCCTTGTTTGGATTGTAAAAAAATATTTATGACTTTCAACTCCTTATCTCTTCAAATGGGATGTGGTTTGTAGATGAATTGTATTTGTCTAGGGAGAATGTTGTATGATGCATTGGAAACGCTTAGCTCTTAGTCTATGACTTCTAACTTCACATTTCCAAAACATTCATTCCCCTCTCACCTTTACCCATGGCCCCATTAGAACCTTACAAAAGTCCTCATGATTGTCTAATGTGTATTGCATTTTAGTGATGGCGAATTAGAGAATCTTGTCAAGCTTATAGTAGATTTGAATCTATGGAATGAGAATTGAGAGAACCTTCATATATTTTTAAACACATGTGTGATGAGTGCCACATGACTATAGTAAGGCTCTACCGGCATTGCTAGCTCCATTTGTTCCATATGTTAAAATGATTGTATTCGACGAGTTGGGGGGAATTGATTCAAATTTGACACTACGCTATATCAAGTGGTTTCGAAAACTTCATTACCTAGTCTGATTGTTCAATGATTTTTACACCTTTGGGGCTAACTTTGGATTGGCTTTTCCGTTGAGATGCTGCCAATGTTTATCTTGAGGAGTTTTTGAATAATTTTTGGTCTTAGTTATGCTTGGGGACAAGCAACGATTCAAGCATTGGAGAGTTTGATAAGTTCTTAAAGCATATATCATTTTAGGGACATTTTGCTGCATTTTTAGGGAGAATTGTGTACTTTATGTTATAATTTATACTCCTATTCACGTTTTATGCTTAGGTATGGTTCTTTGATGACATTTGTAGGATTCTAGACCATTTAACCCGGCATTTTTCCCCACTTGAGTGTATGTTGATCCCCCCACGGATGCCCTTGAGATGCCATGCTAGTGAGGCATGAGAAGAGCAGAAACGTTTGGTTCCATCCAAGTCCACGGTCTAACCATGGTGTCCACCACAGACCGTGGTAAGCTCGTAACTGCTAACCTCTTCGTTTTCCTTCGTTGTATGGCCGAGGTTAATTCAATTGCTACTTAAAAGGGCGTGTTCCAGAGCAGAACAAGACCTCTTATTCCGCAACTATAATCCTACTTTCACTTTTCTTTTAGTTTAGCTTAGTTTTAGGGTAGCTTTCTTTGAGATAAGAAGGGAGAAGCTTGCTCTTGGAAGCTGAAGATTGTTGCACAATTCAAAGGCTACCATTATTGTAAAGTTTTCCTTCCTTCTATTGAACTTGCTTCTAAGCTCTTGTTTTAAGTTGAATTTAGAAACATGAGTGAGTAGTTTTATCTAAGCAAGGGATTTGTTAGCCATAGAACTGTTGTTGGATCCTTTATACTTGAATTCTTGTGCTTATTTCATGTTTGGAATGACTCATGTCTATCCTGAAATTGGAATGTTATGGGTGGAATTGGGCTAGTTTTGCTTGCTTATATTAGGTAGTAGGGTGAGCTACTGAAAGGTGAAACTTTCTCCTTGATTGTCTTGATGGAACTTGATTTAGCAAAACTCAGGAGGGAATTGCTTGTTAAGAGGAGACTTAGCATTCATAGATCTCTAACCTAAACTAAATCAAACACAATTGAGATAGTGTTGAACTTGTTTAGGCAATTTAGTCTATCTCGAAAGAAGGGATTAAATTCAATTTGATTGCAATTCTTTGAATCGTTCTTTCTATGAAAAGTGCATGCTTAAATCTATGATCTGATTCTTTACTTGGTGAATCAAATTCCTAGATGTTTTTTCGGTATTAAAATTCCAAATAGTTAATTAGTTTATTTAAATCGACCATTTGAAAGGATTGATCTCTCAGCAAACTCCAGCAGGCTCCTGACTTGATAGATTACTTTAGTCCCTTAGGACGATATTTTAATCTTTACTGCGATTCTCGTGCGCTTGCGGCACTTGTCAACAGCCTAGGAAGGGGCTAGTGCGCATGTAAACATGTAAAAAAGTAAGTTGGCGTGTCATAGTTAACCCTAGGAGGGAGAAGAAGATAAGTAGTAGTTAAGGGCCTTAGGATTATAGGATAGAATGATGTTTGATCTAACCTCAACCTACCCATTTTGTCAAGAAGGTGGGCCTTTTTGTACTATTGTCATGAAACTATGTTTCTAGCAAGCTCATATAGCATACAGTGTGGTTACGTATGTAAAATAGGTTTTGATCAGGGTAATAAAAGTATATAAGTTTTATACATGTGTGTGGAATTATTGGATTTTATAAAAAAAATGAGCTTCTAGCAAAGAAACCCAGAATGATATAGTGAAGATAGCTGGGCTGGTGACACTTGATTAAGCCAGCATGGATAATTTAAGCAACAAACTCTGGTAAACAGGAAGAGTTGCATAAGAATGGACGTTTATAAAAGGAAAAAATAATGAACATATGCCTAAAAGGTGTATGAATAAGTAAGGGCTAATATGATCATATGTATGTTCAGCACAATGGCAGATCCAAACAACAATATTTTAGAAAACGACTTGCAAAGGAACGATGAAGAGTCTCTACCAACCCGCTCTGTCAATCAAAATTCTCTGGTAGCAACCCTTCGAAGGAGTCAAGAAGTTATTAGTCCGCCTCCAAACCCTAAAAATGTTGAGAGTCAGAAGGGTTTTTAGATAACTTGGAACCTGAAATGATGGCAAACAAATTGTGGTAGAGGTAACAAGGAAGCTTAAAGGACCTGGAACAGATGAGAAAGAAAATAAGTTCTTTGACCGGGTTGCCAAATAGAATCCAAAAGGATATGATGGCAAGGAAGACCCGGTGTTATTGGAAGAATGGATTCAATAGAAGGAAAAGATATTTGATGTAGTAAAAGTTCCCAGAAACAAACGGGTGACTATTAGAGCCTTTTATTTGGCTAGATAGGTTGACATCTAGTGGGGAACGGTTAAGTCCACCTTTCAAAGCCTTGAGGCCACATGGGAAAGTCCACCAAAGCTTTGAGAGCAAAGTTCTATCCGACGCACTTACAAAAGCAAAAATAAAGGGAGTTTTTTACTCTACGGAAGGATAATATGTCAGTTGCAGAATATGCAAGCTGCTGTTAGGGAAAAACAGAGTTTTAGTATTTATAAACCCCAAGTGTAAAGTATATCGTTGAGTACTTGGGGTGTCGTCTGCAGAGAGTTGTGCTCCCAACTACCAGAACTAACTAAAGCGTCCCGAGTTAGGCGAAATCACAGGGTTAGAAAATAGAACTAAACTAAAGCGAAAACAAAAGGACCATGATTAGACCTAAGATAAACCAAGTAATCAAGTCAAGCCCAAACCTTTCCTAGCTATGCTAGCATTCAGAGATGGTCAGTTGCGTCATTAAAACCATCCAAGCCCTCTCTCAAGGGTCATGAGCTAGTCTAATTGCCCTAACCTCCTATTTTCATGGGATTAGTTCAATTAAACTACAAGATTGACAACCCTTGACTTAGCTAGCGATGAGACTTTTTTCATGTCTCAATCCCAACTATTATTTCTACTCACACTAGGCAATCGACCTCACCTCTCAGCATAAGTCAACTGCCCCAAAATATGGATGAAATCTCTTTCAAGCATTTCATCGAACACTTGGTGGGCATGAAAGAAAACTCTAAATTCTAGGCATAAACAAGTTACGTCAAGGCCTAAACACGAATCAATTGGCCATCTCAAGAACAAATCACAACCAAAGATGAAATCTTTATTTCACAATCAAACATTGAAACCAAAGCAAAACAATAATCTATTGAACTAGAAAATAAATTAAAAAGCATGAAATTAAAGAGAAAAGGAGAAGAAGAACTTAGTCTTCAATTGCGAATCCAAAATCTTCTACAATGTATACAAGGACTAACCTAATCTAATGTCCCCCTAAAGGGGTTTGTGGAGGCTAGGATAAACCCTAATTGGCCCTCTCAAGAACCCAGCAAAAGCCTCGCCTAAGAAAGAGAGAGGAGCTGCTTAGAAAGGCTGAAAAACCGCTCCGCCACATAGGCCCAAGGGACGCACGACCGTGCCACTATACACGGCTGTGCGTGTGGTCGTGCTGCTCGTGCGTAGCTCCGGTCTTCATTGCATGGCCGTGCCTACCCTGTTGCACGGTCGTGCCTTCTTCCACGCGTCTTCCATTAGCTCCCGATCTTCGTTAGACCTCTCTTCTTCCTTGAAATCGCTCCTAAGGTCTTCCTTTCTATTAAAACCCGAGAATTTCTCCTGAAAGTAAGACAAAACACATTATAAGCACAATTGAATCAAAGGAAGTGAATTTGACCCTTTCTCATCTAGATTCGGCATGAAAACTATGAGGAAAGTGGATCAAATAAGGGATAAAATGAGGTCAAATATACGTGCAAAAAACACCCCCACACCTACCTTTTGCTCATCCTCGAGCAAAACAAAAACAAAAACTAACCTAAGAACCTAACTCACTGTCGTAGAAATCACGGTTGTATTTAGCGTATGCAACAAGGCCTTTGAACCCCTTGGTTCCCCCAGGTGGATGAGTGAGGTCTCGCGACGGTTTGTGGAAGATATATCCACAAAATGTTGAAAAATAAAAAAAATAAGTTGAAAAATAAGAACGGAAAACAAAGAAAACAAAATAGATATACAAACAAGGAACAAATATCTATACAAGGGGAAAAACTGTACGCATTATAACCAACCAAATCACCAATGCAGCAAAGATATTAGCCTGTATATAAATATAGTGTACATATCAAGACTCTTTATCCACATACATGACATCAAAGCACCAACTTTTCACCCCACTGTACATCAAAACCTAGAATCCATCCTAGTGCTTGGTGTGTAAGTGTATCATCATCCTAGGACTTAAGCTTACCAAAATCAAACTCGTTCCCACCTGATTGACACATGCTACATAATTAACTTATGAACAAGGGAAGCAAGCTTTCCCAGTAGCAGTATTGCCTTAAAGCGCAACACCTAGTAGCATGAGCCTCAAAGGGAAACGCCCAGCGGCGCATGTCTCAAAGGGGTACTTGTCATTTCAAAATTTATTTTTTTTGTTTTTCTTTTTTTTCCTCTTTTTTTTGTTTTTTTTTGAATGCAGATAAAAGTTAACGTAACCGTGTCAAAAACAAGTGGGAGAGTCAATCACGGAAGACTAAGATCCTAAGATAATGATGAAGTGTACACAAGGACTAGATTACATAGCTATAACAGACTATTGGGGTTAGAATTGGGACCAAGAGTGACACACTTGGGACAAAGCTTTGTCATGAACAACTTACTTAGGTCAAGACCTCAAAAGCCAAAAAGAAAAACTTTGCAAAGACAAGGAAAAATTGAAAAATTAGCACAAAAATAAGAATAAAAGGGAAATGACCCCACCCCCACACATGAATCTCACAATGTCCTCATTGGGAGCCAAGGAGTCACTACCACCACAAAAACGCAAAAAAACAAAATCTCACACACAAGACACACAAAACAAAACAAAACCAACAAAAAGCCTCAACGAAGGCATATAGACACAAGCTAACACGCTCACCCAAAAACACAATATCACCCAATCAACAACAAAACCACACATATATACAAAACTAACACCACCAAAAACAAATATATACGAATCCAACAACACCAGCAATCACAACACACAAATATGCAAAAAAAATCAAAAATGGTGATCATAGCCATCAATGGCTCAACAACATCCCAAATTTCACCTCAAGATGATCACCAACAAAAACACAATCCTAATATCCACTACTCAACAAAAGAAAATAAAGAAAATAAAAAGAAAGGACATAGCTCAAAACGATTATACCAGGTCGGGTACTGATTGTACCCAAACTACTCTACAGTGGCTTAAGTAGCATTAGTCACTCCTTGTCTCTCAAGATCTAAGCTACCAATTCGAATGCCGTCAAAGCTTGCAGGAGCTTATCGAACACCTGAGCATGCAAATCAGATGAATGTAAGTAAGAGCACACAAATATGAATATACGCATAATAATAAGTGCTCTCCTAAACTTATCAAATGCATAGGAAAAATCAATAGAATAGTAAAAGGCAATAATCAACACTATTTTTCCATGCAAATGTTGTAGGTATAGGTTGTAAGGATCAAGGGAGGGGTTATACCCTCTAAAGGTACCCAGAGTCTCAGAACAGTCACCCTCATTCCCCTCGAGTATCACACGAGAATAAATAAGTAACATATCACAACACTCAGGGGAAGAGGAGGGTGTCGAACATAAAGAAGAAGCATAGAATGTATCAAGATAGCTGGGGGATATATTATCAACAAAATCAGGACTAGTTGGCCCTGCACCACAACATCAACGCATGAAGTCCTCGTGGGAGTCTGATGAAAATCATGGACCTCAATAGAAACATCGCCTGACTCAGACCAAGTATCATCCTCATCAACGCTAGCGCTAACACCAAAGGTCTCACCTACGTCGAACTCCGTCGACTGATGAACCTCTATTTGTCCCATTTTAGCCCCTATTTGACTCATTTTCTCATGCGTTTTCATGCTCGATCGTGCCAAGGAAGAGTCAAATCGGCCTCCCTTAGCGAACTTTTAACTCATATAACTTCTTTCGATATTTTTAGGAACTCTATTGAAGAAACGAAAAGATGAACAACGTTTAGCAGAAAGGAGTGCCAAGAAGGCGAGAAAAGCGTCGCGTAGAGTTCCATGGATCAAGCACGGACATCCCAGGGCAACAAGCCAGACTGCACCATGCGAGCACGGTACAAAAGTCGGCTAGCCAAGTGGCACGGCCTGGCCGTGCCACGTGTCGACACCGTGCCACGTGTGCGGTGTTCGGGTGATTTTGGCAGTGTTTTGGTACGGTGGGCCCGTGTCTCGAGGCACGACCGTGCCACCCCCGTTCCGCGTCGCGACTTAAATCTTCCTTCGGGGCTGTTTTAGGAGATGGAGTTTTTCATTCAGTTTTCTTTTCACTGACGTTTCCTTAGGCGATTTTTAGGTTTCACTACATAGTTTTATTTTCCATACTTTTGAATTCGCTATGGGGATTGAAATTCGTTCTACTATTAATTCATGCGATTAATTCAAGGTTCTTAATTATCTCTCTACTCTTGTTGTTGATTATTTTGAGGTTTGCAATGGTTATGGAATTGAATTTCATGGTTGTTGTTAGAAACATGATTGTAGGCTAAATCCTTCAACTTAGGTTGGGATTGACGCCGAATATGTGTAGTTGAATCTTGTACTGGCCCAAATCCCTGCTCCCCCTTTGTTTTGCGATTATGAATTTTACTATGCATGCCACATGCTCGATGAAATGCTTGAAAGAACATTCATCCTTTTTATTTGGGGTTTAAGGGAACGTTGAGAGACGAAACCTTTACCTAGTGCGTCTTAGTAGACAGTTAGGGTTTTAACATGAAAATAGTTAAGATTCTAATTGGGATTTGAGATTGTGAATCTTGTAATCCTTCGACCTTTAGTCCCATGAAAATAGGCGACTATGGGTCTAGGATTAGTCTTCGACCCTTGAGAGAGGGAGGAGATGGGCTTAATTGACAATTTAGCCATTCGTGATGCATGCCTGGGAGATGTTTGGTAGGGCTAGTAATTGATTCGCTAGCATATTTGTGCTGTTAATTCCAACCTAGGTGTTTACTCTTCTGCTGTTTATTCCATCTTTTAGTCGTTATTGTTTCCTTTAGTTTAATGCCAAAACCCCAATTGTGATCGCCTAGCTTGAGTGGTCTAATTAGTTCTAGTAGTTGAAGCCAAGTTCCTCTTGGACACGACCCGTACTTACCGGTTACTAGCTACAGCTACGCCGTGCACTTGCGGTATATTTATCACTCAACAAGTTTTTTTGGCGCTGTTGTCGGGGAACTTGCGCCTTTCAATATTAGAATCGATTTACGTGTTCTAGACTAGGCTTTTTGTTTTCATTTCTATCCCTTCTTGTTTCCCCCCCTCTCGTGCTTGAAACTGTTTACGCTGTGGTAGCGTTGGCTTTGTATGCGCAGGCGAAGTCAAAAGGATCAACCACTTGTTCCTTTTGGCCCAGTGATTGAAGCCACTGCTCGAAGGCAAAGCGGTGCAAGGAAGCGGCAACAAGCACAAGTTCTGATGGCTGGGCAAAATGAAAGAGTGTTGCGAGATTATGCCCCCCCAAGCATCGGGCATAACCTCCTCCATCGTTAGCCCCGCCATTGAGGCTAACAATTTCGAGCTCAGCCCCACACTGATCACTTTTGTGGAGAGGGAGCAATTCAGCGGGCACCCCTCGGAAAACCCCAACGTGCACCTTCGCAGATTCCTTGCGAAGTGTGACACCATCAAGCTAAACGGGGTGTCCACCGACGCAATATGCTTGCGGCTCTTTCCTTCTCACTGCGGGATAGAGTCAGCGATTGGCTGCAGAACGAGGAGCCCAACTCGTTCACCACTTGGGAAGTGCTTTCCAAGGCGTTCGTCAGTAAGTACTTCCCACCTGGCAAGACTGCCAAGCTGAGGATGGACATCACCTCCTTCGCCCAGCCGGATGGTGAGTCCCTTTACGAAGCATGGGAGAGGTTCAAGGACCTCCAGCGCCAGTGTCCCCACCACGGAGTTCCTGACTGGCTCCTAATCCAAACCTTCTACAATTCGTTGGAGCGGTCAGTGAAGATCTCGGGTGATGCCGCAGCAGGGGGTGTTCTAATGGGCAAGTTGATTGAAGCGGCAAAGGCATTGTTAGAAGAGATGGCTTCCAAAAACTATCACTGGGCAAGTGAGAGAGTCGCCCCCAAGAGACGCGGCGGCAGGCGCGAGGTAGACGCTATGACGCTCGTAGCAAGCAGGGTGGACGCCTTCGCACAGTGACTGGACAAAGTGGCAACCCCATCAATTACCTCTGTGGGGCCGTCAATGGGGGCTTATGCACACTGTGAGACTTGTGGTGTACAGGGACACACCTCTATTGAATGTTACAATGCTCCATCCAACATTGAACATGTCAATGCTTACCACACCTACACCCCCCTCCTCAAAATAACCCCCATCCCACGACCCACAACCAGGGTTCGAAGAGCCAAACGAACCCTCTCTACAAAAATCCCAACCTTCACCCCCAGAACTCCATCCAGCCACCCGGTTTCCACAACCGAGCTCCTTACACTCCACCCCCTCCACCTCTTAAACCTACATCTCACCTGGAGAGTCTTATGGAGCGCTTCATAGTGACCCAGACCACGACCAATGACACTCTTAAGGAGTCAATCAATCTGCTGACCTCTAGGGTAAATGCCATGGCCGCCCATCAGAAAACGATGGACACGTAGATTGCGCAGATTGCTCAATAAGTGAGCCTCCTGTCCCGACCTCAAGGGCATCTGCCAGCCCAGCCCGAGACTAACCCCTGAGGTCACGTCAATGCCATCTCCATGATGGAAGAGGGGTTAGAGGAGAGCCCAGTGATGGTTCTCCAGGAGTTAGTTCCAGTTCCTGATTCTGCCGAAACTAAGGGGAAGAAGAGAAAAGAGAATCTGAGCTTTGCTGGGGAGACTAGGCCACCACCTCCTGCTCGTAAATACCAGCCCCCAGTGCCCTTCCCTTAACGAATGGCATGGTCCAAGCTATCTCAACTTGAGCCTCGATTCGTGCGATTCTTAGAAACCTTACGCCGAATCTATGTCAGTAGCCCCTTCCTGGAAGCTCTCAAGGAAGCACTTGCTCATTTGAAATTTTTGAGAGAGCTCCTGTCCAAGAAGGGAGAACCTGGGTACGCTTCAATAGCCCCTATCAGCAGATCCTGCAACTTTCTCTTATCGAAGCGGTCCCCATCAAAACTGCAGGATCCTAGCAGTTTCTCTATCCCATGCTGCATAGGGGATATGTGGATCGAGAGAGCCCTTTGCGATCTGGGTGCCAGTGTGAGTTTCATGCCGCTCTCTCTCTACAAGAAACTGCAACTACGGGACCTCACGCCCACCAGCATGACTACTCAGCTCGCAGACTGCTCCATCAGGCAGCCTGTCGGCCTTATGGAGGATGTTCCAGTCCAGGTGGGCAAGTCCCCCATCCCCTGTGATTTTGTTGTTCTTGACATGGATGAGGACTTCCCGGCCTCACTCATCTTAGGTCAGCCATTCCTTGCGACCGCGGGGGCAGTGATTGATTTGCAGACAGGCACCATATCCTTCAATGTATGTGGGGAGATGGTGGATTTCAGCTTCCCTCATCCCACTCCACCTTCAGCGCCTGTCCTCATTCCGCCTTCTAAGGAGCCTATCCTTATATCTCCCTTCGATGATGCTTTTAGGGTGGAGATGTTTGATGGAAATTGGGGACCTCCCATACTACTTGGCGGCTCTTTCACCTTTTCTGTGGCCGTCCCAACTCGTTCCGAAACCGCTACTACTCGTACCGGGGTGGTAGAAGATCCTACTTCATATTATTACACCACCCCCAGGCCACCTCCTGCATCATTCCCATCTACTATTAGGAGGTAAGGGTCAAGCTAATCACCTTAAACAAACGCTTCTTGGGAGGCAACCCAAGGCATTTATCGCTTTCAGCATTCGTGTGTCACTCCCGCCCTTCCCCTTTCCTTGCCTTCCCCCTTCCCTTGCCCTTTTTTGCGTCATTTTCATTGTGGACAATGAAAATCTCAAGCATGGGGGGGTGAGCTTATCGCTCTTTGGGTTGAATGGTGGATTTTGGGGTATTGGTTGAATGACATCACTTGCATTTGCATCAATATAGATAGGATGATATATAGTTTTCATAGGATATCTTTGCATTTCTTTCTCTTAATATAGCATATAGGTTAGAGCTTATAAGATACATGTTGCATCTCAAAAGGAGAAGTGATCGAGTTGGGCGTCCATAAGCTTTCCAGGTACTGCTTCTTACCCTTCTTCTCACTATCCTTTATATCTTTTATTGCTTTCCTTAGTTTTTTTACTTTTCAATAAATTTGTATGAAAACCCCTCTTATGAAGAGAACACAAGGGGTGATGATTGATTGATCTAGTTGAGTTGTGTGTTGAAATGTGGCTTGTTATGGTGTGAACTTTTGTGAATTGCGCTCTAACATTGCTATCTGTGTTTCCCCTACCCTATGCTATATGTCATATTGCCCTTGAGACTCATGTGACTTGGCTTGATTGACCTCAATAAGTGGGATATACCTTGGAGTAAGTTATTGGACTGTGGTGGACTTACCTGTGAGACTTTGAGCCTAATGACTATTCATTGCATATAGTCTCATACTTTCCTTCATGTGTGACTCATCCATGAATGCATCTCTAGAACATGGTGTTGTTTTCTTTCAAATCGCATTTAGCATGTGTATGTGTTGATATGACTGAGGCAATTTTTGTTCTATTTAGCCACATGAGCCAAAAAGCTACTCATTGATATGTACTACCCTCTTTGCTAGCCCTTTGTGCCTTTCCCCTTGTCTTTGTTGTTGCCCCCAACACACTACACATTTGGCCTATTGATATTCCCTATATCCTTGTCAAGGTCCAGTGGAGCGACACTTCCATGTTGAGTTGGGTTTGCTTTGAAGGCTGGTTCACCTTGGGAACGTCACTAGTGGCTTGTTTGGGGGGATTCGTGATTCAAGTTTGTGTTCCCCATGCCATCCACATGCCTTTCTCCTTCCAAAGAAAAGAAATAGAAATGAATGAAAAATAAAGAAGCAAGGAAAAGAGAAAGAGAAAAAGAAAAAGAATAGAAAAGTTGTGAATAAGGTGTTTGGCATGGGAGTGTGACAAGGAGATTGCTAAATCCCTCCCTTAAGGTTTTTGTGGGGTTTGTTGCTCAAATTTTCAATCATGGTGTGAAGTTGTTGTTCCGACATTAGTTGTGGAAGTGTTTTTTGCTCCCTAGTCTTTGACTGTTAGCTCTACTCTTCCCAAACTTATTCCACCTTTCAGCCTTTACCTTTGACCCCATTACATCCCTTTACAAGTCCTCATGATTTGCACATTGCACTTTGCATTAGGCGGTGGAGAATTGAGAACTCTTCCAAGCTTATGGTAGCTGCTTGATTGGGTAGAGTATTGAGTGCACCCTTGTTGCATATTCTAAACACATTGAGGGGAGTGTTCCATTTTATCCTAAAGTGAGATTCTACCAGTTCTACTTACTCACCACTCATCAAGGAAGGTCATGTCTTGTTATGTGCTTCGATACTAGGGCGCTTGATGCATTGCATTTGGGTATGGGGACCCATGGAAGGAAGTGTGCGAGCTGTATTTGAATTGTTTCACATTTTGACTTGGCCATCTTTAATGCATAGTTTAACCTAGATTATTGATTATCCGTCCCCTGCCTGAAGAGGGTGCGTTAAGAGGTTTACCATTCTCCCTGATCCTTCATAGCGTAGTCTTGCTTGGGGCAAAGAAGAGATAAGCATGGGGGCATGATGAGCCTTTATTGTCCCATTTTTTAGCCCCTATTTGACTTATTTTCTCATGCGTTTTCAAGTTTGATCGTGCCAAGGAGGAGTCAAATCGGCCTCCTTTAGCGCCCTTTTAACTCATATAACATCTTTCGATATTTTCAGGAACTCTATTGAGGAAACGAAAAGATGAACAACGTTTAGCAGAAAGGAGTGCCAAGAAAGCAAGAAAAGCGTTGCGTAGAGTTCCACGGATCAAGCACGGACATCCCGGGGCAAAAAGCCAGACTGCACCACGCGAGCACGGTACAAAAGCCGGCTAGCCAAGTGGCACGACCTGGCCGTGCCATGTGGCGACACCAAGCCACGTGTGCGGTGTTCGGGTGATTTTGGCAGTTCTTTGGCACGGTGGGCCCGTGTCTCGAGGCACGACCGTGCCACCCCCGTTCCACGTCGCGACTTAAATCTTCCTTCGGGGCTGTTTTCGGAGATGGAGTTTTTCATTCAGTTTTCTTTCGACAGACGTTTCTTTAGGCGATTTTTAGGTTTCACTACATAGTATTATTTTCCAAACTTTTGAATTCGCTATGGGGATTGAAATTCGTTCTACTGTTAATTCATGCGATTAATTCAAGGTTCTTAATTCTCTCTCAACTCTTGTTCTTGATTATTTTGAGGTTTGCAATGGTTATGGAATTGAATGTCATGGTTGTTGTTAGAAACATGATTGTAGGCTAAATCCTTCAACTTAGGTTGGGATTGATGCCGAATATGTGTAGTTGAATCTTATACTGGCCCAAATCCCTACTCCCCCTTTGTTTTGCGATTATGAATTTTACTATGCATGCCACATGCTCGATGAAATGCTTGAAAGAACATTCATCCTTTTTATTTGGGGTTTAGGGGAACGTTGAGAGACGAAACCTTTACCTAGTGCGTCTTAGTAGACAGTTAGGGTTTTAACATGAAAATAGTTAAGATTCTAATTGGGATTTGAGATTGTGAATCTTGTAATCCTTCGACCTTTAGTCCCATGAAAATAGGCGCCTATGGGTCTAGGATTAGTCTTCGACCCTTGAGAGAGGGAGGAGATGGGCTTAATTGACAACTTAGCCATTCGTGATGCATGCCTGGGAGATGTTTGGTAGGGCTAGTAATTGATTCGCTAGCATATTTGTGCTGTTAATTCCAACCTAGGTGTTTACTCTTCTGCTGTTTATTCCATCTTTTAGTCGTTATTGTTTCCTTTAGTTTAATTCCAAAACCCCAATTGTGATCGCCTAGCTTGAGTGGTCTAATTAGTTCTGGTAGTTGAAGCCAAGTTCCTCGTGGACACGACCCGTACTTGCTGGTTGCTAGCTACAGCTACGCCGTACACTTGTCATATATTTATAACTCAACATTGACTGAGCTAAAGGGGAAGGTGTATCATGAAAAGTCATGATGAGCGCAGTGTTGTTCCTAAAAGGACTAGGCGAGGATGGAGCAACAATAGGTAAAGTAGTCAAGGGAGGGTCAATGACTTCCCCTAATCCGGACTCTAGAGGAGGGAAAGACGCACCATCATCACACAGATTGACATTAAGTCTAGGAGCTCTAGAACTAAGGTTAGTCTCGGGTGATAGGTCAGACTCCCGCATTTTATTAGCAAACTCAATTTGTTGCTTATTCATTGTCTCTATCATATTGTTAAGTCTAGCAAAGCCCTCATTAGAAATATAGTAGGGACAAGAATTATTGGTATGATCAGAACAACGGCAAATTTCGCACATAAGAGGAGCATAATTAGGGATGCAAGGGGGTGGGATGTATGAATCAGTACAACTAATCTTATATTCATAAGAATCCTGAACCAACCAATCAAGAAAATCCCAAGACTTATCAACATTTTAAGCACAAAAATTCCAATGCTCTAAAAGAGTACAGGTCTCACAATTCACACCCTCATAAATTGTATTTAAAATTTCCCACTTTTCCAAATAAAAATCATAATGAGCAAGAAAAGCATGTAATCTATCATAGTATCTCCAAAACAATTCATGCTCATATTGAGGAAGGTGGGAAAAAGACATTTTTTTTCAATTTTCAATTTTTTTTCTTTTTTTCAAAATAAAATCCTAGTCTCGAATGCCCAAGCAAGCTATAATATTAGAAAGCGCCAACTCCCCGGCAACAGCGCCAAAAACTTGTTAGTGAAAAACAGAGTTTTAATATTTATAACCCCCAAGTGCAAGGTATGTCGTTGAGTACTTGGGGTGTCGTCCGCAGAGAGTTGCGTTTCCAACTATCAAAACTAACTAAAGCATCTCGAGCTAGGCAAAATTGAAGGGGATAGAAAATAGAACTAAACTACTAAAGTGAAAACAAAAGGACTATGATTAGACCTAAGATAAACCAAGTAATCAAGTCAAGCCCAAACCTTTCCTAGCTATGCTAGCATTCAAAGATGGTCGGTTGCGTCATTAAAACCACCCAAGCCCCCTCTCAAGGGTCATGAGCTAGTCTAATTGTTCTAACCACTTATTTTCATGGGATTAGTTCAATTAAACTACAAGATTGACAAACCTACCTAGCTAGCGACGAGGCTATTTTCATGTGCCAATCCCAACTATTCTTTCTACTCACACTAGAGAATCGACCTCACCTATCAGCATAAGTCAATTGCCCCAAAACACAGATGAAAGCTCTTTCAAGCATTTCATCGAATACTTGGTGGGCGTCAAAGAAATCTCTAAATTCTAGGCATAAACAAGTTAAGTCAAGACCTAAACAAGAATCAATTGGCCATCTCAAGAACAAATCACAATTAAAGATGAAATCTTTAATTCACAATCAAACATTGAAACCAAAGCAAAACAATAATCTATTGTACTAGCAAATAAATTAAAAAGCATGAAATTAAATAGAAAAGGAGAGGAAGAACTTAGTCTTCAATTGCGAATCCAAAATCTTCTACAATGTATACAAGGACTAACCTAATATAATCTCCCCCTAAAGGGGTTTGTAGAGGCTGGGACAAACCCTAATTGGCTCTCTTAAGAACCCAGCAAAAAGCCTCCCCCAAGAAAGAGAGAATATTGCTTATAAAGGCTGAAAAACCGCTTCGCCGCGTAGGCCCAACGCACGGTAGGGCGCACCACACACGGTCGTGCGTGTAGCCATGCTGCCCGTGCGCAGCTCCGGTCTTCGTTGTACGACCGTGCCTACCCTGTTGCACGGTCGTGCCTTCTTCCACGCATCTTC
Organism: Selenicereus undatus; assembly: GCA_017589665.1. Taxonomy (NCBI): domain Eukaryota; kingdom Viridiplantae; phylum Streptophyta; class Magnoliopsida; order Caryophyllales; family Cactaceae; genus Selenicereus; species Selenicereus undatus. The sequence continues at coordinate 76,848,333 of JACYFF010031954.1, read as the reverse complement.
CATTAGCTCCCGAGCTTCGTTAGACCTCTCTTCTTCCTTGGAATCGCTTATAAGGTCTTCCTTTCTATCAAAACCTGAGAATTTCTCGTAAAAGTAAGACAAAACACATTATAAGCACAGTTGAATCAAAGGAAGTGAATTTGACCCTTTCTCTTCTAGATTGGGCATGAAAACGATGAGGAAAATGGATCAAATAAGGGATAAAATGAGGTCAAATATAGGTGCAACCACTGTTTTGCTCAGGTTTTCCTCGGATTATGTAGCTACTGATAAAATGAAAATGCTGAGATTTGAAGAAGGTCTGGCGCCTTATATTATGAACCAATTAGCAGGGCTACCCATCCAGACTGGCCAAGAATTGTATGAGCGTGTTGTTGAGATTAAGCATGCAAAAATTGAGTTAAGAATGGCTCACTAGGCTAACCCTAAAAAAAAGGTGGAATGAAAAAGGTGCGCAAGCTGAGGGTGTACCTAGTAAGAAGCTGACCAACACTAGACCAAGACCCTAAGGCTTAGCTCCTATGGGAAAAATATGTACTAAGTGTTGTCTTACATGCCACAATACCTCAAAATGCAGGGTGGGGACAAATCGTTGTTTTTGGTCAGGAGATCCGAACCGTATGATTGCCAACTGCCCTGCTAGAATTGCCCAATGAAGCAAGGGTCCTACCCAGCTAACAAGCAAGCCAAAGCCTTACTTCCTAGAACTAGTCGACAAGTGGATCGAACCTACGCAATCAACAGGAAGCAGGCTGAGGATTTAGGAGATGCTGTGACTGGTACGGTTACTTTTAATTCTTGTTGTTTTATTTGATTCGGGAGTTATTTCATCAAAAGTTACGTTAATAGGGATGGAATTGCACGAATGTCCCGTAGCATTGTATGTGAACCTACCCATGGGAACAACTGTAAAATGTAGTGCTATGTACAAGAATTGCCCAATTATTCTAAATCAGGAGGAGTTTGAGGGCAATTTGGGACAACTAGACATATCAGAATTTGATGTGATTTTAGGGATGTATTGGTTGTCGAGACATGGAGCAAAGGTTGATTACAAAAAGAAAGAGTGTCCTTGAAAGGAAATGGGAAGGAAAGATGTGTTTTGGGGGGGATAATAACAACAAGGAATGTTCTTTAATATCCTTGATGGTAGCCAGAAAACTAATTAGACAGGGGTTTGAGGCATACCTATGCTATGTTACAAAGGATAAGGAAAAGCAGTTAAAACGTGAAGATATTCTGCTGGTTAAAGAATTCCATGATGTGTTTTTAGAAGAAATCCCTAGGTTACCGCCCAAAAGGGAAATTGACTTTTGAGATAGAATAGGAATCAGGAGCATGCCCTATCTCAAAACCTCCATATAGGATGGCCCCAACAAAGTTAAAAGAACTAGTGCAATTGGAAGACTTGTTACAAAAGGGATATATAAGACCAAGCGTATCCCTGTGCGAAGCGCCAGTTTTGTTAGTAAAGAAAAAAGATGGAACTTTGAGGTTGTGCCTAGATTACGAAGAGCTAAAACCATAAAGAATAGGTACCCGTTACCTAGGATTGATGATTTGTTTGATCAACTACATTGAGAATCAACCCTGAGGATATCCCTAAGATGGTATTTAGAACTCGTTATGGTCACTATGAATTCATAGTAATGCTGTTTGGGTTAACTAATGCCCCTGCAACTCTCATGGATTTAACGAATTGAGTGTTTAGACCATATCTAGATAAGTTTGTTGTGGTTTTCATTGATGATATCATAATTTATTATAAAACCGAACAAGAGCATACTTAGCACTTGACGATTGTTTTACAAATCCTAAAGGAGCATAAACTTTATGCTAAGTTATCAAAATGTGAGGTTTTCTTAGAGGAAGTAACTTTTTTAGGGCATGTGATTTCTACGGAAGGAATTAGAGTTGATCTATAAAACGCAAAGAAGTCACTGACTGGCCGAGTTAAGGAGGTTCGGAGTTTCTTAGAGATAGTTGGACACTATAGGCGATTTGTGCAAGACTTTTCAAGAATCACCTTGCGTCTTACCAACCTAGTAAGAAAGACAACTAAATTTGAGTGGGATGATAGCTGTAAAGCTGCCTTTCAGAACCTCAAACACAAGCTCACCACTGCACCTGTTTTAGCTTTACTTGCAGAAGGAGGAGAATTCATCATTTACAACAATGCTTCTAGGCATGGCATAGGAGGCCTCATCATGCAAGAAGGGAAAGTCACGGCTTATGCTTCTAGGCAGTTGAAGCCATACGAAGCAAAACTATCCCACACATGATTTGGAATTAGTCACGGTGGTCCTCTCGCTTAAAATTTGGAGACATTACCTATATAGTAGTCCTTGCAAGATTTTTACTGACCACAAGAGTCTCAAATATATCTTTACTCAAAAGGAATTGAATTTGAGGCAATGTTGATCATTAGAACTCTTCAAAGATTATGACCTTCAGATCCAATACCATCTGGGAAAGGCTAATGTGGTTACCGATGCATTAAGTTAAAAAGCACATCATAGTGGTAATCTTATGACAATAGTGCGACTAGAGATTCTGAGAGGATTAGAATGTATGGGCATTGAGCTTGCGTTACTGGGAGAAATTGGGTCACATCTTGGTAGTCTAGTGGTTCAACCCACTCTTTTAGACAAAATTAAACAGGCACGAGTGAAGGAAGAGGAAATGAAAAGGATTAGGGTGAATATAAGAAAGACAAAGCATCTGAATTGGTGGAAGATGATCAATGAGTTATTAGATTTCAGGATTGAATATGTGTGCCTCGAGAGAAGAAATTAACAGAAAGGATAATGGCTGAAGCACATTGTACAAAGTATTCCATCCACTCAGGAGGAACAAAAACGTATAAAGATTTGAAACAAGCCTTTTGGTGGAACAACATGAAGAGGGGCATCGCTGCGCATGTGAATAATGGTCTCACCTATCAAAAAGTCAAGGCTGAGCACCAGTTCCCTGTTGGTGAATTAAGACCATTCAAGACCCCATGTGGAAGTGGATTTTATTTCGATGGATTTTTATAATGGGATCACCTCTGATTGTATCTAAGAAGAATGCCATTTGGGTGATAGCAGATAGACTCACCAAATTCGCCATTTCATAGCAATAAATGATTCTTAGGATGTGGATAGATTGGCACAAATTTATATCAAGGAAGTGGTGCGGTTGCATGGTGTTCCCCGGGATATTATCTCAGATAGGGACTGAAGGTTCCAAGCACACTTTTGGAAGGCTTTGCAAAAAGCCTTTGGCACAAAGTTGCAGTTTAGTAGCTCCTACCATCACGAGATGGACAGACAAATATAAAGAGTCAATCATATTATTGAAGACATGTTACAGCCCTGTGTATTGAACTTTCAAGGACAATGGGAGGACTACTTACCCCTAGTAGAGTTTTCGTACAATAATAGCTATCAGGCTACTATTAAAATGGCCTCTTTTGAAGCATTATATGTTAGAAGATGTAGAACACCCCTTTGTTGGAGTGATGCGGAAGATACCCTGATTTTGGGACCAGAAATGATTCACGAAATGGAGCATAAGATCAAGGTTATCCAACAAAACATGAAAGCAGCACAAGATACGCAAAAAATATGTAGATCGAACGCGGAAGCCTTTCGAGTTCGAAGAAGGGGATAAAGTGTTCCTTAAGTTTTCTCCTATTAGAGGAGTACGGCGATTCAATGTTAAAAGGAAAGTTAAGTCCGCATTTTGTTGGACCATGTGACATTATTGAGAAAATCAACCCAGGTGCCTATAGCTTAGCCTTGCCACCTAAGCTACAACATGTACATGATGTATTTCATATTTCACGACTTTGCAAGTATTTGCATGACCCAACACATGCAATAGTCTATCAACCCTTGGAAGTTGAGGCTGTGTTGAAGGTTTTTGAGGGGGAATGGAAAATTAAATTAAAGAAAAAGGAAAATGATGCCTCAAATACTCACGATTGTCAGTCGCAATACTTAAGGGTCGGTCCACAGGGAAAACGTGAAATTATGGTCATTTTAAAACTAAACAATTAAATTTAACTAATTAAACTAAATGGAATTATTCAAGGTAATTTAATAACCTAATTCAACAACCTAAACCTAACCTAACCTTTATATTGATTAACCAATTAAACCAAATTAAACAACTAAACTTGAAATTAAGCATGGTTTAACCAACTAACAACAAAATTGCTTTATTAGTCTGAAATTAAACTAAGGCTAATTATGTCATGGAATTTAACTAAGGGGGATGAAATTAAACAAAACCAAAATTGAACATGAAGAACCGAAAGCAAAACAAACAGAACAGCAACAAGCTCCATCAGAATACCAAATCACTAAACCAGAACAATCCCAACTTGAAATCAAAGCCTGAATCCAGAATCGTTAATGCAGCTATCATTCAGAACAGAGGAGCAATAGTAGGGGAAGGGGAAACAAAACCGAAACAATACGAAGGCAACATTGAACGAATTGAACACAATTGAGGCAACATAATTCAAGCATAAACTCGAAAGTAAACTAGAGCAGAACCAGACCTCGGTAATAAACAAGCTTTAAACACTCTCTCCTTGCCTCTAGAAGAACTCGAGCCAAGGGAGGGGGGAATCGACTGAAATTACTCAAATAAACCCCAAAAATTCTTGCAATTTGTGAACTAGGATTCGAAATCAAGCGCAATTACATGAAATTGAATGTTGAAAACAAACATAGAATCGAAACCCTAATATGAAAATCAATTACGAAATTGAAATGACAAGCGAATTTAAACTAAACTTCAACGAAATTAAATCTAATCTACTGCTAAAATCCTAACCCTAAATTACCTAAAACTCCAACTTAGGCTTCAATGGCGTCGTCTCCATCTTTAAATACCCAATCTCCTTCCACCTTGACCGTCGATTTGTGATGTGCTGGAGGTAGATGTGGACGGTGGCGATGTGGTGGTTTCGGTTTTGGGGAAAACCGTGGGTAGATGGTGTTTTGGGGTTCGGGAATTCGATGGGCTGGGGGTGTACGTAGGGTTGTTGTGCTGGAGGAGAGAGAACGGGTAGAGAGAGAAAGCGAAGCGAGATGGGGATGGAAGATGAAGGTTCTGGGTCGAGGTGGGGATGCGAGGAAGCAGGGTACGGGGAAAGAAGAGAGAGAAAGCAAGGAAAGGAGGGGGTTTTAATGGGAACCGGCTCAAGTGAACCGGACTGAACCGGACCGGTCCGGTTTTCTTGACCGGTCTGGTTTCTTTTTTTTCCTTTTTTTCTTGGCCGGTTTTTCATCGAAATTGGCCCGATTCTTCAACCTCCGACATTTCTTCTATTTTTCTCCCTTTTTCCTCCATTTAAGCCCCTTTTTCGCATTTATTCAAAATCTGCAAAATAAAATAAAATCAATTAAAAACCTAAAAAATATTATTAAAATGAGCATAAAACTGGTGAAAAAGTACCTTAAAAATATCACATTTTTACCTCAAACAAATACTCCCACACCAAGATTTTGCTCATCCTCGAGTAAAATAAACTAAGCTAACTAAAAGAAAATGAAAATAAAAGAAAAGAAAATCCTATCTCACTGTCATAGGAATGACGATTGCATTTAGCGTATGCAACAAGCCCTTTAAACCCCTTGGACTCCCAAGTGAACGAGTGAGGTCTCGTGAGGGTTTCAAAGTGAAAATAACCACAAAATTATTCCAAAAATCAAAGAAAATCTTTTTGGGTTTTCTCAAAACTGGTATGTACAAAACTCGGGAAACATATGCACAAATCCTAATCAGCTAAATCACCCATGTACTAAGTTATTAACCTTCATATACATAAAATGTACATCAAAGCCCTCTAACCTCAAGATGACATCAAAACACTGATTTTCACCCCATTGAACATCCAGATTTTGAATCCATCCCGGTGTTTGTGTGCAAGTGTATCATCATTTCCAGGACTCAGATTTACCAGAATAGACTCAATCCCACTTAGCCAACACAACTACATTATTCCCATCATGACTTTGGAAGCAAGCTTTCCCACTAGCAATATTGCCTCAAAGGGTAACACCCAGTAGCACGTGCCTCAAAGGGTTCTAGTGGCGCATGCCTCAAAGGGATACTTGTCATTCCAAATTTTATTCTTTTTTTCTTTATTTATCATACAATTTTTTTTAATTTTTTTCATTTTTTCCAAAGTAATCATGTCTCAAGCTAGTGGGAGAATCATTCATGGAAACCTAAAACCTAAAGACAATGATGAAAGGATAACAAGGACTGGATTACACAACCCGTAATGAACAACTGGGGTTTAGCATCAGGGCTTAGAATATCACATTCGAAGTTAAAAACTTATCATGCACATCCTATTTATATACACACTAACAACTAAAGCACAGGGGATTCAAACTAATCAGAAAAGATACAAACGTCTCCAAAAATCATCAAAAATTTTGAAAAAAAGGCACCTCACTCCCACACTAAAACTTCACACTGTCCTCATTGGGAGGACTAAGGTGCTAAAAAGCAAGCACATAAACTATACAACCGAAAAACCTAGAATATATACAACTAGAACACCACCAAAAACATAAAAACAAAATAAAACCAAAATAAAAAAGAAAAAGCAAAACTAAAATCAAAGAAACACACAAAAAGTGAAAAACAAACTACAACCCTAAAAACTAAAGAAAAGAAGACAAAAATCAAAATCAAAACAAAACCAAACACACACATATATTTACAAAAGCAAAACTAAACAAAAATCAAAGACCTACTAAAGTGCAAACTAAACAAAAAGAAATCTAAAGCAAAATAAAGGAAAAGAAAAACAAAAAAAATGAAACAAAAATGAAAATAAGATGAAAATAAAAAAAAGGAAAATAAAAATAAAAGTAAAATAAAATAAACAAAAATGAAATAAAAAAAATAATGAAAATAAAATGAAATAAACAAAAATGAAATAAAAAAGGAAAAACTAAAACATGCTAAACTAAAGAAACAAAGTATTTACAACTAACACATATTCACAAAATCCTAATATATACAACTAAATACAAAAAGAAATAAAATAAAAGAAAAGAAAAGAAGAGTGGAACGGTCATACCAGGTTGGATACAGGTTGTACCCAAACTATAGAGTGTATGGAGCATCAAGCACTCCATATTAAGCTGAAAAAGTGCTATGCAAATCAAAACTCGTTAGAGCACGTAACAGCTTATCAAATACAGATGCCCCAAACTCAATAGCATAACGACTATGGAACGCAAGGAGTTGGCACCAGATTGAGTATATCCATATAGTCAATAAAGCACAGTTAAGGGTCTGTTTCAACTTATCGAACAGTTGGGCCCACTCAGGAATGAAGTGAATATACTCACAAACAGCCAGTGATGAGGTCATAGGCCTAGCAACTATGTCAGCATGAACGAGCAATTTAGGCCAAGCAAAGGGGTCAAAATCCACAAGTCCTTTAAATTCAGTATGCATATGAGTCTGATCTAAAGTAAAATTTTCAGTGATAATCATCTCAAACTCAACAGATTCAGACTTGCTAGATTCAAAAAGGAAGTCAGTTTGGATGGAATCAAAAGAAAATGTCTCATAATCAGCACACAAACCATCATTAGAACTTCCATGGGTCTCGAACTCACAAGAAAAAGATTCATACTCTACAGGCAGAATATTATCATTAAACTCAAATACAGTGAGTTCAGGTATCTCATCATGCAACTCCTGTGGAACATCCTTTAAATCACCCAAATCATGAAATTCTATTGCAGGTATGGTGCTAATTTCTAACTCATCATCAGAATCAGATTGTTCATTAGTGCCATTTTCAAGTGAGCTAGTGCAGGGTGCAAGATCTGACGATAGAGACTTAGGGAGGTCACTTTCCGGTTCTAAACTAGGCAAACACATGTTTTCATTCAAATCAGGCCTAGTAGAATAAGAAGGTTCAGAAACATCACAGAGATCAATGTCAGGTTTAGGAGATCCTAAACTAGAATCAATCTCACTAGAAGTCTCCCTATTTTGATTAAAACATTGAGAATATTCAGCAATTCTCAATTTTATGATCGCTATAAATTGATCAGTCATATCATCAAGTTTGATCATTTGATCAGTCATATCATCAATTTTCTTTTCAAGTCTTGCACAGGTAGCACGATAAGGACACGTAGAAACATCATGAGAAGGAGATTCACAACAATCACACAGCACAAGAGGCATATAAGATGGGTCATATGAGTTTAGAAAATTATCTGGGGGGGGGGGGAAGGATTAGCATAAAAAGCATACTCATCAGAAGTTGGGTATCCAGAAAACTGATTAGCTTGTTCAAACTCGTAAGTTTCCCAACCTAAATTTTCAAAGAAATCCCAAACTTCATCTTGAGTTTTAGATAACAATCCTACCAAACCCCGTGGGCACATGGACCCAACATGACCTTTAAATTCAGAATTTAGACCCAAAACAATGACCTCACAGATTTTTCATTTTTGAAAAGTTTGAAGCAATTAAGCACGATAATCATTAAGTCGTGATAAATAGCTCCAAAAAGGTTCATGCTCATATTGTGGAAAATTGAAAACTGGCATTTTGAAAATTTTTGTTTTTAAAGTTTTTCAATTTTTTGGATTTTTCGTTTTTCACTTTTTTTTTGGGTTTTTGAAATTTCTAATCTTTTTGTGGTTTTTGTAATTTTCTAATTTTTTTGATTTTTTTAACATTTTTCATTTTTTTTGGATTTTTGAAGAGTTTTCAATTTTTTTTGGGTTTTTCAAATGTTTTTGGATTTTTTGTGGTCTTTTTCAAATGCTTTTGGATTTTTTTGGTTTTTTTCAAAAACGAAAACGATACCAAAGTGAGAAATTGAAAATCGATTCGAAACTTAAAGTTACGAAATGACTAACAAGAACTTATTAAGTAAATAACAACTAAACAAAATAACAACGAAACTACACAAATACGAAAGCAACTAAAAACATGACCAAATCTCTTGCCGTCTTCCCCGGCAACGACGCCAAAATTGTTGAAGGTTTTTGAGGGGGAATGGAAAATTAAATTAAAGAAAAAGGAAAATGATGCCTCAAATACTCACGATTGTCAGTCGTAGTACTTAAGGGTCGGTCCACAGGGAAAACGTGAAATTATGGTCATTTTAAAACTAAACGGTTAAATTTTACTAATTAAACTAAATGGAATTATTCAAGGTAATTTAATAACCTAATTTAACAACCTAAACCTAACCTAACCTTTATATTGATTAACCAATTAAACCAAATTAAACAACTAAACTTGAAATTAAACATGGTTTAACCAACTAACAACTAAATTACTTTATTAGTCTGAAATTAAACTAAGGCTAACTATGTCATGGAATTTAACTAAGGGGGATGAAATTAAACAAAACCAAAATTGAACATGAAGAACTGAAAGCAAAACAAACAGAACAGCAGCAAGCTCCATCAGAATACCAAATCACTGAACCAGAACAATCCCAACTTGAAATCAAAGCCTGAATCCAGAATCGTTAATGCAGCTATCATTCAGAACAGAGGAGCAACAGCAGGGGAAGGGGAAACAAAACCGAAACAAAACGAAGGCAACATTGAACGAATTGAACACAATCGAGACAACATAATTCAAGCATAAACTCGAAAGTAAACTGGAGCAGAACCAGACCTCGGTGATGAACAAGCTTCAAACACCCTCTCCTTGCCTCTAGAAGAACTCGAACCAAGGGAGGGGGGAATCGACTGAAATTACTCAAATAAACCCCAAAAATTCTTGCAATTTGTGAAATAGGGTTCGAAATCAAGCGCAATTACATGAAATTGAATGTTGAAAACAAACATAGAATCGAAACCCTAATATGAAAATCAATTACGAAATTGAAATGACAAGCGAATTTAAACTAAACTTAAACGAAATTAAACCTAATCTACTCCTAAAATCCTAACCCTAAATTACCTAAAACTCCAACTTAGGGTTCAATGGCGTCGTCTCCATCTTTAAATACCCAATCTCCTTTCGATTTGTGATGTGCTGGAGGTAGATGTGGATGGTGGCGATGTGGTGGTTTCGGTTTTGGGGAAAACCGTGGGTAGACGGTGTTCTTGGTTTCGGGAATTCGGTGGGTTGGGGGTGTACGTGGGGTTGTTGTGCTGGAGGAGAGAGAACGGGTAGAGAGAGAAAGAGAAGCAGGGTACGGGGAAAGAAGAGAGAGAAAGCAAGGAAAGGAGGGGGTTTTAATGGGAACCGGTTCAAGTGAACCGGACTGAACCGGACCGGTCTGGTTTTCTGGACAGGTCTGGCTTCTTCTTTTTCCTTTTTTCTTGGCCGGTTTTTCATCGAAATTGGCCCGATTCTTCAACCTCCGACATTTCTTCTATTTTTCTCCCTTTTTCCGCCATTTAAGCCCTTTTTCCGCATTTATTCAAAATCTGCAAAATAAAATAAAATCAATTAAAAACCTAAAAAATATTATTAAAATGAGCATAAAACTGGTGAAAAAGTACCTTAAAAATATCACATTTTTACCTCAAACAGGCTGGCAGGTTAACCTATGAAGAAATACAATATCTGGTCAAAGTCATAAGGACCCATCGTGGAGCCTTTGAGGCTACTTGGGAGACAGAAGATGGAATTAAGCAGCACAACCTATATTTATTCGAAAGGTACGATCAGTATGAGTTTTGAGGAAGAAACTTTCTTTAAGGTTGGAAGGATGCAATGTCACAGTATCCGTTTATGTTTAATTAATTTTAAGTTTTGCATTATGCATATAATTATGATGATACGGAGCAGTGAGCTGTGCATTTTCTCCCTTTTACGACTAATCAGAGCAATGCACGAATTAAAGAATCGTGATGTTACGGAATTGTTTTCAAAGTTTATGAAATATCAGACGATTAGATAAAGATGTGAGCTTTTCTATTAACGTGCATTGCACTAGATAAAATTGGGAATTCACTGAAGTATAATAATATCTTCGCAGTTAAAACAAGTAAAAAAACTGGCAACGAATTGATGCTAACCAAGTGGGTGGCAAACGTTTGCATACATGTTAGACATTCTTTTTTTAGGTAAGCTTGGACTAATGATGATGTGACTAAATGTTTATAATGAAAAAAGAAAAAAATGAAAAAGAGGAAATTAGCTATGGAATTTACTATTTAAGGCATGTGAAGGCTCAAAATAGCAAGTGGCCTTTTCATCTTCTCAAGAAAAGATACACACAAAAGAGAGAGAGAGAGAGAGAGAGAGGAGGGGCACGACTACTGCCCAACGCAACCCCCGGGCACCACCGGTTTTGCTCTGGCCACTGCTACCCCACTACTACCTCTTAAATTCTATACTTCATTCACCTCGAACATCCCCTCCATTAGCATCACGGTAATTTTGGTTCAACTTTCCTCCATTTGAGTCAATTAATTGAGTCAATTAATTATGTGATTTATGGAATCCTTGAAATTATTAAATTAGGATCTATCTGGGTATGATTTGTATAATTTTTGAGGAAATCTAGTTCGTTTAGAAGTTGAAGGAATTTGTAAAGATTAGATGAACATATGGATTTATGAAATATTTAGGCAATGAACAAGGTGACAAGTAATGATTGAAATGCTTAAGAAGGCTTATAAATAAATGGTTTGATTATGTGATATTAGTGATGAAATAAAGGTAATGGTGAGGGGAGAATGAAATGAAATATAAGATGCGCGTCATAAGTTAAAGAAGGAAGATATTGGCTTAAACAAAGAAGGGGTGTAGTTCTATGTGTAAATAAGGTTTTATGAAATGCTTACCTAGTTCATGGCAAGTTACTTGAATGAAGGGAGTTGACTTCTTGATTTGAACACTAAAGGGAATTGATTAGGACTCCGGTTAAGCAAGCTGCGAAAGTTGACCATTGGGTTAAATGTTCGAATTGTGGGAACCTATACCTCCATGAGAAAAAGGTTTAAGAATAATTTGTGGAGACAAATCATAATGATAGGCTCAAACCAATGAGTTTGAGTTGTTGATTTGGGCTAAGATCGAAGGTTGAGTTATTTAGGTGACTAATTAAAAGTCATGAGTCAAATAGTCGGAATTGCCTAGGTAAATTCTGCTATCAAAACCTGAACTTATGTTAACAATCTTCCCTTTAATCGCAAAATCTTACTAAAGGCGCCAAAAGTTTTGTAAGGATCAACTTGATTGAGATGCCAAAAAGCCGTCAAAGGTACGTTATTGCTCCTACCTTCGAAGACGTTTATGGTTTCACTAATTAACGTTGGCAAGTTTTATTTGGCCATTGGAATCCTTTCGGACCCATTTCAGTGTTCATGCGTCAATGAACCATGTTCAAGGTTCATTGTTCATATTATCTGCTAGCAGAATTTAGTGTTTGGGACCTTCTCGTTAAACAGAAATTCATAGTTCATTGTTATTAATATCATGGCTACTGTTCATAGATGCGGGTCCTAATCCAGACCGAAGAGATTATTAATAAGCCTTTATTTAAACCAATGCTCCTCAAATGTTATTTGCAAAGCATTGTTTAAATATTGCGCGCGTGTTCACTGTCTCCGTGTGCAAAGTATTTAATTGTACTTGGGTAGCATATTGAGCTCTCACTCATTTGTCTACTATGCTGTTGTGTTGTTAATTGTTTTAAGGAGGGAGAAACAGGTCGTGGCTAGGCAGGCACCAACAGAGACTGAGGGCCTTGGGGAGGTGGGCCATAGTAGCAAGCATTAACTATCTTTCTGCGTTATTTTTTGAGGCTCGTGAATCCATGTGTAGTCTAAATCTCATTCTGGTTAAGGCTAACCCTCATGGGGGTGCCTATTTTGTTGGTTAATGGTGAACTAAGACCTATGTAATGTGAATATTGTTTTGTAACCAATAGCTATTTCCATCCCGTTGGTTTAAATGCATACATGCAGCCCTGTCCCTTACAGGACGGTGGTAATGCCCTAAGCTTGGTAACGTTTCTGCTGACCCAATTTGTGTAAGTGCACGTAATTAATAGAAGGTTAAGCTGAGGTGTTGCAACATTTCAAATAAATGCTGCACTTATGCGGATCATGAATGATTTCTCGACATATGGGACACTATCTGGGTGGAGCACTAATGAGCAATTCGCTTGTCCAGTATGTATGAAACAACAAAAGGCTTTGAGACTCAGAAATGAAGGTAGTTTCTCGTGGTTTGATTGTCATAGGTTTTTCTTGCCAAGGACTCATGCATTTAGAAGACATAGAGCTTCATTTAGAAATGGCAGAACTATTACAGGGGTCCTCCTCGCCTCCTTTTTAGGGAATGTATTTATGATGAGGTGGAACACTACCCAATGTTAATGGCAGATGGTGACTCCCAAATACTAGGATTTAAGGAAAATGAGAATAACTGGACGAAGAAGAGCATATTCTAAGAGTTGCTCTGCCATAATTTGGATGTGATGCACATAGAAAAAAAATTCTTCGTAAACATCATTAACACTATTATGGATGTTCCTAGAAAAACAAAGGACAATGTCAAATCAAGAATTGGATGTCGCAGATATATGTGAAAGGGAAGAATTACATTTGCAAGCAAGCCCAAACGGCAAAACGGTTAAACGGAGAACGAAGTTTGTTCTTGTTGTGGATAAAACAAAAGAGTTGTGTTAATGGGTAAAGGGACTTAACTTGCCTAATGGATAGTGCTCTAACTTGAGGAATATTGTGGACCCAACGATGTAAAGTTTAATATGAAAAGTCATGATTGCCATGTGTTTATGGGGACTATGTTACCAATTGCATTTGGTGCTCTCCTAAATGATGTGTTAAAACCTCTCATTGAAATAAGTAAGTTTTTTAGGAACTTGTACTCCACAACATTGTGAGAGAACATGCTTGAGGAAATGCACCGGAACATTGTCATTACTCTCTGTGAATTGGAGATGATATTTCCTCAACGATTCTTCAATGTAATGGAGCACTTAACGGTATACTTAGCAGAAGAGGCACTACTTTGTGATTCTGTGCTATACTGATGGATGTATTCATTCGAGAGGTAAAATAGATTATATTAGAAGAAATGGATTTAAACAACTAAACTATGCAGTCACTCACAAGTCATTGGTCAATTTTATTTTGTTAGGTACTCCGGTCATTTCAAGAAAAAGATTAAACAACAATTGTATCCTGAAGGTTCAATTACAAAAGCTTACTTCGAAGCTGAAAGGAAGTTTTTTGCCTCCTATTAATTCGACGCTGACGTGCTGCCCTCCGTGCGCAATGGATGTCGAAGAAATGAGGATGTTGATGAACATAATAACCATACCCCAGCTCTATCTGTGCTTGAGCCATAAGGAACTGCTATTAGGAAGGAAGGATCAAGGTATCTTATAGATGTTGAATACATTGTTGCTCATCTTCACGTGCTATTAAATTACGATGAAGTTAAGCCTTATATTGGGTGAGTGCTACCTTTTAACAACATAAGTTGCATTGAGTTTGTGCTTGAAAAAAATTGTGCATTTACATTGACTACAAAATGCCGCATAACTTTCACAAAACAAATCCGAACTGCACATCCCAATGTTAATGATGCTGATGTTGATACCATCATTGAAACTCATTTTACAGATTGGTTTAGTTAAAATGTAATTAATGGAACTTAGTCACTTCAAACTATTTGGACACCATTACAGGCATTGTATTAACGCAAACCATATCCTTTGTCGCCTTAGGTCCATCACATTCAACTATTCGACAGTCACAAACATTTGTGCTTGACACAATTGGCCACGAGGCCTAACAGACATGTGTCAACGTGGATTGCATATACAGTGAATGGATTCAAATTCCACGTATAAGCGCACAGTGTTGCGAAGAAAACGTACAATTGTAGTGTTGGTGTGTGTGGGGCTAGGGAAGGTGATATCGAAAACGATTATTATGTTGTACTTAAAGATATCATCAAAATCGAGTATGTAGGTGCACCAATTAAAAGAAAATGTGTGTTATTCAGTTGTGGGTGGTTTGATCCCACATTGAATCGTGGGACACGATCTCATAAACTAACAAACTGTTAAGGTTCACTGCATAAGGATGTACAAAGAGTACGTTCCATTCATCAATCCAAACACTGCATCACAAGTGTGCTTCATGCTACATCCAGATCGGCTAGGGGACAGGGTCAATTAGCTTGTTGTCATACCAACCAAACCAGGAGTCAGGGTGGATATGCGATACACTCTACCCATTGCTTACCAACAAACAGGCATGACGACATTCACTAAATGCGTGAATGCTGTTATCCCTACGTCATTAGTGGATGAAAGTGCACCACCGGAAGGAGTTAATGACAATTTAGGGTTTTCATTTATTCAGGTAAACAATGATGTAGATGAGATAGGAGAGGACGAGGGTGATAAAGAGGGTGAGGAGGATGATGAGAATGAAACAAATGAAGAATATGGAGATTTACATTTATATGATGATGACGACGACGATGATGATGAGAAGGATGACGAGGTTGGGGGTGGGGAAGATAATGCAGACAATTAAATGCTTATGAATTGTTATATATTTTCAGTGCTTACCATCATTGTAATGTAAATGTGTATGAATGTACTTTTATTATGTGTTCTAATTTTGAAACTTGATGTTCCAACTATTGTGCTATGTGACTAAATTCTTGATTTGTACAATAGTTATTTGTACTTGTATTTGTTGTCAACTATTTCAGGTATGGATTCTACCCCCATCGAGCTAAGTTTCCAACTCGAGGTCGAGGAAGAGGGAGGAGGAGCTCGAGCGCCCAGGCCAATGCAATGGAGATTGATTCACCTTTGTTCCCAACACCTCACACGACAGGTGCTGTACGAATAATCCCCACTCAATTTGGGGTATTTCCTACAGGGTCTTTAACTCCCCATACCCCATATATCCCTCACCAAACTTTCATTTCCTAATAATATGCGTACAACATTGCAACCAACCCTACTCCCCTACCTGTCGACCCTAATTATAGCTAGTTCAAGCAAAACATTAAAATTGCAGATTATGAAGCACAGTTTAGCCATCGGAGTGGTTGACCAAAGACTTATATTGTGCCAGATGGTAACAGGTAAGTGGTAAAATTGTTATGTATCTGCTATTGAAAGCATTTTGCATAATGTCGCGTTAATTGGATGTTTTCTGCTGAAATAGGTTCTCCCCAATGAAGGTGCTATTGGAAGGATTTCTCAAATCTTCCAAAGTAAATATGATGACCCTTGGCCTTACTGGGGGTAAAGTACCAAGACAAGTTAGAGATTTGTGGTTCGGAGAGTTTAAGGTAACTAAATTTATTACATATTAACACTTTGGATGTACTTGATTCATTATTATGATATTATTTGACGTATTTGATGTTTTATTACGTGAAGAATGGTTTACTTAGGATCCTATCTATGAGGATCGCACAAGAAAAAATTTTGAGAACAGAGGCAATGCACATTTAAGGGACTTCCTTGGCAAGGTAAGGAAGTACAACTAGTAGCCCACATGGCTTGGTGATGAGCAACGGAAAGGACTCTAACAACATTGGGCGAACGACTCGTATAAGAAATTATGTGAAAAAGCCCCAAAAAACGTTGGTGACCCTGCTAGTCTTGGGCCATCTCTTCACACCTGTGGCTCGATCATTGTGCATGAGCATAAGAGGTGTTTAGTAACTAATTCTGCATCTTATAACTTCTTCTAGTTATTTGGTTGATTGTGGTGGTTAACATAGTTTTTTGAATTTGTTTGACATGTAGAGGGACCAACTTGGAATCTAGCCAACAATTGTTGAGTTATTCGCCGCACTCAAAAACTGCATGGCGAAGAAAATGGACCTTAGGTTGATAAGAAATCACATCAAACATACGTAAGTTATTCTTGATGGTCAAACTTAATTAATGGTTCATGCACTTTTGTTAAGTATGACATATTCGAATTTTTACAAATATATTGATATCTTAGGGATCCTTTGAGAAAGAATTTCAAAAGATTATTAACTCTCAAGGGACCGCAGATGCCAGTTCCCAAGATCGATCTTAATCTTTTCCAGATCCAAACGAGTTGTGGGTGAAGGCCTATACGAACAAAAAGGGTCGTATTTACGACATTGGAGATGAGGACGTCAGCATTAGGGATTCCTTCCACTTCAGTCCCTCTCAGCAAGCTAATATAGTAAATGTAAACACTATTTGTATTCAGTCATTAATAGAAAAGTTGTCATGAATGTATACTTCATATATATACATGGTTTTCTATTGGTACAGGTTAGGTGTCATCCTAACAAGATTTGAACAATGTAAGGGGTATGGTGACCAACTTGGGAGGTAAGCTTACTACGCAAGCTGAAATGTATCGGCTACTTGAGGAGAGATACAAGTGATTAGAGGAGTTTAATCAAAGGATGAGCCAGCAAATGATGAGTGTGATGAGTATGAATCAACAAATGGCGCCCTTTTTTCAAATGCAACAAGCTTTCGATTCAGACACCCAACCACCTTTCATTAACCCCCACAACATGATGAAGAGAACAAGGATGAGGCTGACGATGAAGAGTATGATGACACTCACCTCGATGATTGACCCCTTATGACTTGCTTGCTTCTTCCTTCTCTATTTCTTGCTTATATATACATATATGTGCATTTCCCTATCTATTTTACTCTCTTGACCATGGTTTGTTAAGTATACGCATGTTTTGAAGCATATATTGCATGAATTTGTGATGAGACATTTGAAAGTGTTCGGTTTGTATATGATGGTTGGCTTTGTTGTTGGTTGACATTTATTGAAAGCGCTTCCAGTGAAGCATTCACATCGAGGGGGTTGTCCTCAATTTATTTTCTTGTAGGAAATAAATTGTAATTTGGGACAGTTGTGTAAACAATTTTTTTTTTAAAAAGGGCAAAACCAGTGACGGATAGGCGACAGAATGACCGTAGTGGGCCATTTTTTTAAAAAAAAACCAACCTGGCGACTGAAATTCCATCTCTGGTTCCGTCACTGATGGCGACGAAATGTATATTCTGTCACCATGTTTTGCACCTTGTGTTCCCGCCATCCCAACCTCACCAGTTCCGTCGCCAGGTGGCGATAGAATTGCATAATTCCGTTGCTAACTGGACAATGACGAGCAAATATACGATGTCCATATTCCGTCGTTAATTCCGTAGCTAGGTTCAAATTTCCGTTTGCACTTTTTCGTCACTGATACCGTCGCTAAATGACCTTTTTTTGTAGTGTCTTGTACATGTGTTTCTTATTCTAATTAGTTTCGAACTCTGATGCTGGGTAATTGGTTGACTCCTGCTCGTGTTGAGATCATCCTACTAACAAAATGTACCTGATTAGGTAATGCTAAGTTAGTTAACAAAAATATCGAATTACTAAATGAGTTATTACCAACTCGTTAACATGCTTTAAATGGATTGACGCATAATTGATTCAACCCATTATTAACCTTATTTTAATCTGTAGGCCAACTTAATGGGCTTAACTCTTTGCTCACTTATACATGACACACATATCACAATCAAAAGTTTGAATATCTTTAGCCGTCTTTTAAGAAATTACAATTATAATGCTCTTTCATTAAATACGAACAATTTGAAGTTTTAATACGCCGAGCCTTTAATTGTGACAAAAGGAAATAACCCACAAAGGAGATCTAAACCTATTGGGTTGACCTAGAACCCATATAATCAAAATACAATCGCTTGTATTTTACCTGAACCTGAAATACCCCGAACCTTTATTTTACCCGAATTTGAATATTCTCGACCCACATTTAATCTGCTCGCTTGAATTGACAAGTCTAGTATAGGCAGTAAACGTACGTACCTAGTTTTAAATCTTTCTCCCTCTACAAAATATTAATTGTCGGTTCGACAAATGGCGATGGTGCACAATGTTATATAATTTCCGTTATTGTGATCTTAGTAATTGAGCGCTACACACTTCATACTTTGCTTAGCTATATAAAATTCAATAATTATTTAATTAATTATTTTAACCATTCCTATTACAATTATTTCAATCTTTATACTTTGTAACTTAGTAATTTGTTACTGAAAAGGCAGGGCCAAACGATACAATTTATGGATTTGGTTTATTTCAACATGACTCTATCATGACCCAATCTTGCACTGGCAAGGTATTCACTTTATAAATTCCAGTCTTATCAAATTTTCATTTTCTTGCTTTTATATCATAATCGGCATTTCACCATTAGTCCACTAGTATTTTTAATCGAACCCATAGTTACTTTCTTCAACGGGTTGGCTATAATCAGGCTTAACTTATTATTAGCACCAATCCAAGCCCCTTATTTCACTTCCTCCAATTGAGCATTAAAGCAAGCAAGAAAGACCCTTCTTAATCCTCATACACAATTTATTTAATAAAAATGAAAACGCAACTTAATTTATCACTTGATTATCAGTTCTCAAATATGCACATTCAAATTAAAGTTCCAAACCTTTCCATTTCCCTCCTTTATCACCTTCATGATAGTGTTCAATATCCCCGACTTTTTGATGCTCACCTATGGCCAATCCCGAGATATAACATAAATCACCAAATTTTCTCAAGAGAATGACAAGATACCTCAATATTGCTCCATTAAACAAAGTTTTTACTCTCATAGGTGACCCATCTCTAGCATGAAAACTCACTTTACCTAGAAGGTTCTAAAACAACAGTTTCATTGAAAAATTCACAATTTCTAAAATTCACATCCAACATTCACAAACTTTTATAGCACATTGTAAAAGATTGTGAGTGATCTATAATAAAATTGTGGGGATTTTCCTCCAAGCCCATCTTTGTCAAGAATTACAACAGTGATCGAACTCATGCACAAAAACAAGGCAATTTGAATCGAAGATTCATAACAAAGAGATTACACAACCAAAATTTACGAAAATTTTTAAGAAATTGCTAAATATCATAGATAACCTACAGTAAAATTTTCATAATGTTTGGCCAGCCTAACAATTCATGAAAATTGAAACAGTGACCAAATTTCTTGGAAAATTCGAAAATTCAATTTTTTTTGGGGTTTCCCATCTGTATTCTTCTAATCCAAAAACTTAAGTAGGAAATCCCTAATTTGATGCATATAGGGCTTAATCTTAGCATAAGCATCAAATCCGTACCACCGCCAGTTTGATTTCATCCACTCATTAATCCACACCACCCATAACCTCAATTTCACTGAGTTATCTAAAGAAACCAAAATCAATGTTCTAATTAACTTTAAATATCCATCCAAGCCCGCATAGATTCATTAATTTCATCAATTTAACAAAATAAATCAAATACATATGAAAGAGGATGAAAGGATTTTGGGTTTTACCATGAAAACCAAATAAAATAGGGACTACGAAGGGCGTGGAGTGGTGGTGACCGCCTAGTGGCCGGTAAGTTGGCAGCAGCAGGAATAGCGATAGTAGGGTGCTGCTACTAAGCAGGTGCAGAGGGAGCTGGGGGGAAATGGGAGGAGGGACAAAGCATGGTTTTGGGATTTTTTTGGGCCTCATATCACGTAAAACCAATTCTTAACTCCTTTCTTCTTTTTCCCTCTTGCTTTTGATGACATCTTGTGGCTTATTTTTATCCCTTTTTATTTTTCTCTTTTTTTTCTTTCTTACTAGTTGGTGTATATTTTTCCTCTTAATTAAGTAATTAGCTAATTAATGGAGTGATATAATGGCCTATTCATTTGCTCAATTGTTATTAATTATTCTAATCTAAATAATATAATTTGAATAGATATCATACAACTTAAATCTGGCGGTTTGAACAGACACTCGTTAAATTCTTATTATTACTTTATTATTTACTTGAATCATAAATAACCAACTAGACATCGTATAGAATTTAAATGCAAAGCCATTGATGTCACTTGAACCATGTAAAATATATGAATTCCATACACCCATTAAAATACATGTGCTCAACTTTTGTTAACTTGGATTAAGTAAAATGATTAAAGCAAATTAGGTTTGGAGTTTACACCTTTCTTGTTGACTCCCTTCAGTAGGGAAATTACAGAGGCGTGATGCCTCCAAAAAAGTCAAGATGTCGGCCATATATCCTTTTTGATGGAATTACTAATTTTGATGATCAACTGGATGTCTACAAGGCACACATGTATGCATAAGTTATTGATGATGTGACCTGTTGTCGTTGCTTCCTAGCCACATTCAAGAAGATTGCATAAAAGCAGTTTAATGGCCTCCCTGATAGAAGTATTACTTCCTTCCTCCAGTCAGGCAAGATGTTTGCTTACGTCATAACGAGCAAGAGGGAAAGAAACACCAGCATTCATCTTGCCAAGATCTGGCAGGCCAAAGGGGAATACTTGACGGAGTATGTGATGGGGTTTAATCGTGAAGCCGTCTTAATCTTGGATTTGTAGGATAGGGTAGTTGACACCACTTTTCTCAATGGACTGCTCCCGGGAAGGTTTAAATTCTCCCTTTATTGAGTGAAGTAACAAAGTTGGTAGAATTAATAAGAAGTACTCAAGACATTATACAGGCCACATAGATATGCGCTAGGGATGACTTTGTTCGGTAAAATACTCAAAAGAGAGGATGAGAGGAGAAGGGCTCTTAGTCATACAAGCATCCAAAGAAGGATAAGGAAAGGGTTGGACAATTCCACACTAGTCCTCGAAAACCAACCAAGTTCAGAAAAAGAACAATTGTTGTGAACACCATCAGGATTTTTGGCACACCCCCTTTAAATGCCTCAAACTCAAAAAGGTCCTACAAGAGCTAGCTGATCAAGGGAAACTTAATTGCTTCCTAAGGCGGCGTAAAAGAGAGGGTCGAAATCATCACAATTCAAAAGGAATAAGGATATTGAGGCTGATCGCGACACAGAGGTAATAGCAACCATTATTAGAGGAATTAATGAGAAAGAATTGAATCGTAGATATAGAAAAGCTAAAATCCAAAAGCTCAACAGAGTTGTGGTTGCCAGGGATTTGAAGCCACTTATAGGACCAACCATCACATTTGGTCCCGAGACATGCATCCCTTACAAACGCCTTAAAATGATGTCTTAGAAATGCAACTTAAGGTTGCAACCGCAATGGTGCATCAACTGCTTGTTGATATATGAACTTCTGTATATTATCACTCTTGAATGTCTCATAAAATTACAATGCAATGAGAAAGATTTAGAAGCAGTCGAAACTCCCATTGTGAGGTTTAGGGGGAAAGCTATGTATCTGTCGAGAACTAAAAAGCTACCTATCTAAGTGGGAGACAAGGAAAACGCATGACGCATAGAGGCAAACGTTCTTGCTGTGGATATCCCGACATCGTACAATGTCATCCTATGATGTCCGACCCTTAACGCCATCAAAGTTGTAGTGGCACCTTACCTCTTACTTTTTCAGTTTGAACAGGATGATGATAAGGCATGAAAACGTTATGGAGACCTGAAGATGGCAAGGAAGTGCTATTTTGTGAGTTTGCAGTCCTTGGGAAGGAAGGAAGAGCTTCTCCTGGCTGAGACATCCTGGAAAAACAAGGTTGGAATGAAGGTTTCCAAAGAGGCAATGGTAGTACTCTCTGTCTTGGTGGAAGAACATGGAAGGCCCCTCCTAGAACGAGCTTGTGAAGTGGTTCCTATCCCTTTAGACCTGAAATGTTCAGAATGAACTGTTTTGATTGTGAAAGGCCTCGACCTCATGATAAGGGATGGAGTGATCTATCTCTTGGAGCAATGTAAGAAGGGGTTTACATTTAACCCTTTGAAAGTGCTAGAGATGGCTCATGATGTAATGGAACAAAGGTTTTGTATGGGTCCAAAACACAAATCAGTAATTAAAAAAATGAAGGCACTTGAGAGCAGAAAGGACTGTGGCCGTAACTGCCGAAGTCCATAAGCTTTTAGAAGTAGGACTTTTAAGAGAGTGTTAGTACCCTGTGTGGGTATCAACTGTTGTCTTAGTCAAGAAACCTAATTGGGCATGTACAATATGTGTCGACTTCACCAACTTAAACAATGCACGCTTGAAAGATAGCTATCCACTCCTGAAGATAGACAAGTTAGTTGTCTTCGCAGTCAATAATGAGCTCCTTAGCTTCATGGATGCCTTGTTAGGCTATCACCAGATCCCTTTGGCCAAGGAAGACTAAGAAAAAACATGGCTTTTATTGTCGACACTAGCTTATACTGTTACAACATAATATCGTTTGGCTTGAAGAATGTCACAGCCACCTACCAACGACTTGTCAAAAAATCTTTGTGACACTCATAGGAAAGACAATGGAGGTATACGTGGATAACATGATCACTAAGAGTCTCAAAGAAATCATCCTTGTAAGATACTTGCAGGAGACCTTCAAGATAATTAGGCACTATGGAATAAAGCAAAACCTGAGAAAGTGTACTTTTGCATTCAGATCAAAAAACATTCTTAGGTTACATGAACCTGTCAGAGAGGCATTGAGGTAAATCCCAATGCGGTGAAGGACTTCCTGAACATAAAGTCTCCGACAATGGTGAAAGAAGTGTAAAAGTTGACGTGCCGCATACACGCACTGGGGAGGTTCATATATCAGCAGCAAGTGCCTTCCTTTCTTCAAAGTACTAAACAAAGAGGCACAGTTTGGATGGGAAGAGGAGATCGAATAATCCTTTCAAAGCCTCAAGGAGTACTTAGGATGACTTCCTTGAATGGTGAGTCCCAACACCGAAGAGCCGTTATTGGCATATCTTCCTATATCCGACTATGCGGTAAGCATGGTTCTACTAGTCAAAAGGGACTGATAACAATTCCTGGTCTACTATGCAATCCATGTCCTAGTAGAAGCGAGCAATGATGCCCAATCATTGAGAAGTTTGCATACACCTTGTTGATAGTAAGTCGGAAGTTACGTCCTTACTTTGAATATCCTCACATCACTGAGCTAATTAACCAACCCTTGTGAAATACTCTCAAGCAATGTGGAAGCTTTGAAATAATGTTGTAGTGGGTTGCCGAGTTAGTCCCTTATAGAATCAACTATGAACCCATAACAACAATTAAGGCTCACGCCCTTGCCGATTTCATTGCTTGGTGCTCACTTTTGGATGAGCCGAAGACAGAGGGTAACACATCGTGGATGCTACATGTTGACAGATCAACAATTAATGAGAGAAGTGGAGCAGGGTTGATTGTGGTATCTCCCGAAGAGTGCACATACGAACATGCACTAAGAACAAAGCCGCGTACGAAACCCTATAGGCAAGTATGGAGATATGCAGTGTACTGGGGGTAGAATACCTTAAAACCTTCTGTGAGTTCCCAACTTGTGGTGAGTTAAGTCAAGACGGAATATGAAGCACGTGATATGGACATGATCTCTTACTTAGGAAAAGTGATGGGAAAGTCACGTGTGCTCAAGAAGTTCAAAATCGAACATGTGCCCCGATTGAAAACCTAATGAGTTGATGTGTTGTTGAAGCTCACCAGCTCTTCTCCATATGGGCACCCAAAGAGCATTTATTAGGAAATCTTACAAGAATGAACGGTTAACACTAAAGAGTTGGTATGGATTGATAGAAGTGAAATATAAATGGAGCCCTGATAAGGTACCTGCGTGATGGAACTCCGACACAATCTGAAAGAGGCTGACCGCATCAAGAGAGATCTGAATAATTCTTGTTATGCGAAGGGCTCCTCTATGAAAAGGCCTTTTCACTCCCTCTCTTGAGATGCACTCCTCTAGAAGAGGGAAAAAGAATCTTGGTAGAGATATATGTAGGAGAATGTGGATTACACATTTGAGGTTGAAGCCTTGTCACAAAGGCACTAAGGACTAAGTATTGTTGGTCAACACTCTCATCGGATGCAATAAAGATTGTAAGAAAATGCAACAAATGCCAACAATTTGCCCCCTACTCCACCAGCTGTCCACCCATTTGACTACGATGCATTTCCTATTGCATTTTGCAAAGTGGGCACAGACACATTAAGTCCTTTCCCAAATGCAGCAGGGCAACACAAGTTTCTGTTTGTGGTTGTGGATTACTTTACCAAGTGGGTAGAAGTGAAAGTGGTTGCATCCATTATCGAAAGGGAGGTTTGAAAGTTTATATGGGAGAATATTATTACAAGGTTTGGGGTTCCAAGGGCAATGGTGTGAGAGAATGGTCGTTAGTTTGACGTTGACAAGGTTTGAGACTATTGTGCTGAATATGACATCTAGAGAAGATTCACCGCCGTTCTTGGACCCTAAACGAATTGATAATTCAAATCCACCAATAAGCAAATCTTGAATGGACTTAAGAAGAGGTCAAATGATGCAAAGGGATTGTGGACTAACAAACTCCTAGCTTTTCTTTGCCTCATTTGGACAACTGAAAAGAATGCTACATGACAAATTCCTTTCATGCTTGCCCATGTCTATGAAGTCGTGGTCTGGTAGAAGTCGCCATGTACACTCATCGAGTACTTGCCTTCCAAGAGGACCATAACACGAGGCACTAAGGGAAGTACTTGACTTGCCACCCATAGTGAGGGGCAATGCTTAGCTCAAGGTGGTGATAGCCAAAATTAGAATGACTTGGTTCTACAATAGTAAGGTCAAGGAGAGACCACAGAAGGAAGGCGATTTGGTCCTAAGGAAGATGGAAGCTAATCGAAAGATGGAAATCCATGAGAAGATCACTCCCAATTTGGAAGACCCATACATGATCATTAAGGAAGTGTGCTCGGGACATTTCCACTCGTAACACTTCAAAGAGATGGGATAACAATAATTTGGCATTCCAACAATTTTAGGATGTACTATGCATGATGTAGGGGAAAGGTAGCATAGATAGTCTATGTAAAAGAAAGGCTTGTTTTCATTGTAGTATATTGGCTATATGTTCGGTTGGCCCCCAAGTATATCACTTATCAATTTCAATGAATGTTGGTTTCTATGTATTTCTATGTATTCATTTCCTGATTGTTTTGTCGTCAAGTTTG
This sequence comes from Selenicereus undatus, assembly GCA_017589665.1. Taxonomy (NCBI): domain Eukaryota; kingdom Viridiplantae; phylum Streptophyta; class Magnoliopsida; order Caryophyllales; family Cactaceae; genus Selenicereus; species Selenicereus undatus. Next base: position 76,822,347 of record JACYFF010031954.1, on the reverse strand, counting down.
GGGCAAAGGGGGATATGAATTTAGAATTTGATGATCGATCTAACCAAACGATAAAACTTAATAACAAACCTGACCAATAATTAGGATACATTAATGCAAGGATTGGCTAAACCGGTTGATGTTCGAATTCATCCCATGAATGCTGTGATAGGCAATGGGAACAATAAAGACATTGACCTTGTAACTGAACCCGTCCTATTACCTTAAGAAAGAGGTCTAACCAACCACGATAGTTTGGTTACATAATATGCTGGTGCAAACATTAGCTCATGGGCTTGATGTCCGGACCCATCCCATGAATGTTGGGATAGGCAATAGGAATGATAGCAAGTCGGCCTTGCAACCAAACTCACCCTACTCTCTTAAGGAAGGGGTCTGACCAAATGCGGCAGTTTGATTAAATGATATACTGTTGCAAGAATCAACTCCCTCGACTGATGTCTGGACCTATACCATGAATGCTGTGATAGTCAATGTGAACGATAGGACATCAGCCTTGCAACCGAACCTATCCTAACTCCTTAAGGAAGGGGATTAATCAAGTGCGCTAGTTTGGTTAAATGATGTGCTGAAGCGAGGATTAGTTTATTTGGCTAATGTCCAGACCCATCCCATGAATGTTGTGATGGGTAATGGGAATAATAGGACGTTGGCCTTGTAACCGAACTCCTCCTACCCCCTTAAGGAAGGGGTTTAACTAAATGCAAAAGTTTGGTTAAACTATACGTTGATGCAAGGATCCGTTCATTCGGTTGATGTTCGAACTCATGATACAAGTATAACTAAATCCTTTACCCCACTACACCTTTAGTCTCTATGGCCTAAGACGTGGGTGTGTGGCTAAATGATCCTTAGGTTGTCAAGACTCCCTCTATGATGGTAGGGACAATTCCTCTTTAGGTCTTAAGGGGCTAGGAAGCTTTTTGACCTATAAATCACAAACAGGGTAGCAAACTTGCCCTGAGACTTAGGAATGCAATAGTATGTCAAGGAAGTGACAATAACATATAGTGAAAGCAAGAAATGTAAAGGCATATCACAAAAAAGAACCACCCAAGCATGAAGGTTGTCATACATGGGAGATAAAATAAATCATCATAGAGCACATACATGTTTCCCAAAAATAAATAAAATAAGGAATTAAACATGTTTCTACATCCCTAATACAAAAGCCTAAAAGAAGGACTGTTTGTTCATACAAACAGAGTCTAGCATTTAGTGGAAGGATAAAGCAGGGAGGGAAGTTAGGCTTGCGCCTTGTCATCTGCATCCTTATTGGTTTCATCACCAACATGGGTCGCCTTGGCATCATCATCAGGTGGAATCCTGTGGGGCATATTAGGGAGGGATGGGTGAGCGGAGGATGCTACACGTAAACGAGAGTAAGAGATCCCCTAGTGAGCCTTCTTGTTCCTCTTGGCATGAGTGCTGGCATCTTCCATCTTGCCATCTTAGCCCACATCAAGAAGATCTCCTATTCGGGTGTAAAGATCCCCTTGCTTGTGTCATACTTCTCGGCAACCTTGATCATAAGATCCATCATTGCTTCGCGCCATTTCTCAAAAGAAGTATGGTCTCTTAAAACAAGTAGCCCTAGTCATAGGATCTCCCAATCAAGTATAAGGTCCCCTTGTAGGTCTCCCTCTTTATCAAAGCCTTGTCTACCTTGAACTTGCGCTCTTGCTCCTTCAGTGTGCACACTAGCTCCTGAGTATTACATCCATCAACCCTGGTCGTTTCCCCGAGGGAATACATCTCTTTCTTATCATGCCTTACTTGCTCCCCGAGAGAATTAGGCGTAACCTCTACGTTGCACTGGGAAGGAACAAAGCAAAGGGAAAAGAAAGCACGAACTGCACCATGAAAACAAGAAAGGGAAATATTATAGAAAGTAAAATCGAGTACGAAGGGAAGGACTAGGTACTACCAACAAAGATTAAAACCTGCATAAAGTAGACTTAGGTGCCTTTTAGGGTGTTATGAATCTCTTTTGAGCCTAGAGCTAGGGCAAGCACTCATTTTTAGTCTAGCTCTTTGATCAACGCTACCTTCCCCTCATAATTAGTTGAGAGGAAGGAGCTCGTTCGCTTGAATAACGATGGCAAACAGAGCCAGATGGGGTGGGAACTTGTAAAGGAGCCCTCCTTTTCTTTGTAGGTAGGATGCTTGAAGGGCCCCTGCACGTCCCCCCGGCTAGAAACATCGGCGGGCTTGGAGGCCATTCCTTAAATCCAGGGTGCATCTGAGTGTTCATCCATTCTAGCACTTGACACTTTGTCTATGACTCCTGCATGATAACCATGTTACGTGGGTGAGAAAAGGGACTTCGGGGTTGGGGCATGCTTGATGAGGCTTAGCTTGCGTGACTAAGAAGAGAAACATATTAGACGACGGTGCTGAAACTACTGGATAATGTGCTCCCTATCTTGCTTCTCTCACTTTGCATCATTAAGGTGCCTAATCTCTCCCTTTATTAGCTTACCCTTCATCTTAACTAGCAAGTCAATCACTTTCTCTACAAAATACGAAATCTAATGAAGTAAGGTCAGCAAAGAAATATACAAACCAAATGGATAAGCAATAATCAAGTAACCATGAGGAATAGCCGAATAAAGCTCAGCAACACAGAGGAAACAATTGTAATAAAATAGCACATGATAGGGAAGCTAATTGCCCAGAACCTTTTCGATCTTTCCGTATCAGGGATATACAGATTCGACGAGTTAAAAATAATTAATGATAGCCACCTTCTTCACTGGAGGGATGGTGCGAGGCTTATTCTAAGTCTTGTTTAGACATTGCTTATTCCATATGGGAATGGTCTACTCTCCTTTTGCCTTTTTCACATATATAAAGTTGTAGTTCCATCCGTGCATGGAGGAAGGCTTGTCTAAGGTCGACAGAAAATCAGGGCGTCTACTCATTTAGCACCAACCCTTTCCCTCAGAGGTTTTATTGTTTCGCTGGATTATATGGACGTAAGTAAAGGCTAAGGTCGTGCACTCAAGATTCTTGAGTTAGCATATGGAGACATAGGACAGAATGGATGCCCATGCATTGGGAACAAGCTGGGCAATTGTAATATCATATGTATGGAGGATTTCTATGACAATCTTAAAGTGCAGGAACCATAGGTCATGCTTTAATGCCTCTAGGTCCTCCGTGATACAACCTGGAGGGGGTTATCTACAATGCTCTTAGGTGAAGGGATAACCACTCTGTTGTTATGTCTGAAAGAAGACTTCACATCAAAGTCGATGATTTTCTTGACTTTATCATGAAAGGATAGATTAATTTAATGGAACTTAGACCATTCTGTGGGTCGGACATGGTAGGGCCACTAGAAATGGTAAGATCCAACTCTAACTCCGCCACTATATCCGTGAGTGGCATGCCTATGCTAGCAAAAGGCCTAGAAAGTAGGTTAGCTACAGACACCTTCCATAGATATGATACGGGTCTACCTGAAGAATAAGAGTCGAAGGATAGTTAGCTATTAGAGCTCTTCTTCAAGGAAGTTTGGGTTTGCCTTAGGGATGGCCTACAGCAAATGACAGTGAGCGGAGTTTGGGGCTGCTTAGCTCTCGGTTCAAGGCTATTATAGAAATCTCCCAAAGAGCACATACCTTCCCCAATGTGTTAGGGATGGCCATGGGTTTACAAAATTATTACTAAACCTATCCTCTTCAAATCCTGATGAGGGGCTAGAGAACGACCCTAACAAATAGGGAAACAAAGAGATAGGAACGATACAGGAATGCAAAAAGAAAAGGGGGAGGTTCTATACCTTAGCGATCACCAAGGCAAAAAAAAATCCTCCCTTAGAATTTCTCTCTCTAGCCTCCTTTCTCTAACAAGCTTTGAGAATGACGAGCGAGTGGAAGTGAGAAATGAAAGGATGTGAGACACATATATTTACACAAGTATTACCTTTGCTCAAATCCAACGTTTGGTATCTGATGCAATGCGACTTGTCAAAATCTAAAATGGGCCAAAGATTAAAGGAAAATCATAAAAGAGGACGAAAATGGCCAACATGAGTGGGGCCTAATCGAATGGAAGGAAGGGGTCCCCCTTCCTCTTTATTTAGCCTAGTTAAATGGAGGGGGAGGGTCTCCCCCCTCTCTATTCAACCTAGATGAATGAAGAGAGGGGACCTTTCTTCTATAGTCGGTCTAGCAGAATGAAGGAGAAGGTCTCCCTTTTCTATTTGGTCTAGACGAATGGAGAGAGGGGACCTATTTCCTCTATTCAGTTTACTGAATAAAGAGGGAGGGTCTTTCTCCTTTATTCGATCTAGTTGAATAGAGAGAGGGGACCTCTCTCCTCTATTCTGTCTAGCCAAATAGAGAGAGGGGACCTGCATCCTCTATTCGATCTAGCCGACTGGATGGGAGGGTCTCCATTCTCTATTTAGCCTAATTGAATGAAGAGAGGAGACCTCACTCCTCTATTTGGTTTAGCCGAATAAGAATAGGAGAATTCCTCCCCTCAAGTTTGCCTGACCGAATTAGAAAGGGAAAGATTCTTCCCTCAATTCAGTTTATCCCAATCAAAAGGGTAGGGGTTCTCCCCTCCATGTTTTTGATTGAACTAGAAGATATCTTTACATATAAGTTTGATCAAAGCCAAAAGGTACGACCATCTACCCACTTTTAGATTGAAATGAGTGAGACGAAGAAGCTTCCGTAAAACTCCTATAGACCAGGTTATGCATATTTGTTGACTATAGAGAAAGCAAAAAGCGAAAAAGCCAAGCATTAAAGGCTCACAAATTATGATATATGAGAAGTATAAGTGGAATTAGGCCAGCAAAATGAAAAGGTTCATTGATTGAAAAGTTTCCAGTACATAATTTAGCAATTACAACTTGAGTTCACATCAAATATGACATGGAGGCCTGCTTAGAAAAGGAAGAAAGATGTTAAGCAACCTAAGGTATATTAAATCATTGAGAACAAACAAATGCTAACTACATAGCGTTAAGGCCCGAAAGTCAACCAAAGTTTTCTTTCATCTAGAAGAAGTCCTTTTTTTTGTTTGGGAAGGAGTAATTTCGGCTTAGCAGATGGGGAACTTACCGCGATCCACAACACATCCTCCATCTTCTCCTTAGGAAGAAGTCAGTTTTGTTCAGAAGAAATGCTTGATTCTTCCCTCAAGGGGTTCTCCTCTCTCTCCATAAGAAAATCCCATCATTGTTTCTTTTGGTAAGTATGTCCTCTATTCGGTTGAAGGGATTCCATGAGGGAAGAGAGAAGGATAGGTTGACGAGCTTGAGCTCTCACTGCCCTCATGACCAACAGGGACATCATCACATGCCTCCTGGTTGTGGCACTGAGCTAGTCAGTTGCTGTTTGCATCTAGTCAAATCTCAAAGCTTTCTTGATGAAACTCTTCCAAGGCCTCAATCAAGTTTTAAGGATCGGGGGATGCCTATGAAGTTTCCTAAAGTCAAACTGTGACAAGATAAACTTAGCATCCCCTGCACACTTGGGAAAGAGAAATTCATGCTTCCACATTGGGGACTTCTAAATTTAACAAACTTTGAATGGAAGGGGTGAATTTAGTTATACCTCTTTGAAAGGGTGAATCAAATAAATCCACATCTCACATGAACACCTCAAAATGCACTTTGATAAGATATAAGGGGCTGAATGATTGAGATATTTAGGACCCCCCAATATAAGGCTAACACATGGCGCAAACCAAGTCAACAAAAGTTAAAGATCACCCACAGTGGTAGAAAAGGGAATCAGGAGGGGTATAATGGTTATTTTACCCTTAGATTAGGCAATTGTTGTTTTACCCTTGGGTGCTAACCCCAAGGCTATAAATACCCCACGTTACACCATTTTAGGTATCCTTTTGTACTATTCATGACATGACATATTCATCTCACATACCCAAAAACAGTAAAATCCTCTCTACCCTTTTTCTCCGCTTTTTAACTTACCTTTTCTTGAGACTGATTTGGGTGTCGAAAGGGCCTTTCTTAGGAAAATACCAGGGGTTGACCTTTGTGTAGGTCATCAAGCAAAAGACATGTTACCTACCCTATGTAGGTGACACTTCAATTGAGAGGAAGTTTGAGCTTATCTCCTACACATATAAGTTGCTTCCGAAACAATAACTGCAATTTAGTTATTATTTGCACAACTAAAAAGGAGCCAAATAACAATGGAAATGGGCGACAGAAATGGCGACGGACAGCGAAAGAAAAAATTTGTGAAAACTGGACAAATGTGGCGACAGAAAACCCGTCGCTGAGTACTGTGCACTTATCTCGGCAACAGAAATTCCGTCATTTTTAAAAAAAATTTAAAGTTAGGTGACAGAGTTTCCATCTCCAAACAATTGCTTAAGTATGGGGCGATGGAAATTTCGTTGCCCAGTTCATCGCCGCCTTATAAATGAAACAAGATCTGGTTTCAATTTCTCATTTATGTGACACACACACCTGGCTAGAGAGAAAGAGCGAGCGCAAGGAAGATCGCCGAGCACCGTCCATCCACCGCTGAGGTCGCTGCCGCTGGGTCGTGCACCCACCGCCGTCCCTGCCACCGCTGGTCAGCTGTCTGCCCTTCCTTCCCCTTTTTCTAGCTTCACTTGGGTAAAATTTCTACCTGTAGATTTAGTCTTAACTACTACAAATTATGGTTTTGGTTGTTGAAAATGTGTTGGTAGTTTATGTTTATGTTGAATTGTTAGATGTGTATTGGTTAGCTGCTTCAATTTGGTTGAAATTATGCATAATTGAGGGTTTAGGATTGTATGAGATTAGTAGTTTTATTTGTAAGAGAATATTTAGTTTTAACTGCTATATGATTTTGGTAGCTGAAAATGTGTTGGTAGTTTATGTTTATGTTGAATTGTTAGATGTATATTGGTTAATTGCTTCAATTTGGTTGAAATTACGCATCTATGTAGTTGAGGGTTTAGGATTGTATGAGATTAATAGCTTTATTCCTAACAGAAGATTTGGTGGAAATGAAAATTTATGTAAACTAATTATGTGAAAATTTGTGGGAGTTGTAGTGAGCAATTTACAAGAGTTGAAATGTGTGTGAAGGAATTATGTGAAAGTTGTGTGAGTTGTAGTGAGTGATTTGCAAGAGTTTACTGTAAGTTAATAGATGTACTTATATATATTTTTTTAAAAACAAATATGTGTAATGCATAAGTGAGAAATGATGTTAAATATTATTGTGTAAACTGAAATTGATACTAATTCAATTACTTTTATGAATATTGTTGCTTGAGCAGAATATGAGTGGCCCTCCACATCGATCGTGGATGTATAATGGATTATTACCAGATCGTAATAGTTATACACAATAATTTCTAAATAGGGTAAATCAATTTGATGCATTTACACGTAGGCAAGCAAACTTCCAAAGTAGGGGGCAGGGGGAAATATAGATGTTCATGTTCGAAATGTAAAAATAGAATGTACTTAACACCCAATGTGGTAAAGATGCATCTGGTGTATAAGGGTTACTTTGAAGGATATTGGTACTGGATAAATCACAGAGAAGTAGAACCTCAACAATATGATTCTAGATATTCTACTCGTGAAGTGGGTGAAGTTGGTGGTTCAAGTCATATAAATTTTGCCCACAATGAATGCTACGTAGATCATATGGAGTACCTGGTTGGTGATGCCATATTGGAAAATCAAAGTTTAAGGGTTCACGAGGGAAGCAGTTCTCAAGAATTGTTTTATAATATGGTTCAAGTTGGTCAACAACCCTTATATGATGGTTGTTTTACCCACAGTGAGCTCTTTGCTGCTATTTGGCTATTGAGTGTCAAGTCTGATTATAATATGCCACATAATTGTTTCAATGAAGTTGTTCAGTTAATGAAAGAGATATGTCCACCCAATAACCGTGTGCCAAACAACTATGGCCAGACGAAGAAGGTTGTTAAACATCTCGGCAACGATGTGACACATATTGATTGTTGCCGTAAAGGGTGTACGCTCTTTTTTAGGGAGGAATCAAACCTCGATGCATGCAAGTTTTACGGGCATTCAAGATGGAAGAGGCAAAGGTCGCAACAAATGAATCAAAAGCCACTGCCATATATGAGGATGCATTATTCGCCATTAAAACCTCAATTGCAGAGGTTGTATGCATCAAGAAGCACTGCAGAGCCCATCAGATGGCATTATGAACATTGGCGGGAGGACGGTGTTTTATGTGATCCATCAGATGACGCAGCGTGGAGACATTTCAATAATAAGTACCCCAATTTGCAGCATAGCCTCGAAATGTTAGACTTTGTTTATATGCTGATGGATTTAATCCTTACACATTGTCCTCAAGATCTTATTCCTTTTCGCCGATGGTGGTTACACCTTATAGCCTTCTCCCTCAAATGTGTATGACCACACCATTTATGTTCCTCACTTGTGTAACTCCCAACCTTAAAAATCCTAAGAACAAAGTAGATATATATTTACAGCCGCTTATTGATGAGTTGAAGGGGTTGTGGGATGTTGGAATTGAAACGTATGACATATCTACGGGTACAACATTCCAACTGAAAACTGCACTTATGTTGGCCATCGATGATTTCCCTACTTATGGGATGTTATATAGGTGGAGCACTAATGGTCAATTGGCATGTCTAGTATGTATGACACACCAGAAGGCTTTGAGACTCCGGAATGGAGGTAAATTCTCATGGTTTGATTGTCATAAGTGTTTCTTACCAAGGAATCATGCATTTAGGAGAAACAAAACTTCATTAAGAAAAGGCAGAACTATTACTGGGGGTCCTCCTTGCCACATAAGTGGGTAACAACTTTATGCTGAGGTGGACCACTACCCAATGATAACGACGGATGGTTACTTTCAAATACCAGGATTTAAGCACAATAAGCATAATTGGACAAAGAAGAGTATATTTTAGGAGTTGCCTTACTGGCAACACCAATTGCATCGCCATAATTTAGATTTGATGCACATAGAGAAAAACTTCTTCGAGAACGTCATTAACACTGTGATGGATGTTCAAGGGAAAACAAAGGATAATGTCAAATCAAGAATGGATGTTGAAGATATTTGCAATAGAAAAGAATTACATTTGCAATGAGGTCCTAATGGTAGAACCGTTAAACCAAAAGTGAACTTTGTTCTTACTATAGATAAAAGAAGAGAGTAGTGTGAATGGAATAAGGGACTTAACATACCTAATGGATATTGCTCCAATTTTGAGGAATATTATGGACCCCAATGAGACAAAGTTCAATAATATAAAAAATCATGATTGTCATGTGTTCATGGAGACGCTGTTGCCCATTGCATTTGGTGTACTCTCGGATGATGTGTTGAAACCTCTAATTGAGTTAAGTCAGTTCTTTAAGAATTTGTGCTCCACAACAATGCAAAAGGATTTGCTTCAGGAAATGCATCGGAACATTGCCATTACTCTCTGTAAGTTGGAGACGATATTTCCTCCAGGCTTCTTTAATGCGATGGAGTACTTACCGGTGTATTTAGTAGAATAGGCACAACTTGGTGGTCCTGTCCAGCACCGATGGATGTATCCATTTGAGAGGTAACATAGATTATATTCATTTAAATTAGATTTAAAAAACTAAGGAATGTATACAGGTGTTTAAAAGAATTACTTAATATTATAATGTTAGGTACTTCGGTCGGTTGAAGAGAAGGATTAAACAACAAGTGTATCCTGAAGGTTCAATAAAAGTAGCTTATTTAGAAGCTGAAAGGACGTCCTTTGCCTTCTATTACTTCGGCTCTAATGTGCCCTCCATGCGCAGCAGATGTCGAAAAAATGAGGATGTCGATGAACATAATAGTCATTTCCAAACTCTATCTGTGTTTGAACCGTAAGGGACTGCTATTGGGAATGAAAGATTAAGGTATCTCATAGATGCTGACTATATTGCTGTACATCTTCATGTGCTGCTAAATTGAGATAAAGTTGAGCCTTCGATTGGGTGAATGTTCCATTCACCATAGTAAGTTATCGCTACGTTCATGTTTGCCAAAAGATAGTTTCGTTTACAATGTTCACACAATTGCGCAGAATTTTTACAGAACAAGTCCGAAATGTGCAACCCCATCTTACTGATGTTGATGCTGATACCATCATTGAAACTCACTTTGCAAATTGGTTTAGTTAAAATATAGGTAACTGAACTTCTTTAGTAATAAATATTAAAACACAATTGAGGTCATTGTATTAACGAAAATCACATTGTGTGTCATCTTAGATGCATTGCATTCAACTATTCAACAGTCATAAACATTAGTACTTAACACAATTAGCTGCGAAGCCTAATCGAAATGTGTCAACGCGGACTGCATACAAAGATAATTGATTTAAATTCCACACGGAATGTAAGACCCGCTTTCGTTATTTTTATACTAAGTTGCTTGTATTACCTTTTTACGCTATAAAACCGTATTTTTAGTAACTATATGAGTTAAATGATTATCGATGTGCTTCT
>JACYFF010031954.1:76762770-76790228 GCA_017589665.1 Selenicereus undatus | reverse complement strand
AGCATAATCGTGCTGTTAATTCCAACCTAGGTGTTTTCTATTCTGCTGTTTATTACGCTTTTTAGTTGTTGTCATCTCTCTTAGTTTAGTTTCCACAACCTTAATTGTGACGACCTAGCTTGAGCAGTCTAATTAGTTCTGGTAGTTGAAGCCAAGTTCCCTATCGATTCGACCCGTACTTGCCGGTTGCTAGCTACAGCTGTGTTGTGCACTTGCGGTAATTAAAACGATAACAAGTTTTCGGCGCCGTTGTCGGAGAACTTGCGGCCTTCAATATTAGAATCGGTTAGCGAACTCTAGACTAGGCTTTTTCTTTTTCTTTTTTTATCTGCTCGCTTCCCCCTCCCCCATTTGTGCTTGAAACTGCTTACGCCCTGGTAGTGTTTGTTTTGTATGCGCATGCGTAGTAAAAGGGACCAACCACTTGCTCCTCTTGACCCAGAAATTGAAGCCACCGCCCGAAGGCAAAGCGGTGCAAGAAAGAGGCACCAAGCACGAGTCATAATGGCTGAGTAGGATCATCGAGTGTTGCGCGATTATGCCCTCCCCCAAGCATCGGGCGTAACCTCCTTCATCGTTAGCCCCACCATCGAGGCTAACAATTTCGAGCTCCGCCCTGCACTGGTTACTTTTGTGGAGAGGGAGCAATTCGGCGGGCACCCCTTGGAAAACCCCAACATGCGCCTTCGCAAATTCCTTGCGAAGTGTGACACTATCAAGTTGAACGGGGTGTCCACTGATGCCATTCGCCTGCGGCTCTTTCCCTTCTCACTTAAAGATCGAGCAAGTGACTGGCTGCAGAACGAGGAGCCCAACTCGTTCACCACTTGGGAGGCTCTCTCCAAAGCTTTTCTCAGCAAGTACTTTCCACCTGGCAAGACTGCCAAGCTGAGGGCGAACATCACATCCTTTGCCCAGGATGATGGAGAGTCACTTTACGAAGCATGGGAGAGGTTCAAGGATCTCCGGCGCCAGTGCCCCCACCACGGAGTTCCTGACTGGCTCCTAATCCAAACCTTCTACAATGGGTTGGAACGGTCAGTAAAGATTTCGGTTGATGCCGTAGCAGGGGGTGCTCTAATGGGCAAATCTATTAAGGCGGCAAAGGCGTTGTTGGAAGAGATGGCTTCCAACAACTACCACTGGGTAAGTGAGAGAGTGTTACCCCTAAGAGAGGTGGTGGAAAGCACGCGGTTGACGCTGTGACACTCCTAGCGAGCAGGGTAAACGCCCTCGCACAGCGACTAGAGAAAGTGGCTACCTCATCAGCCACTTCTGCAGGGCCGTCCACGGGGACCTATGCCATTTGTGAGGCATGTGGTGTACAGGGCCACACTTCCGTTGAGTGTTACCATGCTCCCTTCAGCATTGAACACGTCAACATCTACCATACTTACACCTCACCTCCTCAAAATAACCCCTATCCCATCTCCTACAGCCAGGGTTGGAAGAGTCACCCGAACCCCCTATACAAAAATCCCAACCCCCATCCCCGGAACTCCATGCAACAACTAGGTTTCCATAACCAAGCTCCCTACACTCAACCCCCTCCACCTCCTGAACCTACATCTCACCTGGAGAGTCTTATGGAGCGCTTCATAGCGACCCAGACTACGACCAACGAGACTCTTAAGGAGTCCATCCATCTACTGACCTCCAGGGTCAATGCCATGGCCGCCCATCAGAAAACGATGGACACACAGATTGCTCAAATTGCCCAACAGGTGAACCTCCTGTCTCGATCTCAAGGGTAACTTCCAGGCCAGACCAAAGTCAACCCCCGCCGCCATGTCAATGCCATCTCCACGATGGAAGAGGGGTTAACAGAGAGCCCAGTGATGGTTCTCCAGGAGGTAATTCCTGTTCCTGACTCTACAGGAACCGAGGGGTAAAAGAAGAAGGAAGAGAGTATGAGTTCTACCGAGGAGGCCACCCCTACACCTCCCACTCATCCCTATCAACCACTAGTGCCTTACCCTCAGTGACTGACATGGTCCAAGCTACGTCAGCTTGAACCTAGATTCGCGTAATTCTTGGAAATCTTACGCCGAATCTATGCCGGTAGCCCCTTCCTGGAGGCTCTCAAGAATGCCCCTGCACAATTTCAATTTTTACGAGAGCTCCTATCCAAGAAGGGAGATCCAGGGGACATCCCAGTCACCCCCGTCATCGAATCCTGTAGCGCACTTCTATCGAAGCAGCTTCCATCAAAACTGCAGGATCCTGGCAGTTTTTGTATCCCATGCTGCATAGGGGATACGTAGAATGAGAGAGCCCTTTGTGATTTGGGGGCCAGCATAAGTCTCATGCCACTATCTCTCTGCAAGAAGCTGCAACTGCGGGACCTCACGCCCACCAGCCTGACTATTCAGCTTGCAGACTGCTCTACTAGGCAACCCGTAGGCATCCTGGAGGATGTCCCAGTTCAAATGGGCAAGTTCCTGATTCCCTGTGACTTTATTGTCCTCGACATGGACGAGGATTTCCCTGCCCCACTCATCTTAGGTCGCCCATTCCTCGCGACTGCAGGGGCGGTGATTGACGTGCAGACGGGCACCATTTCCTTCACCGTTTGTGGCGACCGCGTGGATTTCCACTTCCGTCCACCAACACCACCTCCCACACCTGGTACCCACTCCACACCTTCCGCCCCCTCTCCCTCTCCTTTTCCACTTGCTCCGGGAGTGGCGGTCACTGATTGGGGTGGCGGGTCCCATCTGCGATAGCCTATCCTGCCTCCCCCACCTCCACCGCCTGCTGCTGCTATCGGTGGACCTCCTTGGGCGACGCTGCTACCCGACTTCTTCCATGGGGAGGTGTTGGCTGCACTGCCATTCACCACTTCTCCTGCCACACCCCCCTCCATCTCGCCCACGTCGTCCTCCTGAGGTAAGGGTCAAGCTTAGGACCTAAAACAAGCGCTTCTTGGGAGGCAACCCAAGGTATTTCTTTCTTTTCTCTGGAAAAAAAAACCGTGTGTCACTCCCCCTTTCCCCTCCGCCCCCTTCCCTTGTCCTTTTTCTGCGTCCTTTTCATTGAGGATAATGAAAATCACAAGCATGGGGGGGTGAGGTCGTCGTTTTTCGAAAAATTGCAGGGTTAGTGCGATTGGCATCACTTGCATTTACATCATTTAGATAGGACTTCATATAGTTGCACTTGGTTGTTTTTACCTTTTTATTATTAGAGCATGTAGTTTAGAGCATATAGGGTTAGATTTTGCATCTCAAAAGGAGAACTGATCAAGCTGGGCTTCCTTAAGATTTTCAGTACTACTTCTCGCCCTTCTCTTCGTTTCCCCTTATATCCTTTACCGCTTTCTTAGTTAGATTCGTTGTTTTCTAATAAATGTGTGAGAAAACCCCTCTTGTGATGGGATTGAAAGGGGTGATGATTGATTGATCATGTTGGGTTGTGTGTTGAGGCGTGACTTGTCTTGGTGTGAGATTTTGTGCAAATTGTGTTTGTCTTTGTCATCTGTAGTTTCTTTGCCCTATGTTGCATGCTAACTACCCCTGAGTTTCATGTGGTTTGACTTGATTGACCTTGATGCATGGAACATACTTTGGAGTAAGTCACTTGACTGTGGTAGAGTTACCTGTGAGATTCTTGAGCCTAATGATTATTCATTACATATAGTCTCTACTTCCTTTCATGTGTGACTCCTCCGTGAAGCATCTCTAGAACTTGGTCTCGTTCTCCTTGAAACTGCATTTAGCAATTGCATGTGTTGACATGATTGAGGTAATTTTTCTTCACGTAGCCACATTAGCCAGAAAGCTACCCGTTGTTGCATGATTACCCCTTGGAAGCCCTTTGTGCCTTTCCCCCTGATTGTTGTTGTTGCACCACATCAATTACACACTTGACCTATGCATATTTCCTTCACCCTTGTCAAGGTCTAGTGGGGCGACACTTCCACAATGTAGTTGGGTATATTTTGGGCGTTTGATTATTCACTGCGGGTATAATACTAGTGGCTCATTTTGGGAAAAGTGCGAATCGATTTTTTTGGTACTTCCAGCGCTATCCAATGGGCATCCTTTTAGCTTCTCCAAAAAAAAAAGAAAACAAAAAAGAGAAGTTGCAAATAAAATGGGTAGCGTGGAAGCTTTCTCCAATAAGCTTGTTTGGTTCCTCTTTAGAGGTTTTTGCGAGATTTGTTGCTCGATTCGCAAGTTTGTATGAGGTTGTAATCTTAGTGTTGATTGTGGAAGTGTTCTTGCTCCCTAGTCTTTGGCTAATAGCTCCACTTTTCCCAAATTTTTCCACTTCGCACCTTTGACCTTAGCCCCATTACATCCCCATCGCAAGTGCTCTTGATTGACACATTGCATATTACATTCCCACGGTGGAGAGTGGAGAACGTTACCAAGCATATGGTAGTTTGCCTAATTGGTTGGAGTATTGAGCGTGCCCTTGTTACATATTTCAAACACGTTGAGGGGAGTGTTCCACTTTGCCCTAAAGTGAGGTCCTACCAGTCTTGCTTACTCACCATTTGTTGAGGAAGGTTATGTCCTACTATGTGTTTCAACATTGGGGTCTGTGGTGTGTTTCATTTGGGCAAGGTGATTCATGGATGACATTGCATGCGCTTTTATTGAGATTATCTGGCACACCTTGACTCGACCACCTTCGATGCATGATTAGCATGATTCGTCGATCCTCCACCTTTTCCCTTGAAGAGGTGTGTTTAGAGGTCCACCATCCTCCCTGATCTTCATAGCGTAGTCTTGCTTGGGGACAAGTAAGAGATAAGCACGGGGGCGTGATGAAGCTATATTTTGTCCCATTTTTAGCCCCTATTTGACCCATTTCCTCTCCCCTTTTTACGATTAATTATGTTAGGGAATGGTCAAATCGACCTCCTTTTGCATACTTTTTACTCATACAGCATCTTTCGATATTTCCAGGAACTTTATTGAAGAAGCGGAAAGATGAACAACATTTAGCAGAAAGCAGCGCCAAGAAGGCGAGAAAAGCTGTGGAAAAGCGTTACACGAAAGTCCCACGGAACCGGACCCACGTAGCACGGCCAACCCCAACCAAACCGGCACAATTGGCCGGGCGGCCAAGTGGCCCGGCCTGGCCGTGCCAAGTGGCACACCCGTGCCACTTGTGCTGGTCCTGGGGTGGTTCGGGCAGACTTTTGGCACGGTCACCCCGTGCCTCTGGGCACGACCGTGCCGCCCCCGTTCCACGTCGCGACTTAAATCTTCCTTCGGGACTGCTTCGAACATTACTCAGTTTTTATTCAATTCTCCCTTTTCGCAGGCGCTTTAGGCGATTTTTAGGTTTAATATTTGGGTTTCTGGTTTTCATTGATTTGTATTGAATTCGTTGGTGTTGAAGTTCGATCTACCTTTCAGCAGAATCAATTCAAGTTTGTTTTCCCGATTCCTTCTCTTCTCTTTATTGTTATTTTAGGTTTTTGCGAATTGAATATTGTTTGGTAGAATTGAGATTTTGGTTGTTGAATGTGAAGTGATGTGTGGCTAAATCCTTCAATTTAGGTTAGGATTGACGCCGAATATGTGTAGTTGAATCTTGTACTGGCCTAATTCATGCTTCCCCTTTGTTTTGCAATTATGAATTCTGCTATGCACGCCAACTGCTCAATGAAATGCTCGAAAGAACATTCATCCTTTTTATTGGGGTTTAGGGGAGCGTTGAAAGACGAAACCTTCACCTGGTGCGCTTTAGTAGACGATTAGGGTTTTAACATGAAAATAGTTAAGACTTTAATTGGGATTTGAGATTGTGAATCTTGTAATCCTTCGACCTTTAGTCCCATGAGAATAGGTGACTATAGTTCTAGGATTAGTCTTCGACCTTTAAGAGAGGCAGGAGATGGGCTTAACTGACAATCTATTCATTTGTGATGCATGCTTGGGAATGCTTGATTGGGTTAGTAACTGATTCACTAGCATAATCGTGCTGTTAATTCCAACCTAGGTGTTTTCTATTCTGCTATTTGTTATGCTTTTTAGTTGTTGTCGTCTCTCTTAGTTTAGTCTCCACAACCTTAATCGTGACGGCCTAGCTTGAGTAGTCTAATTAGTTTTGGTAGTTGAAGCCAAATTCTCTGTGGATTCGACCCGTACTTGCCGGTTGCTAGCTACAGCTGCGCCGTACACTTGCGGCAATTAAAACGATAACATGCTGCATGCGCCGAATTGATGGAGGGCTTTCACTTAGAATTTTATTGGCAACAAAAATCACCAACCATTCGCAAGAAATAAGGGCCAAAATTGATCAAAACCAATCAAAAAGGGGTTCGAAAAATACGAACCCTAACCCTCAAAATTTTCGATGATAATTCATCAAATTCCGGCGAACTTCCGGTAGGTATTGCAAAATTGTTTGAGGGCCGATAATTCACCGATCAAAAAGTGTTTGAAAAACACGAACACTAATCCTTGAACTCGCTGGTAATTTTTCTTTAAATTCAAACCTATTTCCAGCTCATTGTTGGCATGGGTTGAGGGCTTTTACTCAGAATTTGGCTGGCAATGAAACACACAAATCAATTGTAATAAAGAATGGCAAATTTTATTGAATCAAATTACACGATTTCGACCCAAACCCTAGTTACATTTGAAAGTATTTTTTTGGTGAAATTTGTCCCAAAATAGCTCATATTGCATCTAATTTTGGAGGGGCTTTGGTCCAAATCCAATGGGAAAGTCACCACGCATCAATTCGGAATAAAATTAAATGAAATCAATGATTCAAGAATTGATCTTAGGGTTTCATATGCGATAAACCCTAGAATTCCATTCCTCAATTATTCACAATATACTCAACAAAATCATACATACAATATATCAAATCAAAACTCTCTTCAATCTCTATCAGAATCCAGAATTTCACAAAAAGTCATCAAAGATTTGCACATGAAATAATGGAATGCAGTTTCAAGCGTAAAGAGGATAAGTCGAATTATAAACCTTGTCTTTGACATAATTTTCAAGAAATCTCTACAGGTAATTGAATCAGGAAACAAGCCGATTGGCTCTTATACCAGTGAAGGAATTAATATATCGAATTAAGCATAAACGAATTCACCTTAATCATGCAATGGAAGATGATCGAGGAAGGAACTTACAATTCGGAGAACTTTTATGATCCCATAGCCTAAGAACCCTAGTGTTTTGTAGAGAAACTCTCTTTAGAGAACCTTTTGATGTTTCAGATATAGTTTCCTCTTAGACTAGTCCTTTTTTTTATATTGGATGGACCAATTCAAGAACAAGGGTCTTTGAGGTTGCTAAGCCATCAACTTGTAATGTGGACCGAACCTGCACTTCTTATGGGTGTATCATCCAACATTTTGGGATTAGACTAGCATATATTTAGGTGTTCAACCTCAAATTAATACAATTTTACACCTTTAGTTTCCCTAGTTTGGCCCTAAATAATTTCATTTTTTAATTTTGTCTAATTTTAATTTAATGTTCCAACATTAGAATAAAGTCAAAAAAATCATATAAATTCTCCTCTTTTGCAGATTTGGCCCAGTTAGAAGAAAAGGAGTAGCCCATTGACCAATCCCACAACAACTTGCCCAAGTCTTATTTTAATCCCTGGCATGTGCGATGCACATGCTCCCAGGCCCCAGCTCTTAAACCCCACCCCTTTCTGATTCTGTCATCAGTACATCAATATCACACCCATAAACACCATGATCATCCCCTCCTTTTTTCTCTCTTCACT
Organism: Selenicereus undatus; assembly: GCA_017589665.1. NCBI lineage: Eukaryota > Viridiplantae > Streptophyta > Magnoliopsida > Caryophyllales > Cactaceae > Selenicereus > Selenicereus undatus. The sequence continues at coordinate 76,782,509 of JACYFF010031954.1, read as the reverse complement.
CCCCATGATTTCCCTGCTCCGTACCCCACTAAATCCGCCCATGACCGATGATCTTTCTCCACTTTATTCTTACCAAATCGTCAGAAATTACCGCATTAGGGGGCATTGAAAGGGGGCTACAAGTGCAGGATTCGGTCTCAATTCATGATGGATGGAAGAATCCTAAGCAAGAAGGTTATAAAAGAAGACAGATATAGGAGGTGGGGGGATAAGAGTAGATAGAGAGTAGAATAGATATGGATTTTTGCCCTTCTACGTTTTCGTTGTTTTATGAATTATTTTAGTCTCCTAAGTTTGTGTAATTGATTTTAGTCTTAATCAAATTAGAGTTTCCTTACTTCAATTATGTTGAGATTTCATAAATTAGTTCAACTTTTTGTGGCTTTTACTTTGATTGCAATTGTGCTATTCCTTGTTTAGATTTGGCTCAATGTCGGCTGACCACCTTGATGGATCTTGAACGAACTTGAGTATGAACAATCTCTTTGGGATGGCATCCTCTATGCTTTGGTGTATTTCAATTCATCAAATTGTGTTAACTTTCCCGTTTCCTTCCGTGATTACTTCAATTTTGTTTTGTTAATCTCAATGTTTGTATTTTCATTTTCTTTTTTCTTATTTTGGTTGACATGGATAGATAAACAATATGGTTGAGTATGAAGACAGAAAGTCAGGCCAAGCTCCCATCTTTCATGGGTGCCTGTGTAAATGGTAATTCAATTCCTCTGACTTTTTTATATTTTGTTTGGATTTTGACCATGACCATGTTATAATAAAGTTATCAATTAGTGGATAGTATAGTACTCGAAATTTAGGTTCTGAGTTGTGATTCTTAGATTGCTAATTTCGAGTATGTGCTATTTTAGGTTCTTAGCTGTGATTGCTAAAGTGTTAAATTATTTGAAATTAGGTAACATTTAGGTCGTGTTTCACAACAGTGTTTTCGACACCGTTTAGTATTTTGACTAGGTCAATACACTTATTAGTTAATTTTTAGTGTTCGATAAATTAGTGCTTTGATTAGTATTTCAAGTAGCCTTTAACGCTTTAAGTTGTGTTTCTTAAAAGCTAATAGTATTAACGTTTGACATTCAAAAGCACTGTTTCATATTTTTTAACCAAAAAATATCCTTTAAAAAATTTATCTTTGAAAATTATTTATATTCTTTTACGTTAATTTACATTAATCAGTTAGCATAACAGCTGAATTTACCGACCACATTAGTTTCAACCGCTAATCTAAACAGCTATCTGCTAACAGCTAAACTAAAAACGCTATCCGTTATCTGAACTGTTGTCCGCTACCTGAACTGCTAATTTTGCCGAACAAGGCCATAGTCTTTTTCATCTTCATCTTGTTTTGGTAGGTCAGTATTGTTTTTTCAAAAGCTTTTATGTCTCTTTTCTGGTTTCTTTTTTTTTTTGGAGGTGAAGCAATGAATTTATCTTTTATTAATTCGATCAAGTTCCGAAAGAGATACAAAACCAGGCGAGAATTCATTGCATACAAATTGTTCAAAGCCATTGGCACGATTATATCTAACTACAATAGTATTAGAGCATTCCTAGTGGTGAGTCATTTTTTTGGCTCACTGGTACGGGTCTACTTCTGTCAGATCAGCTTGTGGGCTAATTTTTTGATTCAAAATCCTCTCTCTCTTCAACGAAAGGCTCACCAAATAAAATAATACTCATGAATCCAATCTATTACATACAACCTTATTTTTAAAATTTAAAAAAATAAAAAATAATCAAAAAAATATTAAAAAAAAAACAAGCAAAAGATGGAGTTAGAGCTGGCTCACCCTAATGAGGCTCCTCGCAATGCATTTGCTGTGAGGCAACCAATGGAGCACTTTCCTTGCCTCCCCTATTTTCTCTCTCCTCCATTTTTACTCGTGAGGCATCCGTTGGAGAGGCTTTTACCTGCCAGTTTAGCATGGCTCAACCATAATGAATCAAATACAGGCACTAAACTTCAAATGTCCTCTAGATGTATATCCATATGAGCATGACCCCTCTACCCTGATTGAATTCTTTAAATAAGCCCCACGGAGTCAAATTCAACCACCACATTTTTCCAGCCTCTTTCCTTCTTAGCACACATTAGACCAAATCTCGCCGCCTCACACTCAGCCATCTCTACAGACCATTCCACGTCCAACCCATTGAATGCAATTTCCAGCACACAACCGTATTCATCCGGGCCACTAACCAAGTCTAACACTAGCACCACTAATGATCGCAACATCTGAATTAATTTTGATCCAGCCAGAGGGTGGGGGATACCAACAGTTAAAAGGAAATATTGTCTAACCTTAATACAAAGGGAAAAGACCATATGTGTATATAACGGTAGTCTTTCAGCAATTGTAGAAAACCACAAAGAACAACAACAACAACAACAACAAACTCCCAATGTTGGTCCCGCTTTCGCGGGGTCTGGGGAGATCCAGCTGTAGGCAACCTTACCTCTACCGGTATTCCTACCCATAGAGAGGTTGATTCCATAAGACCCACAAAATAGCTTTGAGAAAAAAGGTTTGAAGAGAAAACGATTGCAAAACCACTGACCGATGTAACAGAAAATGGGAGGGGGAAAAGGTTCCGGATAAGCGAAAAGATAGGGAGCGGAGACATACCTCAACAAACCAGGGGCGCTTGGTGCCGTGACATCCCGGGAAAGCACGACCTGCAAACAAGCAAACCAAAACCCTACCCACCTCACCCCACCCCACACCGCCTAAGCTACTGCCACCTATGGAGCCGGTCCCCTACAATCAGGGACCTTAATCCTGTCCTGCCACAAACTCCTATCCTGAGCCATGTCGTCCGTGAGACCGACAACTCTCAGGTCTTCTCTAACCACCTCTTCTAGCCTCTTCTTCGGCCTACCCTTCTATCTCTTACCACCGGGGGGGTTGATACTCTTGCACCTTCGCACCGGGGCGGCCATGCTTCTCCTCTTCACATGGTCGAACCATATGAACCTCGATTCCCTCATCTTCTCCTCTATGGGGGCCACTCCAGCTAAGCCCCTAATTACCCCATTCGTGATCCTATCCAATCTCGTAAAACCACACATCCACCTGACCATCCTCATCTCAGCTACCATCAACCTTTGGACCTGCACCTTTTTAGGAGGCCAACACTCTGATCCATAGAGAACAGTCGGTCTAACTACCATCCGATAGACTTTGCCTTTCAAACCCATGGGCACGCTTTTGTCACACAGCACCCCTGACGCTGACTTCCACTTTTGTCAGCCCATTCTAATCCGCTGGCTAATATCCTCATCAATGTCCCCATTCTGATGGATGATCGAGCCCAGATACTTGAATTTGGCGACCTTCGGTATTGCCCTCCCATCCAGTACGATTTCTCCCCCCTCTCCTATCCTTCCGCTGAAACAACAGTGAAGGTATTCCGTTTTCGATCTACTGAGCCGAAAGCCCCTAGCCTCAAGTGTATGCCTCCAACTCTCCAACCTGTCATTCACCCCCTGCCTGGTCACATCGATAAGGACGATGTCATCTGCAAATAGCATGCACCAAGGCACCTCGTCTTGTATTCCTCTAGTGAGTTCGTCCAAAACTAATGAGAAAAGAAATGGGCTTAAAGCGGATCCCTGATGCAGGCCCAAACTAACAGCAAAGTCATTGGAGACCCCTCCCGGAGTCCTAACCCTCGTCCGCCCTCCCTCGTACATATCCTTGATAACCCGAATGTACGCGGGCGACACCCTTTTCTTTGCCAAACACCTCCACAATACCTCTCTTGGCACTCTATCATACGCTTTCTCCAGGTCAATGAACACCATATGGAGATCCACCTTTCTATCCCTGAACAAGCCCATGAGCCCTCTGAGGAGGTATATTGCCTCAATGGTTGCCCTGCCTAGCATGAAACCAAATTGGTTTTCTGAAATCTCTACTTCTTCTCGCAGCCTTATCTCAATCACCCTCTCCCATAGCTTCATAGTGTGGATGAGCAGCTTGATGCCCCTAAAGTTATTACAATCTTGGATATCCCCTTTGTTTTTGTACAGTGGGATGACTGTGCTGGCCCTCCACTCTCTGGGCATCTTGGCGGTCCTGAGAATAACATTGAAAAGCTCCGTGAGCCACTCTAGTCCCACTTCCCCCATAAACTTCCAAATTTCCACTGGTATCTGGTTCGGGCCCACTGCCTTTCCCTTCGCCATCTTCTTCAAGGCCTCCCTAATCTCCTCCTTTGTTATCATGGTGCACGCACGCTGATCACTACACTCTCCGCCCCTACTACAATTGTCTCCCCCCTCCCTTCCCCATTGAGGAGTTTAGCAAAGAACCTCTGCCATCTCTCCTTAATTTCAGCATCTTCAGTCAACACCTTACCCTCTTCGTCCTTGATACACCTTACCACTCCCAAATCCCTAGTCTTTCTCTCCGTCGCCCTAGCCAGTTTAAAAACCTCCTTCTCCCCTTCTTTCGTCCCCAATTTATGGTACAGTCTATCAAATGCCTGACTCTTTGCTACTGCCACCGCCCTTCTGGCTACCTTCTTGGCCACCTTGTATCCGATCTTCTTATGTGCCCTTTCGTCCTCCGAACTGCTGCTCATGAACTCTGCGTATGCCTCTTTTTTTGCCTTGACTTTCTCCTTTACCTCTTCGTTCCACCACCAGCTGCCCTCCATCCTGTTGCCGCCTCCCCTGGAAAGACCTAAGGTTTCCTTAGCCGACCTTCGGATGCAATCCGCCACAACATCCCACATCGAGTCGGCGTCTTTTGCCCTCCTCCAAACTCTCTCCTCAGCTAATCTCTCTGCTATTAACCCTGACTTCTCCTTTGTGAGGGTCCACCACTTAATTCTGGGTTCTTCGGTTCTCCTCTGCGACCTCTTAGGATACTTGAACTCTGCATCTAAAACCAGCAACCTGTGTTGAGTTCCCAGCAACTCGCTGGGAATCACTTTGCAGTCCTTACACGATCTCCGAGTTTCCTTCCTCGTTAGGAAGTAGTCAATCTGGGTCTTGCAAGAATTGCTCTTAAAGGTCACCAGGCGGTCCTCCTTCTTCTTGAATCTTGAAGAAGGAGTTGACCACAAGCAAATCAAAGGCCACCGCAAAGTCCAGCACAGAGACCCCTCCCGCATTCCTCTCTCCGAAACCGAGGCCCCCGTGGACCCCATCCTATCCTGCTGCCTCCGCGCCGATATGGCCATTAAAGTCTCCTCCTATGAACAGTTTCTCGCTCTGAGGTACCTCCTGGGTGACCTCATCTAGGTCCTCCCAGAAGAGCTTCTTAGTTTCTTCTGGCAGGCCTACCTGGGGCGCATACGCGCTCACCATGTTCACGAAAACTGAACCCACCAAAACCTTAATGGCCATAATCCGGTCGCCCCTACGCCTCACTTTGACCACCTGGTCCGCCAAATCCTTCACGACTAGGATGCCAACTCCATTCTTCGCCTTGGCTGACCCCGAGTACCAAAGCTTGGGCCCATCAATCTCTCTAGCTTTCGCTCTAACCCACTTCGTCTCCTGGACACACTCTATACTAACCTTATGTCTATGCAGAGACTTAACTAATTCTATCGACTTACCCGTGAGGGTCCCAATGTTCCAGGATGCTAGGCGTACCTTCCGCAACCCTAACCCCCTCCTAACCCTAGAACTCCCCGGATGACAGGCTGAAACAGCTACATGGCCCGCCACAGACGCCGACGTCTACGAGGCCAACGAACACCCTAAAAAGCTACCAACTAAAAGACACCCGAAAAAGCTGGTCAACTACCCTCCAACCACCAGAAAAGAAATAATTACAGCAGGACTACTTGGTAAAAAAACTAAGATACAGGATAAAAAGTGAACAAAAACTAATAAAGCCTAACTAACTATATAGTAATTGATAATAACAATACTAATACAGATATAAATAAACTATATAATAATACTAATACTAATAGAGGTACCACTAGCAATGCAGATATAAATAATAATAATAATACTAACAATGATAGAACCAACCTATCAAAAAAGTATGAGAAAACCGACAATGACCCCACTGATACAGTAATGAATTAAATAATTGAAAACCTAATAGAAAAAACCGTAATGAATTAGAAGTAGAAAATAATAATAACAATAACAATAATAATAATAATAATAATAATAATAATAATAATAATAATAATAATAATAATAATAATAATAATAGAAAATAGTCACCAAATAACTAAACCAAAAAACTAATTAAACGGCTGGGACTGGAAGCAACACTAATGGAAGAATAATACCAATAAGGACTCTAGCCAAGAGATTGAACACAAGTAATGACCCCACTAGAAAATTGATGAAAATTCCAACAAAGATACTACTACAAATAAAACTCAACTTGACAAGAGACTTACCAAGACAACAAAGAAATCAATGGCAGCAAATACTGGCAACAAGACAGGCAACAACAATGTATGCAATGAATTAGGGACTATAACTAGAAAAGCAGCTTGTGAGGAGAACTTTGAACCATAAACGCCAGGGTAGTCAAAAAGGGACACTGGGGGGGACTAACTACAGCCAAATAACCACACCAGTGAGCCACCAACTTCCAAACCCTCCCCTGCACCTCAGCACACAATCACAGACTCGAAAATACTCAAATCGAAGCTACGACTAAGCAAAGAGGAGCCGGCACAGAGCCAGAACGCAGCAAAATGAAGTCCAACCAGGGCAAAAAATAATGATACAATGGCTAAAACGGTGAACACTCAAATGCAGCCGGGCACCAAATTGAGCCATATAACACAAAAACTTCTAGGAGAACACAAGCAAGCCACCTATTACGAAACCCTCCAACCACACCACAGTTAGCAAACCAAAAAGCCCTACTCACTGCTACACCCAGGCCAGAATCCCAACAAACCGACTTGAACTGAGCAAAGCGGACGGGAAACAAAGGAAACAAACCCACTAGAAGACAACTGAAAACAGAGCTGGGAGAGAGTGGTAACCTGCGGTTTGGAAGATGAATAGCCACGCGTGAATGAGCCAGAAAACGAAAACGCAACTTGGGGTACAAACCCTTGTGTCAACAATGTCAGTGATAGTCGATGACAGCTTGAATCGGGTTGCTGGTGGAGCCAGGAGCAGGTAGAAAGATCCGGTGGCTAGCTCTGGTACTCAGGGACCCCAAAAACAGAGGAAACTCAGTGAAGGACTCACCGTCGGTGACCGACCGTGCCCGGTGGCTGCTTCCAAGGTCTGTGCTCAGTGACCGTTCTGTGGTTTCGGGTTAGAGAGAACGGCTAGAGAGAGAAAGAGTCAGAGAAAACCACAAAGAAGCACTCCCAATTTTGGACTCTCAATTGCCACGACTCACTTGTTCCTGTACACACAACAAGCCCATACCATACATAAAAACACTCCTAGCTTATCCCTTCCATGTTTATGAACCACATGTAATACCAAATACATAAAAGATGAGTCAGCTCTCTCCCTCAGGATCTCTGTAAATTCACTAATATCCCAAATTGGTCTAACGTGCATACATCTGAAAATCACATGGAAAATGGTTTCCACCTCCTGTTGGCATATGTTGCAGGTGCCATCATCAGTAATGTGCCTTTTTTTAAAGGATTGCATTCACATCAAGTAAACCATTAGAAGCCCTCTATGTAAAATGCTTCATTCTTGAAACAACATCTAAGCCCCACAATTTTTTCCATCACATCTCATCGTTTGGTCCCCCATCACGACAGTGTGATTCCACAACCCCTAATTTTCGCAACCAATAAGTAGATTTCATAGAAAACATATCGTCACTAGTAGGCCACCACACGCATGAATCATCAGAAAACAACACTTTCACAATAGTGCTTTTCCACTCTATTTTAGACTCATCAATTAGGTCCTGAACACATAAATACGGGTTGAAAATATAGTCAGCTCTAGGTCTTGCTACTACTACCTTACCTGGCAACCAGTTGTCCCCGCATGCTAGCACCTTCCTCCCGTTCCCAATCCTCCAGTGCAAACCTTCTTTCAGTAGGCTTTTTGCCCCCCACAAACTCATCCATGTGAAACTAGGGTTTCCCCCTCTGGCAGAATCATTGAATTCACCCTTGGGAAAGTATTTTGCTTTAAAGACACAGTGGACCAAAGAACATGTATTGTAAAAAAGGTCACCCACATTGTTTACTAGGAAGGGCCTAATTCAAGATTTTGAGGTATTTGAATCGCATTCCTCCCATGTGTTTCGGCACACATAAGTCCTCCCAGCTCTTCCAGTGAATTCCTGTTTCTGATTTGAGGGCCCCTACCAGAATTAAGCAAAGGTTGCTTGAATCTCATCGAGCAGAGAATGAGGAAGTTTGAACATGCTCATAATATTATTTGGTATTGCCTGAGCAACCGCTTTAAGAAGTACCTCCTTTCCTGTCCTTTAAAACCTTGCAGTTTCGTCTATACTCTTTCTTTGATACTTTCAAAGACAGCTTTTTTCTATCTTATAAGAATACTGGGAAACCCAAGATACTTGCCAATTGGCATCATATTCCACCTCAAAGATTTGTACGTCAGCAAGGAGCTCGGTTTTCAAGCTAGGCGTCATGTTCTTGCTAAATACCACCTCAGACTTCTCGTTGTTAATTCTCTGACAGGATGCCAATTCGTATAATTTGATGATGTTTTTGAGCCCAGCACACTCATTTTTGTTGGTGTTAACAAATAAGATGTTGTCATCTACAAAAAATAAGTTTGAAATTTCTGGTGCTTTGCAAACTCTGCTCTTCTGCAAACTCTTACTCCATGAATTTTTCCTAAATCAATTGCAACAAACAGGAACAAGCATCAGCGCAAAGCAAAAAACAGCTAAAGGGAAATTGGATCTCCTTGTCGAAGGCCTCTAGTGGGCGGGCTGCTCCTTTCTCTTGGACATTTATTCCAAAAGAATACGAGACTAATGAGATGCATTTGACAATACGATTGATCCAAGTCTCACTGAAGCCCAACCATTTCATAACTTTCAAAAAACAAAAAAAAAACTCACTTGACTCTATCATACGCCTTGCTCATGTCCAATTTTATTGAACAAATGCCTCTTCTCCCGCTTTTCTTCTTCTTCATGTGATGGAAGACCTCATATACCACCTGATGTATGACACTCTAAGAGTAATTCCTACAAAGGGGAATAATTGATGTATGACGCTCTAAGAGCAATTCCCATACACAAAAAATTCACACAAAAACTTTCACTTAAATTCAACATCAATTGTTATTCATAATCTACTTCTCCAATTACATAAAGGGATTTATATAACCAAGAGGCTAACTAGGAAACCTAAATAATAAGATATAAACTAGAAAAGGATAAAAATATATAACCCAATATTATCCAAATAGACTAGGAAACTAAATCTTAATAAAATATCGCTAAATGTCCTTATTTTAGCTATCCTAAAATATGCTTAAAAACAACCTACGAAAATAATTAAAAAAATACAAAAGATCTCTAATATCAAAATATTCTAATTTTCTAAATCGTTTTACCCATTCTTTACTATTGTCCTGCATCATTCTTCCCTTGTTGGAAAAAACTCGACCTCGAGTTTTGAAATGAGCACAGATTGCGAATGAGAAAGAGAGAACCCATTCAACTTCGTTGAAGATGTTATTAATTGCACGCTTCAAAATCTTCTCGAGGGCTAATAACCAAAGGAACAGTAGATGAACTTCAGTTTTCTGAAAGAACTTTTTAGTTATTAAAATCCAACATCATTTTCAACAATTCTTGGCATGGTACAAATATCTTTTGGCAACTCTTCTTTGTTATTTGGATTGTTGGAAAGGTTGCCTTCATCAATATTATTAGAGTGCTCATTCACTTTGGCTTGATCCTGTGTAATATCTTCAACTGAAGAATTAATGCAATCATCTATGCCATCTGTTGCTTGGTTCATCTAATCAAAAGAGTTGCCCTTAACATCAATTGCCATGCTCAGATCTATTCCTGGGGGATGCTCTCTTGTAGGCTCATCGACAAAAGTTTCCTTTTTGATTTCCTCAACGACTGCTCTCCTTTCATGTGTTTCTAGGCATGTTAGATTTGTCTCTTCTAAATGAGAAATTGATTGTTTCCTAGAGAACCTTTGGGAAGAAACCTTACAGTCTTCTACAGAGTGCTGCCAAGGCATTATCGGAGTTCTAGGTCATTCACAATCCAATTTGTAGCTAGGAATATACAGCCTACAACCACATATGAACTCACTAGCAAAATAAAGATCCAACTCACAACAATCTTCATAAATTTGACGCCCTTGAAGCTTGCAAAAGGCATTCATGACATCTCTCGGGGAATGAAAATTCACTCGACCATAAAAGTCGCCCATTGTACGAAATCTGGTTATGTTTTCGACATCCCCATAAGGTGAGAAAACTTTATAGGGCACTCATTGTAACAAGCCATGGCTTGTTATGTATGATCGCGAAAAGTGCACGATGGTATTTATCACACCAAGTCATGGTCGCTATAGGCTGATCTGAACAACATCAAACAAATAATCTAGAAAATGGAGATATGTCATAGTTTTCTTTCTTCTTCTTTTTTTTCCCCCTTTTTCTGGCTGTCTTGTGAAATTTGAGAATAAGGATCAAAAAGAATAATTGGCAATGGATTGAATCGAAAGGCTCTGATACCAAATTGATGTAGGACGCTCTAAGAGCAATTTTAGTTTAAAAAGCGCACCTCAAGCGCACCTAGGTGCGGTGAGGCACGAGGTGATGGTCATTGCGCTTCAGTGGTGGTGAGGGGAGGCGCACGTTTAAAGCGGGCCGAGGTGTGGGCTTCAGTGCACCTCAAGGTGAGGCGCGAGGCGATGACAAAGCGCGCTTTATGGAACTTAATGGGACCATTGGCAAGAATTGGGAAATTAAAAAAAAGAAAAGACGCAGCTTACCTCTGAACTCCAGAACCAGAAGCTTGACAAAAACCCTAGGTCCTCTGCGCAAGGTCTTCACAGTAAAAGGCACCTCTCTCCAGGTACGAATCTCCATTTCTCTGCTTCAAATTCTCTTCCCCTCTTCTTCTCATGTGATTTCGGCCATTTCTGTGGCATCTGGGTTGTGTTTTGGCCATGGTTGCTATCGTTCTTGCTTCTCCTCCTCTTTCCCTTCATGTTCGGCCATGTCTGCTGGCCATGGCAGTGTTTCGGCCACCTCCCCCCCCCTCTCTTTTTCTCTCCTCGTTGCTGCTGGGGGCTACGGGCACGGGATGTTTCTTTTTTGTTTTTTTGGGGAGCACGTGGGCACTGGGCAGAGGTAGAGAGCCATAACCCATGACCCACATGCACAAATGGAAGCCTTTAAAGGCCTTTATTTTTTGAGGGGGTTTGTTAATGTTTTTCATGTTGGTTGATTGCTAATTAGTTTTATTTTTGTTTGGTTTTGGTGAAAATGTTGAATCAGTGAGTATTTGTGACACTTTGTGTGGGAACTTGGTTGTTAATTGTTGAATTGAAATGGAAGATTCTAACCCATCCGGTAATCCTTCGGACTCTTCAAAGTCTTTAGACCCTGCAAGGAAGTATAAAAAGGCGGATCCAAACAATAGAAACACTTGGCATTGCGACTTTTGTGGAGTGAGCACCACATGAGGAGTTTTTCGCATTAAGCAACACCTAGCCGGTGGTCATCGAAACACCCTTGGTTGTCAAAAAGTGCCCGAACATGTTAGAAAAGAAATCCAAGATTACATGGAGCAAAAAAAGATCACCAAAGAGACATAGAATATGTCTAGATACATTCATCAACATTACATGGGTGAGGATTATGATGATGATGATCATGATGATCATGATTGTGTTGAAATGAATTCAAAAGGTGGAAATGGAAAAGTTTCAAGTAGTAGCTCCACGGAAAGTAGTAGCATGCCTTCTAAGAAGCCAAGACAAAAAGGTCCTTTAGATGTATTCTTTGTTCCTAATCCTGCGGATGTTGTCAAAGCTAGAATAGAGCAAGGGAGTCAAAAAATAATAAATGAATTGTATAGAAAGGAACTAAGGGAGAGGGCTTGTGGAGACATTGCTTGGTGGTTTTATGATGCCGGAATTGCTTTTCATGTGGCCACATTAGAAAGTTTTGCTATTATGTGTGAATCAATTGGTCAATTTGGTCCCGGATTGAAACTGCCTTCCATGTATGAGCTAAGAGTTCCTTTCCTTAGGAAACCTTAGGAAAGAAGTGGAGGCAACTGAAAAGGCAATGGTAGAGCACAAAAAAAAGTGGGCACATTAAGGTTGTTCAATTTTATCTCACGGTTGGCGTGATACAACCGTGCAAAAGGATATTGTCAACTTCCTTGTCAACTCTCCCAAAGGTTCGGTCTTTATCAGATCGATGGATGTTTACAAAGTTATAAAGGATGCCAACTTGTTGTTCAAGGTTCTTGATGATATGGTAGAAGAAGTTGGAGAAGAGATTTTGGTCCAAATTATGACAGACAATGCATCTAATTACATGAAGGCGGGTAAGAAACTAAGAGTATTAATTTTCTTTGTCTTAGAGTAATTATGTATCTTCTTTATAATGTTTAAATTGTAATTTCATTATTATAAAAATGATTGTAGGAAAATTGCTAATGGCTAAGAGACCACATCTTCATTGGACTTCATGTGCCGCTCATTGTCTTGATCTCATCTTAGAAGATATTGGAAAGAACATTCCAAAAGTCAAGATTGCTCTAAAAAAGAGTGTCGGCATTAATGCTTATATACATAGCGCGGTTGCCTTGATAAACATAATGAGGAGATTCACCGGCCAAAGGAACTTGCATAGACCCGCGGTCACTAGATTTGCTACACCCTTCATCACTCTTTCCTCCATTCACAAATAAAAGAACAATTTGAGAAAGATGGTGACTTGTCAAGAGTGGAATGATAGCAAATGGTCAAAGGACTCTGAGGGGAAACAAGGTGGCATCCTATCTTTTGCGAGAAAGCTATTGGAAGAATGTTCTCTATGCTCTTAAATTGACCGGCCCTATTGTTAAGGTTCTTCGAATAGTAGATGGAGATAAAAAAAACCTCTGATGAGTTATATTTATGAGGCCATGGATAGAGCTAAGGAGGCTATTGCTACTAGCTTTGGACGCAAGGAAGAGCATTATGAGATGGCATTTAAGTACATTGATACAAGATGGGAATGCTAACTTCATCAACGTTTGCATGTGGCCGGACATTTTCTAAATCCCGAAATATATTATTCAAACCCAACTATTGAAGATTGTAGTGAAGTGATGAAGGGTTTGTATGATTGCATTTTGAGGTTGGTTCCACAATTGGAGATCCAAGGCAAGATTCTTGAGTAATTAAATTTATACAAGAATTCACAAGGCCTCTTTGGAATCAACATGGTCATAAGACAAAAGAAGACTCTAGCTCCCGGTAAGACTATTTAATACAATATTGAATTTAGGTTTATTCGTTTTTTTTAAACATAAATATTCATTTAAATTGTTTCCTTCTTTTGGTTTCTAATAGCTGAGTGGTGGAGTTCATATGGATCCTCCACACCTCACTTGAAAAGGTTTGCAATAAGGGTACTTAGCCTCACTTGTAGTGCAACCGGATAGGAGAGGAATTGGGGTGTTTTCCAACATGTAAGTTGTAACATCCACAAAATTATTTTATTCTTTGATAGTCAAATAATTTTTACCTTTTTAGAGATTAATGAAGTCTACTTATTTATAGCTTCACACCAAGAAGAGGAATAGATTAGCACAATCTCGATTGAATGACTTGGTTTTTGTCCAATCGAATCGTGCTTTGAAGCGAAGACGCGAAGAGAGCACCTCTATGGATCCCATCCTTCTTAAGGAGATTGATGAAATCCCAGCATTTTTATACAATAATGTATGTATTCCATTGAGGCCGGAGGCTTTCGTTTGATGCATATCGTCAAGGGCATCCTTGATCTCCTTTGCTGTTGGGATCTCATTGAGCATTCTATTCATATCCTGTGTTACTTTCTTGTCGATGCCAAGCAGAACTTGGCCAATATACTCTGAGGTCGGGTATAATGAGGAGAATAAATTACCAAAATACTGTAACACTACATACTCAATGTCCTCTTTGTGTCTCCAGCCACCCGTTTCATCCTGAAGGCCCTTAATAGTGTTTCTGCCCCTTTGGGATGCAACTTTATGATGGAAATATGGTGTGTTCTTGTCTAGCCCTTCAGCATATTAACCTTATCTCTCCTCTTTCCTATGAAGATCATTAAGATTGGTCACTAGAGCTTTGCACTTTTGGGGATTATATGCAGACGATGCTTGCTTTTGGAACTTTTTAGGCAGTTTTTTAGCGTTTCGAATTTCCCTCCTGATGTTGCCAAAATTTTCCTTACTCCATGCTTTGAGAGCTTCACTACATCTCCCAATCTTGACTAATGGTTCCCTATCATGTCAACTTTGCCATGTAGACTCAAGCACTTCCATACAAACTCCATAAGCAAACCACATTGATTCTAACTTGAAATCCCTCTCGTCTGTATTTGTCCATGACCTTGTACTTAGGATACTTGCTGTGTGGTCTTACTTGTACCTTGGTTAGGAGGACATCGTGGCTGAAGGATATGGTTGCATACTACTTACATCCATGAAGAGTCTGCAAGGAAATGATCTAGTCTTTCCTTTATTCCACCCACCCCATTGCCACATAAAATTTTCATTCTGGAGCCTAAGATCGTGTAAGCCACAATCATGCACAACATCTCTAAACGCACACGTCTGGCGTTTCCATAGTTGACTACCTCCTTCTTTCTCACTTGGCAACAAAATCTCATTAAAGTCCCCAAAAAAGATCAAAGGAAGATCCCCTAGAGCTCCTTTAACTTAGGATCATGTCCCAGGTTCGATATTTGTTTTTAGTCTCAGGCCACCCATAGATGCCAACAGCAATCTATATCCATTACCATCAAGGGCTGCAGCCAATACATGGTGGGGATAGTAAGATTAATCTCACCTCAATATTCTTCCACCAGAACCCCATCCCTCCAAAATTTCCCCAACTGCTAATACAAGTGCCACTCAAGCATCCACATTTATTCTTTATTTTCTCAAGCTCACTAGCGTTAATCATCGTCTCCATAACAAAAATGATATTTGGGCCATCCCTCCAAGCCAATTTTGGAGGGCACCAACTATCAGGGGATTGCCCAACCCCCGGCGGTTGCAATAAAAAATCTCCACATGACTCTTTTGGAGGGGAGTTGATAAGGCCCGCCGCCTCAGCCGTAGTAGCAGCACCATCTATATCAATGGACGGAGACAAAGTCAGATTTACCTTGATACCATGGGGGTTCCTGCATTTCTTGTAGAGTTATTTGTTCAAGAATTTCTTTTTTCATGCAAAACCTTGGCCAATACGAAAAAGCTAATTCTTCATAATTTACCGCATAAGAGTTTGCTTCTTTTCTGGTTCAACCATCTCTCTATATTTTCTGAAACATCCTATGTCACTAGCACCACCTTCTCCTCTTTCAGCAATAAATATGTCCCTATCCCCCAACAATGCAGCATGCTCATTTACATTAACCATTTCTTTATCCTCCATTTGAGCTCCTTGTATTTTCTCACTCATTCTTCTTGTATTGGGCATATCTCCAATACTTGTATGAGGACTTGAGCATGTGGTGGTAGATACAGGTTGTTTAATAGAATCACCCATGTGAGTTTGGTTCTGCCAGTTTGTAACATTGCTTAGCGGCGTGCGGGAGTAGCTAATCGTTTTAGACTTTGCCAATCTCTCTTCACGTAATAAAGACATGGGGATCATTAGTTTACTTTTGTCTCTCATCCTTGGCCCGAAATAGTCTTCCTGCTTCCGTTCTTCAGTACACAGTGGCTTCTCATGACCCAATTTACCACAGGCTCTACAGAAACTAGGCAATCGTCTATGTTTGAGGTCTACCCATTTCTCTATACCGTTTTTCATTTTCAATGGGAAACCTGGTCTGAGCGGCTTTTCAACATTAAGTTCTATTTTTATACGAAAATATATGGAACCTTTATCCTTTATCAGGTTCGATCAAAGAGCCCAACATACTAACAATTCTTTTACAAATTTGCTTATTATGCATAGTCAAAGGCATCCCAAAACCTGACCCAAAACCAAGAAATTGTGAAGTCAACGTCGCCTACCTGTGTATCGGCATTGCACCTTTTGAGAATTAGATGGTGGTCCATGATTGTACATCATCCTCCTTGCCAGACCCGCTTAACGTCTTCCTCTGCCTTGAATCTGAATAAGAATTTGTTCTCCTTCAAGTCTAAAATGGTAACTCACAGTCGAGAGCACTTACAATAGTGATCCAAAAGTTTGGATCACAAGTGGAGCCCACACCCTCTACACCACCCAACAATCCAACATTTTTCCTCTTCTTTACATCCCTTCGATCAACAAATAAAATAATGTATATGGACCCCACCACAAACATATTTATTTGGTTGTGGACTTTTATTTTGTGTATTTGTGTGAATAATTGTAGTTTACGTATGACAATATTTTCTACAAAAATTGAATAATTCATCTATAATAATGAATTTTTTTATAAAAAAGACTTTAACATAATGTAATATAATGAAGGAAGAAATCTCTTCTTTTATTTGGTGTTTGACGTTTATTTTTTGTATTTGTATGTATAATTGTAAATTACTTAGGATGACATTTTTCCAAAAATTGAATAATTGACCTATAGTAATGAATTTTTTTTTGAAGTATGATATCAAACTAAAATATAAAATAATAAAATAATAAAAGCGTGATTTTAAAAAAAAGGAAGAACACAATACGTCTGTTTACAATAAAATTAAAAAAAAAACAATACACAAAAACACAGCTGATCTGCGACGGAAATACCGACGGGAAAAGTATGTTTTTCCGATAGGAAAAGTGCTTTCCGACGGCAACTCCGACGGGAAAGGGTACGTCGGGATTGGGCTCGTCGCAAAATTTATCCCGACGGAATCCGACGGTGTCCTACGGCATTTCCGACGGAAATGTCCCGTCGGACAGGCCTGCAGCATCGGAGGAAGTGAAAATCGAAAATGGGGGAGGGAATTTCCGACGGAAATTCCCGTCAGAATTCCCTTTTTTTTCAAAAAAAAATATTTTTTTTTAAAAACAATTTTGTTTAAAAAAGAAATTTTCGGATGAAATTGTTTTTTTTTTAAAGAATTGAGAATCCGACAGAGAAGATAATTTGTAGGAAATTTTTCTTGAAAACCCAAAAAAATAAATTACGCAAAATTAATATGCGCGTAACAATATAATTACCAAAGATAACATTTTATAGATATCTCTGTCAAAAGAAACATACTGAATTAAATATGAACTACGACATATATAGGAAATTGTTTAAAATGTACACAAATTACTAAACTATTCGGAGTAGGATAAATTTGTGGGATCATCATCGTTGTCATCTTCAAAGTCCTCTTCATCGTCGGGATTCAAGTTGATCTGGCTGGAGGAGCCTGCACTTTGACCTTTGAAAAATCTTAAAACTTTTTTCAGCATTCGCTTTGTCTTCCCGTGCTTCTTGGCTATTTGAGTTATAGCCTCTGCTTGCTTGGTTATGCTCTCATTGAAGAGTTGTGCTTACTGTCTTGGATCAAAATGCTCAGCTGATGAGTGACGTGCAGCTGCAATAGTAGCCGATTTTTTCAACTTGACCCCCTCTGCGCCAAAACCGTATACACGGCCCTTCTTGTCGAGATTTTCTTTAATCCAAAACTCCTCTTGGGTCATAGGTAGCAGTTGAGAACCCCCTTGAGATGCAGCTTGGGAGTACTCCTGCCATTTGTTCTGATGATCCTCCTGAAAATATACAACATAAAACTATTTCAAATCAAACCTGCAATTGTCACATATGAATTATCTGTAAATAGAATGTGTGAAACTTACAAATTTTTTGGCAGAATTTTTGTCCACAAAAGCTTTGTCTTTCACCTTGCAGTGAGTGTCCTTGAATAATTCCTCACACGTGGGCTCCCTGCCTAATATTTGGGTCTGAAAAACAAAAGTAAATCGCAATTAAATATAAGCGATGATGATGAACGAGGACCTCAACCCATATCATGCTTTATATATAACAAATATATTTATTAATAATCAAATTTCTTACCAAACGTCTTTTCCTTTCACTAATCGGAATTGAGCTACATGTATGCAACGAATGACCAAAACCTTCAACATCACTCAATCTATTCTTCTTGTTTTGTTCACTCAATTTCTTGAAGTTGTCACTGTCACTCCAATGTTTGAGCATATCATTCCAAACACTAGGCGGTAACCACTTCGGTTTTTTGTTGTACTTCCTAGCGTATCCTAGAATGTCCCTGAGTCGAGTGGCACCTCTGTACTCAAAGTTACGCCGTATCTGACTTTCGTTGTCTGAATGCCAGTAGTAGTGTTTCTGCGGCAAAATTGAAGTATACATATTAGTAATCAAACATTCCAAATTAACAATCTAATCACGACTTTAAAATTTATTGCACAGATAATTATAAACCTTGAACTCATTGAACCAAATGTCTCTTTGAGATTGTGGAACTTCCCCCCACGTGGTCCAAGGACGTGGATACTTACCTGCAAAGTTTTCGACTATTTTCTGAACTACACCCTGATATGGAACAAAACTAAGAACACAAAAAGAATTGGTTAGTAATAAAGATTGCACGTATCAAAAGAATATGAGACGTGAAAAAGTTGCAAACTTCATAATAAACTTACGTGTCACCATCAGGTTGTAGATATATCTTATTGTTGGTGGTCGATGTATCACTTTCAGGTGTAGGACTGTGTCTATCTCTTCCTCCCCCTTCATTGCGGACCCCTTCGTTGTGCACTGACTGACTTGACATTCTAGGTTGCCCCATAAAATGACTACTGTTGAAATGCGGACTAACAGTACCGAACTGTTGATAAACTAATGGAGTAGATGAACCACCACCCATGTAAGGAATATTTGGTTGAATTGGTGTTTGCATACCCACACCAAGGAAAGGTGGTTGCAGGTGGGATTGCTCATTCATACTACCAAAATAATTTCCGAATGGTTGACTTAGATCAAGAAAACCTCCAAATATTCCACTAAAGGTGTTCGGCTCATAAGTTTGATCTGCAGGATCATACTGCGGAGTCGGTTGTGGTACTCCTCTACCGGCATCACTCCTGGCCGTTCGACCACGACCACGTCCACCATTGTTTCCAGACATCTAAAAAATAAGAACAAAAAAATAAAACCGCGCCATTTTTGATACTATTGTTGGTGAAAAGTTTTACACTAAACCAATCAAATCATTTTAAAAATTAACTAACGTTCAAGAAAAAGCATATTATTCGCATAACCACCAAAAGATACATAAATTCACAAAAACAACAACAAAATCAAACATACTTTAAAGTACAAAGAAATGCAAACACACTTTAAAATTCATACATGTTTAACGCATTTAACCTTTGTGGTGACATGTACATATTTATTATATAATATTTCACTTATTCAAATAAATACACTTCAGAAATGAAATAGAAATTTAACACAATTTACATCCATATGTTACGAACAACTAAATTTCATATCAAACCAACCAAATCATATAAAAAATTAACCACGTCTCAAAAAAGGCATAATATTCGCATATTCACTAAAACATACATACTTTCAGTAAAATAACAACAACATTAAACATACCTTAAAA
>JACYFF010031954.1:76751830-76762760 GCA_017589665.1 Selenicereus undatus | reverse complement strand
ATTAAACCAACCAAATCATGTAAAAAATTAACTACGTCTCAAAAAAGGAATAATATTCGCATATTCACCAAAACATACATACTTTCAGTAAAATAACAACAACATTAAACATATCTTAAAAAACATACATGGTTAACATATTTAACGTTTTATAATAACGGAACTCATTTTATTTAAATTATTTACAAAAACATATTAAACACGCTTAAAATACTTAATTTAAAATAACAAACATGAATATAACTTTAAAATTTTAAAACGAAACAATTTCGACTAACCTTCAAACACGGAATATCAAACGGATTACCGGCGTGAAAACCCACGGGGCGGCGGCGACGGCAGTGGGGCGCGGCGGCGACAGCGGCGGGACGGAGGCGGCGGCGCGGCGGCAATGAACAGTAACGGCGGCAACCAGAAATCTGACACGGTCACAATTGACAAATTTAAAACATGCAAAATATCAAATAACTAAACTAATTTAATTTTAAACAACTTACTAACGAAACAAAAAACTTACCGATTACAAAAATCTTCAACCTTCACTTTCTCTCTCTTCCATCTCTTCCTCTTTGAGACCTTCTCTCTCTAAATTTTACAAACTACCGAACGAACGCCCCTCTCCCCAAATTTATAAACGAACGCGAACGCCGGCTCGAGATCTGCGCAAAGTACCCGACGGATTCCGACGGAATTTCCGACGGAGTCCGACGGAATCCGACGGAATCCCGTCGGAAATTCCGTCGGAATTTCTAATTCCCGTCGGGCCCCGCTTGTTTTTCCGTCGGTCCCCTCTGACATTTCCCGACGTCTGTCCAGCCCGTCGCTTTGTCCGTCGGAGATCGACTGCGTTTTTGTAGTGCTAGTTGCACTAAAAAAATTAATAATACAAATACAATAGTTCAACTTAAAAATTACATTACAAGATGTCATTTACGACCTACGTCTATGTCGGTTCCACATTTCTTCAACCAAATTTACCTGAAAACGCGCATGCATTTTGGGGTCTCGAACTTTTATTGTTCTACGTAAGTAAGTCTCATAGCACAGATGAACGTTACATCAAACAGTCGACTCTGGGGCAGTACCGTCCACTTGCTCGTAATCGAACTCATGGTCGTACGATCTCGCTTATCCTTAACAATCATGTTGTGGAGTATTACACATGCTTTCATCATCAACGACATGACTTTCTCCTTCATGTACCGAGCAGGGCCACAAACTATGGCAAAGCGAGCTTGTAGCACACCAAAGGCTCGCTCGACATCCTTCCTAACTACCTCTTGACGTTAAACAAATAGGTTTGCCTTTGGACCTTGCGGAAGGGGGATGGTTTTCACAAAAGTCGCCCATTTCGGATAAATACCATCCAATAGAAAGTATCTGATTTTGTACTCGTGACCATTGACGATGTACTTGCATTTTGGAGCACGATCTTCATACAGCTCATCGAACACTAGGAAATGGTCAAAGACATTTATATCGTTAATACTTCTAGGCATTCCAAAGAAGGCATGTCATATCCACAGATCATATGGCATAACCGCCTCAAGAATGATTGTCAGAGCCTTATAGACCCTTTTAGCAAATGCTTCTTTTCAAGCTATCGGACAGTTCTTCCACTCCCAATGCATACAATCGATGCTTCCCAACATACCAGTAAAGTCACGCTCATTCCCTACAGCCAATAGACGATCAACATCGGCTTGGGTTGGTTTCCTTAAATACTCTTCCCCAAATACTACAATGACACCTTTAGCAAACTTTTTCAAGCACTGTAGTAATGTGCTTTCACCGATCTTCAAGTATTCGTTGACACAATCGGTAGATATACCGTAAGCAAGCATCCTCAAGGATGGGGTGCACTTGGTCAGTGGCGTCAACCCGCGGTTCCCAACTGCGTCATACTTCAACTGAAAGTAATTAGAATGATTTCCTAGTGCCTCCATTATACGAATGAATAAATGCTTGCGCATTCTAAATCTTCGGCGAAAATGTTGCTCATTGTAAATGGAATCCTCTGGGAAGTAGTCTCTAAATAAGCCCTCATGCGCTTCTTGTCGATCTCTCCTTATAAATCTTCTCTTTGCTCGAGGCAAGGAGGATGAAGGTCTCAAATCTTGTGCAGCTTGCAAAACCTTTAGAAGGAATGTCATATCTTGGTTGTCGATCTCATCATCAAGGAAATCTTCCACAATGGGCATAATCTCTTTATCGGAATGTTCTAATATAAAGCTTAGACCATCCGATGATGAGGAGGAGGACATGTGCAAGGAGTCTGAGGAAGATGAATCTTGTGCAAGAGGTGTCAAATTTGCATTCTTATTTTCCATTGTTGAGCACTTGTTGATAAACCTCTATTTTACCCCCTTTAGGCATGATTTCTATCCCTCATTTTGGCAATTTTCGGTAAAACTTTAAGAGTATAGAAGCTAATTTGCCATTCTTTACTCCATATGTGCCTAAATGTTGTGTGTTTGTGTTTTTAGGAGATTAGTTGAAGGAAGTGAGAGACATAACCTGGTGCTACGCCAAATGTGAGCCAAGAGGGAGTGGCACGGTGGCACCATGCCATGCAGCACGACCGTGCCACCCAGGGGGCTGGAAAACTCAAGACAGCAAAGTGGCACGGTCACCCCGTGCCGCATGGCACGACCGTGCCACTTTAGTTACTCCC
The DNA here is from genome assembly GCA_017589665.1 of Selenicereus undatus. Classification (NCBI taxonomy): domain Eukaryota; kingdom Viridiplantae; phylum Streptophyta; class Magnoliopsida; order Caryophyllales; family Cactaceae; genus Selenicereus; species Selenicereus undatus. The sequence goes on along the minus strand of JACYFF010031954.1, from coordinate 76,760,086 downwards.
ATTTAGTCGTAAATTTGTGTTGTAATCAGCAGTTTTTCTTACACTCTAATGTTTTTTCTCTCTCAAAAAAGGGCGATTAGGGTTCGTGCACTTTAGATTCATTGTTATGAGATTCATTACATCATATTGGAATTATTTTATGCTTTTGGTAGATTGTCATCGCAAATTGCACAGAGTACCTTCTCCTACCTTTTTCCTTTGCGTTTTAATTCAAAGTTGATACTTTTGGGCATGTTTGTCTTCTTGATTGTAGTTTTGATTTTGAGGATGAATAGGGGCTAAATTTATTGTCTTGGATTGGGTGCAGCCCCTATATTGTGATTTGGAATTGTATTCTGGATTTATGTGAATGAATGTCCACGTTGTAATTGAACTCTCACTTGAGCACGCCAGGTGTTCGATGAATTGCCTGATAGGGTTGATTCATGTTCGTAATTGGGGTTTAAGAGATTAACGAGAGTTAAATCCTCTACCTAGAGCTACTTAGTGAGCAATTGGATTCCTGAACATGAAAATAGTTAGGGTTTCAATTGGGAATTAAGGGTTATTCAATCTTGTGCTTATGCGATTTCAGTTTCATGACAATAGACAACTAAAATAGCTTGACCAGTCTAGCGACCTTTGAGAGAAGGCGTAGATACTTTTAACTTGTAGCCATTTCATTTCAATTGCCTGTGTGGACAAATTCACATGATCTAGTTTACAATCTGAAGAACACGATAGTGTGGTGAACCTTAATCCAGGACTTTCGTTAATATTGATTTGGATAGTAGTAGTAAGTGAAATCATTTGTAATAGACTCTGGCCTAAATATTGTGTTAAAAGTTGATTCGGTGGCTGAAACCAAGTCCTTGTGGATACGACCCGTACTTGTCGTCGCTAGCTATAACTGGTGTCGTGCACTTGCGGTATTTTGACTCAACAAGTTTTCGGCGCCGTTACCGGGGACTTGGTTGTTTCAACATCGAAAGCGATTTTAAACGCTTTAGATTAGACTTTTTTTTTCGCCTTTCGCCTTTCCTTTTCCTTCTTGTTCTTTTAGCTTTACTTGAACCTGCTTACGCTTGGTGTAGTTTTGGCTTTGTATGCACAGGCGCAGTCAGAGGGGTCGACCACTGATTCCCTTTGACCCTGAAATCGAAGCCACCGCGCGAAGGCAAAGCGGTGCAAGAAAGAAGCAATCGCAACAAGATACCACCATCGGCAAGCCAAATCCCAGGGTCCTGGGGGACTATGTCCTACCGCAGGCCACCGGCCTTACTTCATCCATGGTGAATCCGACCGTCGAAGCAAACAACTTCGAGTTGCGGCCCGCCCTTGTATCCTTCGTGGAGAAGGATCAATTCAGTGGGCGTCCCACGGAGAACCCTCACATTCACCTTCGCAACTTCCTGGTGAAGTGTGACACGATCAAGCTCAATGGGGTATCCGCTGATGCCATCAGACTTCGGTTCTTCCCGTTCTCGCTGACGGACCGGGCCCGTGACTGGCTCCTCAATGAAGAGCCCAATTCCTTCACCACCTGGGAGGCCTTATCGACTGCATTTCTAAGCAAATACTTTCCCCCAGGCAAGACCGCTAAATTGAGAGCGGAAATCACCTCATTCTCTCAACGAGGCGATGAATCCCTTTATGAGGCGTGGGAAAGGTTCAAGGATCTTCAACGCCAATGCCCTCACCACGGAGTACCCGACTGGCTTCTAATCCAAACATTCTATAATGGATTAGACCAGTCCCTGAAGATGTCAGTTGTCGCCGCAGCTGGCGGTGCACTTATGGGGAAGTCGATAGAGGTTGCAAAGGCCTTATTGGAGGAGATGGCCTCCAACAACTACCATTGGTCCAGCGAGAGGGCAGCTCCCAAGAGGACTGGTGGGGTTTATGGAGTGGACGCTGTGGATATGCTGGCTAGCAAGGTGGATGCTTTAGCGCAGCATTTTGATAGGCTTGGAACTCCCTCTCCAGGGAGTTTAGGGGGTGGCCTCTCGGGTGCAATGTTTGAAGTTGGGGCTCTTTGTGAGATTTGTGGCATTCAAGGCCACGTTGCTACTGAGTGTCAATCCACTTTCCCAGGCGTTGAACATGCCAATGCAATGCAAAATTATGGCCAACGCCCACAAAATAACCCCTTCTCAAACACATACAACCCCGGTTGGAGAAACCACCCAAATTTCTCCTACTACAACAATAATCCTATATCACCCACTACTTCCCAAGCACAGCCCCCCGGTTTCCAATACAAAGCACCTTACGCCCCACCTCCCCAACAACAACCTCCCCCACAACCCAAGTCCAATCTAGAGAGCCTCATGGAGCGCTTTATAGCAACTCATATGAAAACCAATGAGGCACTCAGTGAGTCGGTAACCCAGTTGACCTCAAAGTTTGACTCTATGGCTACTCACCAGAAGATGATGGACAATCAAATTGCTCAAATTGCACAGCAAGTGAGCCATTTATCTAGACCTTAGGGACAGCTGCCAGGTCAACCTGAGACCAATCCCAATGGTCAGATGAATGCTATTACACTGCGGAGCAGCAAGGAGTTAGAGAGTCCCACAATGCCTATGAGGGAGGAGAGGAAGGAAGCTAATGATGAGGATGGTGTCACCAGGGAGGCCCCTAGTGAGGCCATGAGTGAGAGGGCCCATAATGAGAAGGCTAAGGAGGATGCAACAGAGAGTACCACCTCTCATTTAAAGCCTTACAAGCCTCCTGTCCCCTATCCTCAAAGGCTAACAAAGGCTAAGGAGCAGCACAAGTATGGCAAGTTTCTTGAGATGTTAAAGAAATTCCACATCAATATTCCCTTTTTGGAGGCCATTACCGACATGCCTTCTTATGCCAAGTTCTTAAATGATTTGCTCTCCAATAAAGGGAAATTACTCGAGAATGCCACAGTGCCACTCACTGAGGAGTGCAGTGCGATCATTCAAAACAAGCTCCCTCCTAAGCTTTCAGATCCAGGCAGTTTTTCCATTCCATGTTCTGTCGGGGGCCTAACTATCAGCAGAGCGTTATGCGACCTTGGGGCTAGTGTGAGCTTTATGCCATACTTCGTTTGTAAGAAATTACAAATAGGGGATTTAAAACCCACTACCATCTCCCTGCAGCTCGCTGATCGATCCATCAAGTACCCTCTTGGTGTTCTTCAGGATGTCCCCTACAAGTGGGAAAGTTCTTCATCCCATATGACTTCGTGGTTATGGAGATGGAGGAAGATTCCCGCATCCCTATCATTCTAGGGCAACCTTTCCTAGCCACTGCGGGAGCTATAATAGATATGAAGAACGACAAGCTTTCCCTTCAAATAGGGGATGAGAAGGTGGAGTTTAGCTTGCCACAGGCTATGGCTTCTCCCACTTCAGGCGACTCATGCTGTAGAGTCAATGTACTAGAGAAAGCCCTCAATTAGGAGGGGAAGGCTAGATTTTCTGTGGAGGATCCATTGGAAGCCACTTTGACCGGTTGCCATGTCATTAACTCTAGTTCAACTGAGAAAGAGGAGTATGCCAGACTCCTCAATGAGTCTCTTGCCTAGGCAGTCCCATAGAGACATCTTTGCTGTGGAGGAGCCTACCCCCAAGAAGGAAGATGAATGCTCACCGAAGGTATAATTAAAACCTCTACCTCCCCATGTCAGGTATGCGTTTCTGGACTCCTCCGATCATTATCCCGTTATCGTTAATGCTAACTTGGATGGCCCCCAGTTGGAACAATTGTTGGATGTGCTTCGTAAGCATAGGGGTGCCATCGGGTATAGTATCGATGATATTCGGGGACTTAGTCTTTCGTTCTGCATGCATCGCATTTTTCTTGATGACAGTCATCGCCCCTCTCGACAACCTCAATGTCGTTTAAATTCAAACATGTAAGAGGTTGTTAAGAAGGAGATTCTTAAGTTGCTTGATGCTGGGATTATCCACCCTATCTCGTATAGTGAGTGGGTAAGTCCAGTACAGGTAGTTCCCAAAAAGGGAGGTATGACTGTCATAAAGAATGAGCGTAATGAACTTATTTCTACCAGGACTGTCACTGGGTGGCGAACGTGCATTGATTACCGCGGATTAAATCAAGCCACCCGGAAAGATCATTTCCCCCTCCCTTTCATTGACCAAATGGTGGAACGATTGGCAAGGCATTCCTTCTTCTATTATCTGGATGGTTATCCAGGTTTCTTTCAAATTCCTATCCATCCTGATGACCAGGAGAAGATGACCTTCACGTGCCCGTATTGCACCTTCGCTTATCGAAGGATGCCATTCGGATTATGCAATGCCCCTGCCACTTTCCAACGCTGCATGACCGCCATATTCTCTGATCTTATTGAAAATATCATGGAAGTGTTTATGCATGACTTCTCCGTTTACGGAGGTACCTTCACAATTTGCTTAGAAAACTTAACCAAGGTATTCCATAGAAGTGAAAAAGTCAACCTGGTGTTGAATTGGGAAAAATGTCACTTTATGGTACAGGAGGAAGTAGCAATTGGTCATGTCATTTCTACTAGAGGCATCGAGGTGGATAGAGCAAAAGTTGAGGTAATTGAGCGATTGCCCCCTCCCACTTCGGTAAAAGGGGTAAGGAGTTTCCTTGGTCAGGCGGGGTTCTATCGCCGCTTTATCAAGGATTTCTCCAAAATCGCTAAACCCCTCACTCAGCTGCTCACCAAGGATGCCTCATTTATTTTTACTGATGAGTTCCATGAGGCTTTTTGCAGGATCAAACAGGCACTAATTTCTGCCCCCGTCATACAACCGCCAGATTGGGATCTCCCATTCGAGATCATGTGCGATGCCAGAGACCATGCGGTAGGGGCAGTTCTGAGGCAAAGGAAAGATAAGAAGCCAGTGGTGATCTACTATGCTAGTAGAACACTGGATGAGGCCCAGCAAAACTACACCACAACTGAGAAGGAGTTGCTTGCAATCGTGTATGCAATGGAAAAATTCAGGCCTTACCTACTATGCTCCAAGGTCATTGTGTACATAGATCATTCTGCACTCAAGCACCTCCTTGGGAAAAAGGATACTAAGCCTCGCCTCATCCGATGGATTCTGCTACTCCAGGAGTTTGACCTAGAGATCAAAGACAAAGCGGGGGCCGAGAATGTCGTGGCTGATCACCTTTCCAGGCTCATTATTAAGAGTCACGACCTCCCCATTGATGATGCTTTTCCTGACGAGCATCTTATGGGCATCACCTCAGCACAAGCCCCATAGTTCGTCGATTATGCGAACTATCGAGCTACCGGGATCCTCCCCCATGAGTTATCCTTCCACCAGAAGAGAAAATTCCTCCACGATGTCAGGACATATTTTTGGGAAGAACCATTTCTCTACAAGTTGTGCAAGGATGAGATTACCAGGTGATGCCCTCCTGAGGGGGAATTTCAAAGTGTCATCTCCCACTGTCATGACTCTCCTTATGGAGGACATGCCAGCACCTCCAAGACAGCTGCTAAGGTGCTCTAAGCAGGGTTCTTTTGGCCCTCACTCTTCAAAGACGTCCATGCATATGTCCGCGCTTGTGATCACTGTCAACGAACGAGAAATCTGTCCAGGAAGAATGAGATGCCCCTCAACTTCATCCTTGAAGTTGAGATCTTCAATGTTTAGGGCATCGACTTTATGGGACCTTTCCCGTCTTCGAGGGGAAACAAGTATATTCTAGTCGCTGTGGATTATGTCTCCAAGTGGGTGGAGGCCGTGGCTTGCCCTACCAGTGACTCCAGAGTCGTCGCTAAGCTCTTTAAGAAGACTATTTTCCCTCGTTTTGGCATCCCGAGGGTGTTAAGAAGTGACAATGGATCGCACTTCACAGAGAAGAAATTGGAAACACTTTTGAAGAAATATCGAGTGCATCACAAGTTTGGACTTGGCTACGATCCTCAAACTAGTGGCCAAGTCGAGATCTCCAACCGGGAAATCAAGTCCATTTTAGAGAAAACGGTTGCAAGATCACGTAAGGATTGGGCGGACAAGCTCGATGACGCCCTTTGGGCCTACCGCACGGCCTTCAAAACCCATATTGGCACCACTCCATTTCGGGTCGTCTATGGCAAGTTCTGTCATCTCCCTGTGGAGTTAGAACACAAGGCTTACTGGGCCATCGAGCACTTCAACTTCGATTTGAAGTCTGCAGGGGAAAAGAGGACGCTGCAGTTAAATGAGCTCGAGGAGATCCGATTGGATGCCTATGACAGTTCCCGGCTCTACAAGGAGCGAACTAAGCAGTGGCACGACAAGTTCATCAACCGCCGCGAGTTTCGGGAAGGTGACTTGGTTCTCCTTTTCAATTCCCGCTTGAAGCTCTTCCCGGGAAAGCTTCGTTCTAGATGGTCGGGCCCCTTCAAAGTGTTGAAGGTGTACCCATTTGGGGCTGTTGAAGTCGGCACTGAGACTACCGGCCCGTTCAAGGTGAACGGGGCGCGCTTGAAACACTACATTGCCGGCGAGTCTCTTGAGGGGAAGGTCACAGTTGCCCTCCCTGACATCTCTTCTCCTTAGAGATCCTCATGGTCAAGCTAAAGACCTAAAACAAGCGGTTCTTGGGAGGCAACCCAAGCTTTATTGCTTCCAAAAAAAACAAAACAACAAAACAACAAAAAAAAAGAATAAAAAAAGAAGGGCGAGGAGTGAAAAAAACAAACAAAAGAGATTCAAGGAAAACGTTGAGTGAGAAATAGAAACATTAGATTTGGAAGGGGATGGTTTGGAGAGCAAAAATCTGGCAAGGGCACCCCATGCCGGGCAGCATGGGCATGCCACCCCCCTCAGGACATGAAAAGGAAAAAGAGGGAGCAAAGAAGAAATCATGTGCCTTGAACAGCACATTAGCACGGTCACACCGTGCCTTATGGCACGACCGTGCCAACAGATGAATCTGAAAAGCCACCGCATAGTGGCACGGTCACACCGTGCCTAATGGCACGACCGTGCCTAATGGCACGACCGTGCCACATTAAAACACGGGCAAAATGCCCGTTTTTCCCTTTCTTCTTCTTCCTTCCTCCATTCAACCTCCATTCTTTCTCTCTCTAAAAACCGAATTCGCCTCTCTCTCTCACCATACCCACGCACCTCACACTCCCCAAATCCTCCAAATCCCTCATATTTCTTCCAATTTCTTCAATTCTTCCACTCCCATCCACTTTCCTCTTCAAATTGCTCATCTTTTCCTCCCCAACTCACGCCCCTCCCACACTCACTTTCTCTCTCTACAACCCCAACCTCCATTGTTGAGGTTGAAGGTGGTAGCGAAAGAAATTCACCTCTCCCTCTTCACTTGGGCCCCGTTCTGTTGGTCATTTGCACAATGAGCAAGAAACAAGCTAGGGAGACTTCAAGGGCTCCATCTCTACCCAAGAAATCATTACGGGCAACATCCTTTTCCGCTGCCACTACTTCTGCTAAAGGTACCAAAGATGCATACCCTCTTATTTTACTTGCTAGCACTACGGGTTTGTAGTTTGTGAATGATGAACAAAAGTCCCGATATGAGCTTTTAGTCACTAGGAACACTAGTGAACAGAAGTTTTTTCATGCTGATTCCTTGCGCTCTTTGGGACTATTGGATGATTTGTTGACTCTGCTTGGTAGGTTAGGATGGACTGAATATATAAACATGCAATGCACATCCTATGACCGCCTTATGGTTGAGTTCTTGAGTTCGTTAGCTGTTGATTGGGATGGTAGTTATAATGGTCAGGAAGTCGCCATTTATTTTTGAATGTTTAACATTGACCACCGGATGAGTTTGAGAATGTTTAATGCGCTTTTGAGATTTCCGGTGGTCGATGGGGCTTATAGGGATGTGCCCTCCTTATGGAGACCTGACCCTGTTTGGTTGAGCATTACTTGCTCCAACCGAAAGGAGTATACTGATAGGTGGGGGAGACCTCGGGTTTTTGACCCCCGGCAGGCCAAGGCCACTGACATTTGCAATGTCAACTTGTGGTACCTACAGCGCCTCACCGCTAATATTGTATTCGGCCGTAACGACAACCAAAATGGTTGTCGGAAGGCCGAATTGTTTATTATTTGGTTCGCCTTGTCAGGTACCCCTATTGACACGGGGGCCTTCATAATCCGCTGTTATCGTTTTACTTTACCGCAAGTGTACGGTGCAACTGTAGCTAGCAACCGGCAAGTACGGGTCGAATCCATAGGGAACTTGGCTTCAACTACCAGAACTAATTAAACAACTGAAGCTAGGCAATTACAGTTGTGGGTTGAAGACTAAACTAAGAGAAAC
>JACYFF010031954.1:76721533-76745715 GCA_017589665.1 Selenicereus undatus | reverse complement strand
TTTATTAAACATTTAACCAAGTGAGGTATTTTTCATTTCAATCTTTTTAATCATTCCTACGATATTAAAAGTAATGAAAGTAACTTATACAACATATTAAACATTTAACCATATTACTAATAATAACCATAATTCCTAACATGCTACTAATAAATTTTTCATATTAATATTTATTCATATCAAACATTTAAACAAAATATGAGCTAACATAAATAAATTTAAATATTTAAACATAAATTTAAACATTTCAACTAATATACGAGCTAACATTTAAACATAAATACATTTTTCATATCAATCTTTTTCCATCTTTTTTCAAAGTCCCTAACATGTCACTAATAAATTTATCAAACATTTAACCAAGTCAAGTATTTTTCATATCAATCTTTTTAATCTTTCATACGATGTTAAAATTAATGACCATAATACATCATATTAAACATTTAACCATAATACTATTAATAACCATAGTTCCTAACATGTTACAACTAATTTTTTCATATCATTCTTTTTTCATATCAAACATTTAAACATAAATATGAGCTAATATAAATAAATTTTAACATTTAAACATAAATTTAAACATTAAAACATTAAAACATAAATATGAGCTCACATTTAAACATTTAAACATTTAAACATAAACACATTTTTCATATCAATCCTAAATTGATAACAAATTAATTGATTTAAACATAAATATGAGGTAAAGTTAACTACAACTAACCATAAATTAATTTACTTCACAAATAAATGTATAAACTTACATTGACAAAAAATTAATTAAAATATATCATTATCTTTGCCATAAATAAAAAATTTACACATGAAAACAAATAAATGTATAAACGTAAATTGACAACAAATGAAAAATTCAACCAATAAAAATACTTACAAAATCCCAAATTTCTTTCTTCTCTTCTTATCTCTTGCTTCAAACACAACCTTTTCCACCAACTCAAAATTTCATGAAAAATATGACAGATAGAAGTTTATGTATTTTTAAATGGAAAATTCATACATAATATATATGTGGAGTAATTATAGAACTAATTTCCAAAAAAAATTTAAAAAATTACACAAACTAGCCGTTTGGTGCAACGGCTAGCTTTCAATGGCACATTTACGAGGCTTTTTTCCTTTTTTTCCCTCCCCATTTCAGCGCCCCTTCCCAATAAAAAAAAACCAGCACTGCCCCCTAAAACGATGCCGTTTTAGGGGGACACATGCCCAAAAAAAGAAAATGGCGTACGGTGGACCAGGCTGTGGACAAGCTTCGCAGTCGAGTTGGGCGGCCCGACGTTGCTGGGCAAGGCCTAGACCGCGGGTTGAAAATTCGGCCCACGAGCCTAGCGATGCAAGTGCTCATAAATTCCACGATCGTTGAACCATAGACTTTGCCGCATTTCTATTGACAACTCTATCTGCCAGAATCCTCCCAGCCAAAGTGAGATTATTCAACGATTCAACTATTTCATCATCCTCCTCCAGTTCGAGCCCATGCTCTGCGTTGCCCCACATTTGCTAAGTCCTGTGGATCAGTTGATCAATTTCGCCCCGTTGATATCAGTGAGCATCATTTTCGTGGATACAGGAGAAGATTTGAGTCGCATAAGTTCAGTGAGAGGGAGAAAATCAGTGATTTTGGGTCATCCTAGATAAACCCCACAATAGGGGAAAGCTCTGGACAACAGAGATTAGAAGGATCGGCAAAGGATATGCACGATTAGCCCCCTGGTTTCTTTTTAGTTAACTTAATTCGTAGTTTGTAACTAGTAAAGACCCCTGCGTTACCTCGGAATTAATTACTTTAATAAATATAAGTGATTAATGAATAGCATAGAATAATTATCTATTATAACAAATATTTAAACATAAAAATCAATAATATAAAATAATAAACTAGATATGTTCTCAACTAGCATCATATAATTGTCTATTAATATTAATATTAATATTATTAATATTATTGTTATTATTATTTTTAAATGTTAACTACCTAATTACTGCATTAAAGGTATGAAGGATATGGAGCACCCCATTCATTTACTTTTATTACAGCCATGTGCTCAAATAGCATCCTACAATTATTTAATCTACAAAACATTAAGATGAATGAAACATATTAATTGAAAGTTTTGATCCATAGACTACACACAATATGTTATGTTAAAATTCTTTAGTAAAGATAAAAATATCTTAACCCACCTTTCTAAGTTAGGCGAGGGTTAATATCTTATAACACAATCTTTGTAAAGATAACTATAACCCCCTCCCCCAAAGGAGGGGGACAAATGTTTCCAACCAATTTTCTAATCAACCTTGAGTACAAATAAAAATATTCCCTATGCATGATATGAAAGTGTATTCCACAGACATGGTTGAAAATGTTTTTTTGTTGGGTAAGAAAATATGTCAATAAACTAATAAAAGCATGGATTAAAATGAACTTAAATACACATTTATATTGTTTTTTACATGGGCCAATACATGACAAATACACTTTAAAAAAAGAATTTATTACGATAATAAAAGCATCGACATTTATCACGAACATTCACAACACAATATTAGCATCTTGCCTTCTTCTTTTCAAAAGAAAAAAAAAGGGAAATGTCTTGCATGTAGGATGCACAATTTCTTTCTGAGTAGACACAACCTACAAAAGTTTCAAGACAACCAAAGAAAAAGTTGCAAATGTTAAAATGTGGGGCACTAATAATGATGGTTAAATATCTAAAGAAATTAGATTTCATCACCAAACGCAAATGCTAAACCAGCTCTTAAGAGTCGATATGTGAGGTGAAAGAATATGTAAATGAATCTCTCTTTCTAAACCTCAACATACATATATGACCAATGCTTAATGGCTCCTAAAAGACACAGAAAAAAAAAAGAGAAAACTCTACAATATAACTTTAAAAAAAAAATGGAATCAAGAGAAAGGAAATAAAACCTTAATTTTTCTACCATCATTATGTTAAAAATGATTAATGGCCCCTACATTAGGTTCATAACATCCATATTTTCATTCTTCCCAACCCACCCCGCCCCTATCCCACCCACCCTCTTTCAAAAAAAAAAATCAGTGACAAAGCTTTCCCATAATATGGTTGACCTATTATTTATTTTGTGATTATTGCTTTAATCGAGGATGCTTGGTACCAAGCAAAAATCCGTACAGCTAGAAACTTAAAAAATCACCATGTCATTCCTCAATATTTCTTTTAGGAGCTCTCTCATCAAAACAGATAAATCCCACTATTGATAGTGGATGTACAGTACCGACATACATTATCAATACAAAAACCATCAAATAGATCCAACCACCGCATTTGATAAAGGAATTTAATATCCTTTGCCTATTTGGCCAATCTATAATAACATTTGAGCAAAAATCGCAACATCCAAACCAAACATATTATGAACAGAACTATAAGTTTAACATCAATAATCATAAACACAGTTCTTAACAATATCCAAAAATAAAGACAAATTTGTACCTTTACATACATCAAATGAATCCATCTAAGGACATTCCTCCTAGAAAACCCATCGTAGCCACTTCAAGACCCACTTAAGGGTCATTGCTTTAGCCATCTGGCCCATCATCACCTCAAAGGAGCCTATAACCTACTAACTGTATATCTCCAGCAATGCTTTTATCATCCTAAACAACTATGTCAAATCCCACACAACCGAACTTGACAACATAACTCCCACGTATAATCTCCCGCCACAAAACCCAAATCATAGACTAAGAATATTTAGCAATTCTATTTCTTAGTTAACTGGGAAATCTATTTAGTTTAATAGTACCTAAAACAAAATTTATACACCACGACACACTCTTGTCTTGTACGACCAAAATCAATGGAATGTGATCCGTTGACTTTCATTAGTCTTCTCTATTGTAGGATGTATGTTCAAATCCCACCTATTGATTCCTCTGTTGACTTTGGTCAAACTCTAATTAAAACCCGAGCATTATTCAGTAATTAACTTTTTGAATAAGTACATAATCCTTTAAAAATATCATTAAATAATCATTTAATCTATGAAATGTTCAATTTAAAATACACTATAACTTCATCGGTTAAAAATTGTCGATAATTAGTTGACAATGATGATACAATAGGAGTTGCATCTAACATTCAATTTACTTTTATGCTCTGCATTATATGTCAGGAACGCCTTCCTTTTGTCTCCATCATAACAATATGCACTTCCGAATGATTGAATACTTAAAATTTCCCTGCATAATGGAATTGAGTCTATATTCATCAAATAGAAGAAAATAACGAATTATTTTGAATGCCTAAATGCATATTCAAATATGCCCTAATTGATCATCTAGTTTGTACTCGTCAATCTCTTCATAGGGTAGAGAACATCGGCAAAGGATATGCACGATTAGCCTTTTGATTTCTTTTTAGGTAACTTAATTTGTAGTTTGTAACTAGTAAAGTCCCGTGCGTTGCCCCAGAATTAATTACTTTAACAAATATAAGTGGTTAATGAATAGCATAGAATAATTGTCTATCATAACAAAGATTTAAACATAAAAATCAATAATCTAAAATGATAAATTAGATATGTTCTCAAATAGCATCATATAATTGTCTATTAATATTAATATTAATATTAATATTATTAATATTATTGTTATTATTATTTTTAAATGTTAACTACCTAATTACTGCATTAAAGGTATGAAGGATATGGAGGACCCCATTCATTTACTTTTATTACAGACATGTGCTCAAATAGCATCCTACAACTATTTAATCTAAAAAATATTAAGATGAATGAAGCATAATAATTGAAAGTTTTGATCCCTAGACTACACACAATATGTTATGTTAAAAGTCTTTTGTAAAGATCACAAAATCTTAACCCATCTTTCTAAGTTAGGGGAGGGTTAATATCTTAAACCACGATCTTTATAAAGATAACTATAACCCCTTCCCCAAAAGAAGGGGGACAAATGTCTCCAACCAATTTTCTAATTAAGCTTGAGTACAAATAAAAATATTCCATATGCATGATATGAAAGTGTATTCCACAGACATGGTTGAAACTGTTTTTTTGTTGAGTAAGAAAATATGTCAATAAACTAATAAAATCATGGATTAAAATGAACTTCGATACACAGTTATATTGTTTTTTACACTGGAAAATACATGACAAATACACTTTAAAGAAAGAATTTATTACAATAATAAAAGCATCGGCATTTATCACGAACATTCACAACACAAAATTAGCTTCTTGCCTTCTTTTCAAAAAAGGACTTGTCTTGCATGTAGGATGCACAATTTCTTTCTAAGTAGACACAACCTACAAAGGTTTCAAGACAGCCAAAGAAAAAGTTGCAAATGTTAAAATGTGGGGCACTACTAATGACAGTTAAATATCTAAAGAAATTAGATTTCATCACCGAACACAAATGCTAAACCAGCTCTTAAGAGTCGATATGTGAGGTGAAAGAATATCTAAATGAATCGCTCTTTCTAAACCTCAACATACATATATGACCAATGCTTAATGGCTCCTAAAAAAACACAGAAAAAAGGAGAAAACTCTACAATATAACTTTAAAAAAAATGGAATCAAGAGAAAGGAAATAAAACCTTAATTTTTCTACCATCATTATATTAAAAATGATTAATGGCCTCTGCATTAGGTTCATAACATCCATCTTCTCATTCTTCCAAACCACCCTACCCTGTCCCGTCAACCCTCACTCAAAAAAAATAAAAAATAAAAAATTGACAAAGCCTTCCTATAATATGGTTGACCTATCATTAATTTTGTGACTATTGCTTTAATCGAGGATGCTTGGTACCAAGCAAAAATTCATACAACTATAAACTTAAAAAATCACCATTTCATTCCTCAATATTTCTTTTAGGAGCTCTCTCATCAAAACAGATAAATCCCACTATTGATAGTGGATGTACAGTACCGACATACATTATCAATACAAAAACCATCAAATATATCCAACCACCGCATTTGATATAGGAATTTAATATCCTTGGCCTATTTGGCCAATCTGTAATAACATTTGAGCCAAAATCACAACATCCAACCCAAACATATTATGAAAAGAACTATAAGTTTAACATCGTTAATCATAAACAGAGTTCTGAACAATATGCAAAAATAAAGACAAATTTGTATCTTTGCATATATCAAATGAATCCATCTATGGACATTCCTCCTAGAAAACGCATGGTAGCCACTTCAAGACCCACTTAAGGGTCATTGCTTTAGCCTTCTGGTCCATCATCACCTCAAAGGAGCCTACAACCTACTAACTGTATATCTCCAGCAATGCTTTTTTCATCCTAAACGACTACGTAAAATCCCACACAACCGAACTTGACAACATAACCTCCACGTATAATCTCCCGCCACAAAACCCAAATCATAGACTTAAGAACATTTAGCAGTTCTATTTCTTCTGGGAAATCTATTCAATTTAATAGTACCTAAAACAAAATTTATGCACCAGGACACCCTCTTATCTTGTACGAGCAAAATCAATGGAATGTAAGCCGTTGACTTTCATTAGTCTTCTCTATTGTACAACGTATGTTCAAATCCCACCTATTGCTTCCTCTGTTGACTTTGGTCAAACTCTAATTAAAACCTGAGCATTATTCAGTAATTAACTTTTTGAATAAGTACATAATCCTTTAAAAATATCTTTAAATAATCATTTAATCTATGAAATGATCAATTTAAAATACACTATAACCTCATCGGTTAAAAATTGTCGATAATTAGTTGACAATGATGATACAATTGGAGTTGGATCTAACATTCAATTTACTTTTATCCTCTGCATTATATGTCAAGAAAGCCTTCCTTTTGTCTACATCATAACAATATTCACTTCCGAATTAGTGAATACTTAAAATTTCCTTGCATAATGAAATTGAGTCCATATTCATCAAATAGAAGAAAATAACGAATTATGCTTAAATGCATGTTCAAATATGCCCTAATTGATCATCTAGTTTGTACTCGTCAATCTCTTCATAGGATAAAGAACAACAACAAAGGATATGCACGATTAGCCATCTGGTTTCTTTTTAGTTAACTTAATTTGTAGTTTGCAACTAGTAAAGACCCGTGCGTTGCCCCGGAATTAATTACTTTAATAAATATACGTGGTTGATGAATAGCATAGAATAATTGTCCATTATAACAAAGATTTAAACAAAAAAATCAGTAATCTAAAATGATAAATTAGATATGTTCTCAAATAGCATCATATAATTCTCTATTAATATTAATATTAATATTAATATTAATATTAATATTAATATTAATATTAATATTATTAATATTATTGTTATTATTATTTTTAAATAAATTCTTGATGGCTCCTAAGAAAACACAGAAAAAAAGTGAAAACTCTACAATATAACTTAAAAAAAAATGGAATCAAGAGAAAGGAATTAAAACCTTAATTTTTCTACCATCATTATGTTAAAACTGATTAATGGCCCTTACATTAGGTTCATAACATCTATCTTTTCGTTCTTCCAAGCCCATTGAAAAATCTGAACGTAATTTGAGAGAATATTTTTCCTTGGCCCCCTTATCCGTGTACGTCTATATATATATATATATATATATATATATATATATATATATATTACAAAAACCTAGGATAGTTACAGTTACATATGAACAGGGAACGTATC
The DNA here is from genome assembly GCA_017589665.1 of Selenicereus undatus. NCBI lineage: Eukaryota > Viridiplantae > Streptophyta > Magnoliopsida > Caryophyllales > Cactaceae > Selenicereus > Selenicereus undatus. The sequence continues at coordinate 76,737,994 of JACYFF010031954.1, read as the reverse complement.
CAGTTGCTAGTTGTACATTGACTAGAAGACTACACATCTGTGAAGTCTAGATTTCCTAATCGTAGATGATATCCTAATACTCCCCCTCAAGTTGGCGCGTGGAGGTTTGCAACGCCCAACTTGCTTAGAAGATATTGAAATGTTGCCCCAAAGCCTTGGTAAATATGCCAGCCAGTTGTTCAGTCATAGGAGTATAGCGAGGAGAAATGACCCCAGATAGAATGCGCTCACGAACAAAGTGACAGTCGACTTCAATATGCTTGGTACAATCATGAAAAACCGGATTATGGGCAATGTGAATGGCAGCCTGATTATCGCAGTGAATAGCGGCTGTGGGAATAGTCAAACCAAAGGAGATAAGTAAATTTTGAATCCATACAACCTTGCTAGTGGCATTGGCCATCGCTCCGTATTCAGCTTCAGCAGAGAAGCGGGAGACAGTGTCCTATGTTTTGGTTTTCCAGGAGACCGGTGCATCACCGAGCTTGACGAGGTAACCCGTAGCGGACTGACGGGACATGCGGCAACTGGCCCAATCAGAATCACAATAGACGCGCATCTGTAAATTGTTATAAACAGGTAATAGAATGCCTTGACCAGGAGAAGCTTTTAAATACCGGAGAACCCTCATGGCAGCATCGTGATGCCCCTGTCTAGGGTTATGCATAAACTGACTGAGAATATTCACAACATAAGTGATATCAGGTCGAGTAAGAGTGAGATAAATAAGCCGCCCAATGAGACGTCGATACTAGGAGATATTCGTAATGGCATAACCGCACTCGCCCAAGAGCCGATGGTTTTGTTCCATGGGAAACGAGGTAGGCCTTGCACCAAGCATACCCGCTTCAGATAGAATATCTAAGGTATACTTTCGTTGGCATAAGTAGAGACCCTTGGAAGAATGAGCGGCTTCAATGCCCAAAAAATATTTCAATGGTCCAAGGTCTTTGATTTTAAAGCACCGTTGGATACACCCTTTAAAAACAACACAAGCACTAGAATCACTCCCTGTTAAGACTAGATCATCGACATATATCAAAAGAGCTAGAAAGACTTCGTCCTTACGGTACACAAATAGCGAGTGATCAAGCGATGATAGGTGAAAACCATAAGCCAGGAAAGCAGAGGCAAGCTTAAAAAACCATTGTCTAAGTACTTGCCGAAGTCCATATAATGACTTTTAGAGCTTACATACTAGATGCGGCTGAGGGGGATGAAATCCCGGTGGTGGTGTCATATAGATTTTGTCATCAAGATCTCCACGAAGAAAAGCGTTATAAACATCCATTTGGTGGAGTGGCCATTCGCGGGATACGGCAACAGTCAGGAGACATCGGACGGAAACCATCTTAGCGACAGGGGCAAATGTTTCAGTAAAATCTTCGCCTTGTACTTGAGTGTTGCCGAGGGCCACTAAACAAGCTTTGTACCGCTCAATACTGCCATCAGCATGGTATTTGATCTTATAAACCCACTTGCAACCGAGAGCTCTTTTTTCGGCCGGTAGGGGAGCAAAAATCCAAGTGTTATTTTCTTTTAATGCGGTAATTTCGAGAGCCATGGCCTCGCGCCACTGTGGGTCACTTACCGCTTGGGAAAAAGACCGAGTTTCTACATGAGAGGTAATAGATGCAAGCAAAGCACGATAATTCTGAGAGAAATTATCATAACCCAAAAAGAGAGATAAAGGATACTCAGAACCTGAAGAACTGTCATGGAGCAGAGGCGAGGTGGGGTGTATAAGCGTGGGACATACATAGTCACGAAGGTGTACGGGAGGTTTGCGAGTCCGCTGTGGTCGTGCACATTGAGATTCTGCTAGGATCAAGGGATGGCTGTCAGCTGGTTGGGCCAGCCCATCGATGGACTCGGGAAGACGGGCCTGAGCAGAGGTAGGCGTGTCGCTTGCAGCAGAGGGGAGAGCCAAAGTGGGTCGATCTGCCTCCGGCCCACGTGAAGAACAAGAAATAGGAACCACGGCTGGGCTACGCTGGCCTGCTGCTGGATTAGACTTAGGGGGAGGCGACCCACTGTGAGAAGAAACTGGTCATGGTGTATCCACGGATGGATGGGCCGCGCTCGTAGGTGCTGGATCAAGCTCTGGAAAAACAGGGAGTGGCTGGGTGATCACAGGTTGTGCAAACAGAAATATGTCTTCATGGAATTGCACATCCCGGGAAACAAACAACTTGTCATTGTCCAAATCATACAATCTCCAAACCTTTTGACCATATGGATAACCCAAAAAAACACATCGAGTGGCTCTCACAGCAAACTTGTCATGATTTCTTCCGTGATTGTGTGCATAACACAAACACCCATCGACTTTAATATTATCATTATTAGGTTTGACTCCAAACAGAACCTCGTAAGGAGTCTTGGATGCAAGCAACTTAGTACGTGTGTGATTAATAAGATAAGCAGCAGCAAGTACACATTCGCCCCAAAACTTGATGGGCACCGATGCTTGAAATGGTAGCGCCCTAGCCACATTTAGAATATTTCCGTTCAACACGCCCATTCTGTTGAGGTGTATCTACACAAGAGGTCTCATGTATCATTCCATTTTCATGAAAGTAGGCTTGGAGAGGGCGATTCATGAATTCTGACCCATTGTTGCTACGCACCTTTTGAACAAGAAGGTCAAATTGGGTCCTTACCATTGAACAAAAAGTCAAAGTTTTTTCATACACCTTCGTTTTATCTTTAAGCAAATAAACCCAGATAGCACGAGTATAATCATCAACAATGCATAAGAAATAGTGGCAACCACTCATACCAGGGACATGATAATATCCCCATAAGTCACAATGGATTAAGGCGAAAGGTCTACTTGCTTTTGATTCATTGAGATGAAAGATAGTTCTAGTTTGTTTTGCCCTATGACAGATGTCACAACATTCAACGGACTTCTTATTTAACTTAAAGCCAAAATCTTCTGATAAACAGTTAGACTACCATAAGAAGGATGACCCTTGTGCCAAAGATTAGGATCCTTGTCCTGAAAGGCAGCAAAAATTGTTCCTCCCGCACTATTCTTCAGGTAGTACACCGCATTTCTCATCTTACCCGCTCCAATCAACTTCTTCGAGGTGAGGTCTTGAAATAGACAAAAATAGGCACCATAAGTAATGATACAATTGTCATCCTTAGTCAATCGATGAACAGATATGAGATGTCAAGTAAAAGTAGGAATAAACAACACATGTCTTAAAATAAGACCATGCCCTAGGTTGACCGTGCCGGCTTTTTTTACTAGAGCTACCTCTCCACTTGGCCCAAGTATTTTAATAGCTTCAGACAAAGGAAAAATATTAGTGAAGCTATGCATGTCAGATGTCATATGGTAGGAAGCTCCTGAGTCAAGGACCCACTGCTTACCACTCATTCTTTCCTTACTTTCTCTTTCTTTGAACAAGTGAAAAAGGGTTTCCACTTGTTCTGGGGTGAAACCCCCATATTTAGTCAAACCTCCTTCAACACACGCTCCTCTGGTTCCATCCTTTGGCTGCTCCCCCTGTCCACCAGAGCAGACGCTGGTAGCGTTATGGGCTACACCGATGGCTCGCGATTCTGGCGCACTCCTCCATCCATGTGGTTCGGTTTCTGTGCTCACAGGTTCGGTGGCCTCCGTATTGTTGCCCCACGGTCAATTCCAGTCACGATTCTAGCTCGGGTTGGCCCGTTTAGAACGCCGATTCTGCCAATTGGCTGGGTATCCAACTAGCTTGAAACATTGACTCTTCTCGTGGCCTATCTTCCGGCAGTGCGTGCACTTCTGATGGCTGCTGCTTCATGCTCTGCCACTCGTGCTTGCCTTGAACGTGACTGCCTTGATGGGATTCTTCATATCCATTCCTCGAGCCATACTTTGCTGGCACCCTTCTCTGAGTATCATCGAGTATACCTTATTCAGGTTAGGGAGCGGTTCAACGTTGAGAATGGCAAATCTTACAACACTGTAGTTGGATGCGTCAAGACCCATAAGAAATTGATGGATTCTTTTGGACTCATGATATTTGAACAAACTGAAGTCTTTTGAGCACATCCCACAATTTGGCATCTTAAGGTAAGCATCGAGCTCATCCCACAAAGTTTTGAGCTTGGTAAAATACTCACTCACACTCGTTGTTCCTTGCACCGTGAGCGTGATTTCTCTTCTTAGCTGATGGACTCTTACTGCGTTGCCTTAAGAGTATCTTTCTCTCAGATCAGTCCAGATTTGACAAGCAGTTTCTGCATATGTGACTGAACCATGGAGCCTCTTGTCAATTATATTGTATAGCCATGCAATTATCATGGAATTGCACCTCTCCCAGGCATAAACTTCTAGGGATGTGGGTTCTGGTTTGGTTATGTCACCGTTTACAAATCCAAACTTGTTCTTGGATTTCAAAGCATTGGTGACAACTCGACTCCAATTTATGTAATTTTGTCCATCTAGGATTATAGGTGATATGATATTACCCGGACCATCCGAATTACATAGAAAGTAGGGAGATCTCGGGGTCATTGGGATCAATGGTTTTTTTGTCGTCGTTGCCCATAGCGGTAGTAAGATTAATTCATGCTAGGCTCTGATAACATGAAAAATCTGAATGTAATTTGAGAGAATATTTTTCCTTGGCCCTCCCTTAGCCGTGTATGTCTATATATATATATATATATTACAAAAACCTAGGATAGTTACAATTACATATGAACAGGGAACGTAGCCAATTGCTAGTTATACATTGACTAGAAGACTACACATCTATGAAGTCCAGATTTCCTAATCATAGATGATATCCTAATACCCCGCCCCTGTCCCATCCTCCCTCATTCAAAAAAAAAAATCAGTGACAAAGCTTCCCATAATATGGTTGAAATATTATTTATTTTGTGATTATTGCATTAATAGAGGATGCTGGTCACCAAGTAAAAATTCATACAACTAGAAACTTAAAAAATCACCGTGTCATTCCTAAATATTTCTTTTAGGAGCTCCCTCATCAAAACAGATAAATCCCACTATTGATAGTGGATGTACAGTACCGTCATACATTATCAATACAAAAACCATCAAATAGATCAAACCACCGCATTTGATATAGGAATTTAATATCCTTGGCCTATTTGGCCAATCTAAAATAACATTTGAGCCAAAATCACAACATCCAAACCAAACATATTACGAACAGAACTATAAGTTTAACACCATTAATCATAAACAGAGTTCTGAACAATATGCAAAAATAAAGACAAATTTGTACCTTTACATATATCAAATGAATCCATCTAAGGACATTCCTCCTAGAAAACCCATCGTAACCACTTCAAGACCCACTTAAGGGTCATTGCCTTAGCCATCTGGCCCATCATCACCTCAAAGGAGCCCATAACCTACTAATTGTATATCTCCAACAATGCTTTTTTCATCCTAAACAACTATGTACGTATAATCTCCCGCCACAAAACCCAAATTATAGACTAAGAACATTTAGCAGTTCTATTTCTCAATTAACTGGGAAATCTATTCAGTTTAATAGTACCTAAAACAAAATTTATACACCACGACCCCTTCTTGTCTTGTACGACCAAAATCAATGGAATGTGATCCGTTGACTTTCTTCAGTCTTCTTTATTGTACGATGAATGTTCTAATCCCACCCATTGATTCCTCCGTTGACTTTGGTCAAACTCTAATTAAAACCCGAGCATTATTCAATAATTAACTTTTTGAATAAGTACATAATCGTTTAAACATATCATTAAATAATCATTTAATCTATGAAATGTTCAATTTAAAATACACTATAACTTCATTGGTTAAAAATTGTCGATAACTAGTTCACAATGATGATACAATTGGAGTTGGATCTAACATTCAATTTACTTTTATCCTCTGCATTATATGTCAGGAAGGCCTTCCTTTTGTCTCCATCATAACAATATGCACTTCCGAATTAGTGAATACTTAAAATTTCCCTGCATAATGGAATTGAGTCTATATTCATCAAATAGAAGAAACGAACGAATTATTTTGAATGCCTAAATGCATATTCAAATATGCCCTAATTGATCATCTACTTTGTACTCGTCAATCTCTTCATAGGATACAGAACATCGGCAAAGGATATGCACGATTAGCCTTCTGGTTTCTTTTTAGTTAACTTAATTTGTAGTTTGTAACTAGTAAAGACCCGTGCGTTACCTCGAAATTAATCACTTTAATAAATATAAGTGGTTAATGAATAGCATAGAATAATTGCCTATTATAAGAAAGATTTAAACATAAAAATTAATAATCTAAAATGATAAGTTTGATATGTTCTCAAATAGCATCATATAATTCTCTATTAATATTAATATTATCCATATTATTGTTATTATTATTTTTAAATGTTAACTACCTAATTACTGCGTTAAAGGTATGGAGGGTATGGAGGACCTCATTCATTTACTTTTATTACAGACATGTGCTCAAATAGCATCCAATAATTATTTAATCTACAAAATATTAAGATGAATGAAGCATAATAACTGAAAGTTTTCATCCATACACTACACACAATAAGTTATGTTAAAAGTTTTTCGTAAAGATAACAATATCTTAACCATCTTTCTAAGTTAGGGGAGGGTTAATATCTTAAACCACGATCTTTATAAAGATAACTATAACCCCCTCCCCCAAAGGAGGAGGACAAATGTCTACAACTAATTTTCTAATTAAGCTTGAGTACAAATAAAAATATTCCCTATGCATGATATGAAAGTGTATTCCACAGACATGGTTGAAAATGTTTGTTTGTTGAGTAAGAAAATATGTCAATAAACTAATAAAATCATGGATTAAAATGAACTTATATACACAGTTATATTGTTTTTTACACTGGCCAATACATGACAAATACACTTTAAAAAAAGAATTTATTACGATAATAAAAGCATCGACATTTATCACCAACATTCACAGCACAATATTAGCTTCTTGCCTTATTCTTTTCAAAATAAAAAAAAAGGAAATGTCTTGCATGTACGATGCACAATTTCTTTCTGAGTAGACACAACCGATAAAAGTTTCAAGACAACCAAAGAAAAAGTTGCAAATGATAAAATGTGGGGCACTAATAATGAATCGCTCTTTCTAAACCTCAACATACATATATGACCAATGCTTAATGGCTCCTAAAAAATCAAAGAAAAAAAGAGAAAACTCTACAATATAACTTTAAAGCAAAATGGTATCAAGAGACAACAACAACAACAACAACAACAACAACAAACTCCCAGTGTGGGTCCCGCTTTCACGGGGTCTGGGGAGATCCAGCTGTAGGCAACCTTACCTCTATCGGTATTCCTACCCATAGAGAGGTTGATTCCATAAGACCCACAAAACAGTTTTGTGAAAAAGGCTTCAAAAGAAAACAATTGCAAAACCATTTACCGAGGAAGAGAAAAGGTTCCGGAGAGCAAATGAAGAGGGAGCGGAGACATACCGCAACAAACCAGAGGCACTTGATGCCGTCACATCCCAGAAAAGCACAACCTGTTGACAAGCACACCAAAACCCTCCCCCCCCCCCCCCCACGCCACCGAAGTTGCTGCCACCTACGGAGCCGGTCCCCTACAATCAGAGACCTATGGAATCAAGAGAAAGGAAATAAAACCTTAATTTTTCCACCATCATTATGTTAAAAAAGATTAATGGACACTGCATTAGGTTCATAACATCCATCTTTTCATTCTTCCAAACCCACCCCGCCCCTATCCCATCCACCCTCACTCAAAAAAAAAATCAGTGACAAAGCTTACCCATAATATGGTTGACATATTATTTATTTTGTGATTATTGCTTTAATTGAGGATGCTGGGTACCAAGAAAAATTCAGACAGCTAGAAACATAAAAAATCACCACGACACACTCTTGTCTTGTACGACCAAAATCAATGGAATGTGATCCGTTGACTTTCATTAGTCTTCTCTATTGAAGGATGTATGTTCAAATCCCACCCATTGATTCCTCTGTTGACTTTGGTCAAACTCTAATTAAAACCCGAGCATTATTCAGTAATTAACTTCTTGAATAAGTACATAATCCTTTAAACAGATCATTAAATAATCATTAATCTCTGAAATGTTCAATTTAAAATGCACTATAACTTCATCGGTTAAAAATTGTCGATAATTAGTTGACAATGATGATAGAATTGGAGTTGGATCTAACATTCAATTTGCTTTTATCCTCTGCGTTATGTGTCAAGAAGGTCTTCCTTTTGTCTGCATCATAACAATATGCACTTCCGCATTAGTGAATACTTAAAATTTCCCTACATAATGGAACTGAGTCAATATTCATCAAATAGAAGAAAATAACGAATTATTTGGAATGCCTAAATACATATTCAAATATGCCCTAATTTATCATCTACTTTGAACTCGTCAATCTCTTCATAGGATAGAGAACATCAGCAAAGGATATGCACGATTAGCCTTCTGGTTTCTTTTTAGTTAACTTAATTTGTAGTTTGTAACTAGTAAAGACACGTGCATTGCCCCAGAATTAATTACTTTAATAAATATAAGTGGTTAATGAATAGCATGGAATAATTGTCCATTATAACAAAGATTTAAACATAAAATTCAATAATCTAAAATGATAAATTAGATATGTTCTCAAATAGCATCATATAATTCTCTATTTACATTAATATTATTAATATTATTGTTATTATTATTTTTAAATGTTAACTACCTAATTACTGCATTAAAGGTATGAAGGATATGGAGGACCCCATTCATTTACTTTTAGTACAAACATGTGCTCAAATAGCATCCTACAATTATTTAATCCACAAAATATTAAGATGAATGAAGCATAACAGTTCAAAGTTTTAATCCATAGACTATACACAATACGTTATGTTAAAAGTCTTTCGTAAAGATAACAGTATCTTAACCAATCTTTCTAAGTTAGGGCAGGGTTAATATCTTAAACCACGATCTTTATAAAGATAACTATAACCCCCTCCCCCAAAGAAGGGGGACAAATGTCTCCATCCAATTTTCTAATTATGCTTGAGCACAAATAAAAATATTCCCTCTGCATGATATGAAAGTGTATTCCACAGACATGGTTGAAAATGTTTTTTTGTTGAGTAAGAAAATATATCAATAAACTAATAAAATCATGGATTAAAATGAACTTAAATACATAGTTATATTGTTTTTTACACTGGCCAATACATGACAAATACACTTTAAAAAAAGAATTTATTACGATAATAAAAGCATTGACATTTATCACGAACATTCACAACACAATATTAGCTTCTTGCCATCTTCTTTTTAAAAGAAAAAAAAAAAGGAAATGTCTTGCATGTAGGATGCACAATTTCTTTCTGAGTAGACACAACAGACAAAAGTTTCAAGACAGCCAAAGAAAAAGTTGCAAATGTTAAAATGTGGGGCACTAATAATGATAGTTAAATATCTAAAGAAATTAGATTTCATCACCAAACACAAATGCTAAACAAGCTCTTAAGAGTCGATATGCGAGGTGAAAGAATATCTAAATGAATCGCTCTTTCTAAACCTCAACATACATATATGACCAATGCTTAATGGCTCCTAAACAAACACAGAAAAAAAGGGAAAACTCTATGATATAACTTTAAAAAAAAAAAGAAATCAAGAGAAAGGAAGGAAAACCTTACTTTTTCTACCATCATTATGTTAAAAATGATTAATGGCCCCTGCATTTGGTTCATAACATCCATCTTTTCATTCTTCCAAACCCACCCCGCCCCTGTCCCATCCACCCTCACTAAAAAAAAAAAAAATTCAGGGACAAAGCTTTCCCATAATATGGCTGACCTATTAGTTATTTTGTGATTATTGCTTTAATCGAGGATGCTGAGTACCAAGCAAAAATTCAGACGGCTTGAAACATAAAAAATCACCATGTCATTCCTCAGTATTTCTTTTAGGAGCTCTCTCATCCAAACTGATAAATCCCACTACTGATAGTGGATGTACAGTATCGACATACATTATCAATACAAAAACCATCAAATAGATGCAACCACCGCATTTGATATAGGAATTTAATATCCTTGGCCTATTTGGCCAATCTATAATAACATTTGAGCCAAAATCACAACATCCAAACCAAACATATTATGAACAGAACTATAAGTTTAACATCATTAATCATAAACAGAGTTCTGAACAATACGCAAAAATAAAGACAAATTTGTACCTTTACATATATCAAATGAATCCATCTAAGGACATTCCTCCTGGAAAACCCATGGTAGCCACTTCAAGACCCACTTAAGGGTCATTGCTTTAGCCATCTGGCCCATCATCACCTCAAAGGAGCCTATAACCTACTAACTATATATCTCCAGCAATGCTTTTTTCATCCTAAACAACTATGTCAAACCCCATACAACCGAACTTGACAACATAACTCCCACGTATAATCTCCTGCCGCAAAACCCAAATCATAGACTAAGAACATTTACCAGTTGTATTTCTCAGTTAACTGGGAAATTTATTCAGTTTAACAGTACCTAAAACAAAATTTATACACCACGACACCTTCTTGTCTTGTACGACCAAAATCAATGGAATGTAATCCGTTGACTTTCATTAGTCTTCTCTATTGTGCGATGTATGTTCAAATCCCACCTATTGATTCCTCTGCTGGCTTTGGTCAAACTCTAATTAAAACCCGAGCATTATTCAGTAATTAACTTTTTGAATAAGTTCATAATCCTTTAAAAATATCATTAAATAATCATTTAATCTTTGAAATGTTCAATTTAAAGTACACTATAACTATATCGGTTAAAAATTGTCGATAATTTGTTGATAATGATGATACAATTGGAGTTGGATCTAACATTCAATTTACTTTTATCCTCTGCATTATATGTCAGGAAGGCCTTCCTTTTGTCTCCATCATAACAATATGCACTTCCGAATTAGTGAATACTTAAAATTTCCCTGCATAATGGAATTGAGTCTATATTCATCAAATAGAAGAAACGAACGAATTATTTTGAATGCCTAAATGCATATTCAAATATGCCCTAATTGATCATCTACTTTGTACTCGTCAATCTCTTCGTAGGATAGAGAACCGAATTAAATATTTCACATTCAAGTTGTCCATAACACGTAGACATTTGTTGCAAAAGACCTCTTACATACACTCCTCAAAAAATTAAGATAAAAGATTCAATGTTTTTTTTATAAAGTTTCAAAACAATATTGGACTGAAAGATCTGAACCCCATATTAACAAAAAAAAATGATGAAGTAAAGGGAAGTCACAAATGCATGACTGAAATCATAGACAAATGGAGTCTAAACAATTAAAAGGTCACATTATTAAAATTAACATGACACATTAGAGCTGAACTTGATACTTTATTGAAACATGTTGGACAACCTAGCGTGAAGCAGAATGCTAGGACGACATAAACATATAGGTTAACAACATTTAGACTGCCTCAAAAAAAAATTCCCATTTCCCAAAGACCTACGTTGCAATGGTATGATCTCACTTGCATAGTGATTCAATAGAACTATAGAAGCAGAAAGTCCTGCGACTATAGAAGCCGACAATCCAATGACTATCTTGTTACTAACACTTGACCAATAGTGTTTATCTAAAAACACATGAAATTTAATAAAAATCATAAAATAACTTAAGAAAAATAAAGGACCAATGCCCCCGACCCCCAATCGATAGAAACCCAGAGAACCAAAGGATAAAAATCAATGAAAGGGGTTTGGAAGAATATCTGATTATCAATAAAAGGGGGAGGGTGAACACCAACCGAAATGATATTCAAGAAAGAAATTGTTGGGTTTAAACCCCGACTTATACAAAATAAAATCAAAAAATAAGGCACATAAGAAGAATAATAAACATAAATTTTACATGTAGGATTGACACATCCACCGACTCCAACAACATTAATAAAGTTACATGTATTCCACTAATCAAATATGATCACAATGATTCAACCCGAATTACGAACTCGATTCACAAACCTCTCAATCCCTGTCTAAATATCTCTTCCATAATATTTATTGACAAAAACAAAAGGCCAACACAATAAATCTAGATCATACCACTAACAAACCATTAATGAAGAAGAATAAGCAGTGAAGGATTTTCATCCAAAAAAAAAAAGAATAAGCAGTAAAGGAGGGGAGAGGAGAGAGAAGCGTGTGAATTGGTAATTACCAAATCAAAAATAATTGCCAAATTTGCCTCTACAGAGTCAAACTTGTTATTTTTTAAAAAGAAAATTGAAAGGCTGCGATCGCTCAGATAACGATATCAGTGCTCCTAACTCACTTAACCTCCACAAATTAAAGAGAAAGCATGGTTGACAACATTTCTTTTATCTATTATATTAGATTAGGTGTCCTAAGTATTAGATTTTTCCATTTAAAAATACCCAAAAAAAATAGAAATTGAAAAAAAAAAGATGCCACTATTTCATTTCCACATATTGAGCATGAACCTTTTTGAAACTATTTATCAAGACTTAAGGACTTTCGCACTCAATTAAATCAAAATTTTCAAAAATGAGAAAAATTTGCGAGGTCAAATGTGCAGATTTAAATGCTGAATTTAGGGGCATGTTGAGTAAGGCTGTGCAAAAAAATCGGATACCCAGTTCCGAATGTGGACCCGGATGAGACCTGTTGAGTCCGTACCCAGACTCGGTTTCTGAAATCCTGGAACTGGTTGCAACCAGGTCCGGAGCCTGGCCTTGAAAACTTGGAACTGAAACTAGAACTGTTACCCGCTTGCCCGGTCCAATTAGTTTTTTTTTTAAATGTCTAAGTTACCTTGTTACCCGTTGACGTCATGTTTTGTTCTTCCAATGTTGTCATAATTTTCCACTATACGTTGATGCTACTAAGTCTTTTTATTAATGTATAATACTATGAGAAGATGACATTTTTTTTATGCTTGGATGAAATGACATGGTATTTATTAGCTAACCAATTGGACTTTCATGCATGATAAATGCCTAGCTGCCACTTTATTAAATTTGATTTTGAACGATCGATTAATTGGCTTGTTAGGTGTATTGGTTTTCTCAAAAAGTTATAACCACAAGCCAAAAATTTAAATAAAATGAAATAAAATAAAATAGGAAAAAATTAGGAACCGGGTACCCGGTTCCAGACCCCAGTGACAACCGGTTCCCAGACTGATTCCAAAAATCTAGACCTGGTTCCAACTAGGACTGGGACCTGATCCAGATTTTTGGACCGGATACCCGGTCCTGCTCAGCCCTAATGTTGAGTCCATATGTCCTGTGGGTTTGCAAGGTTTGTTGTCTAAAACTCTAGATGAGGTTTGATATTCCCTTGAATACTTGGCACAGGAAACTTGGGAGTTTAAGGAAGCTAGATGAGCTCTTGTTCACTTTTCACCTGATCCTGATCCTTATCATTTTGATCATTACTATCAAGATCAATTTAGGAATCCTTAACTTTAGTAAGTATATCCCTCATGCTTTATATGATTATTGTCAATCTTCTGGTCATGAAATTTATGCTTGTCAATTATCGACATGTATAGATGCAATTGAAGATTGTATTAAGGACATGGTGGGGCAATTTCCAACCATTCAATATAGGGAATGCCATGATTTGCTTGTTACTAACTCTAGTGCAGGTTATCCTATGCCTAATGTTAGCCTAGTTAATTATTTTGAGCTTTTTCTTCCTCTTAGTCCCAATATACATGTTGACACACCTTTTGCTGACATTATGGAAGAGAATGACAAACTTGTAACTCTATATGTTTACCTTCATGAGCCTACCACACGTAGGAACATAATGAATGATATCCTAAATTTTCCTATCCACCAAATCCTCTGACCTTGTGTTGCAAGTTTGAGGAAAGCGAGAGACTCAAGGGTGATGCTGCTTGCAAGGAGCATGATGCATTTAGTGACCTAGAGGACCATGTTGAGGAGGAGCACTAAAGGAGTCTTTTGTCGAGTCATGTGAAGAGGCCAAGGTTGTGTTTGCCCCTTCTACTTTTGAGCGAATGGAGTTCGCTTCATTTGAACCAATGGGGTTAATCCCTACCTCACCTATTTCACCCTCATCAACCCTATTTATTATTGGCCATCTCTTTTAGTCCTCCAAGTTTGAATTTTTTAAGTCTGAGACCTTTGTGACAAAGGATTTTGATTTAGACCAGGCTCATGAGCATGGTAAGATTAAGAGGCTTGAGGATTTTGAATCCGCAAATCTTCTTCGACAATTCTTTCACAGTGATAAGATATCTACGCCAATGGCCATTTGATAGTTGATTATGAGTATGCTTGTCTTTTTGATGTTTCAGCCCAAGATTTTGACAAGCTAAAATGGGCCCTTACTTGTGCTGACTTGATCATAAGTTTGATATGGAACATGCTTGACAATGCTTACAATACACATCTTTTTGAAAGTTGTTCCAGTAAATTTGATAAATTGTTACATGCTCTAATGGCTTATGATTTGAGTTAGCAGCTTGAGATGATATGGAGTGGTTGATACTCTACGGACCTCCCTAATTTAAGTTAAGAAGGCATAGTTTAGGCCTATTATGCGCCTTACCTAGTATAATCATTCATCTCTCTTACCTTTTTATCTTCTTTTCTTTGTTTTTGTTTCGTTGCTTTATGTTTTGATCTTTCTCTCATGTAAATGGTTTTTTTTTTGTTATTTTCTCTTTGATTTTTTGAGTCTTATCTTTTTATTTACCGTTGAGTTTTTTTTTTTTCAATTTGTATCTATATGTGTGTGTGTGTGTGTGTGTGTGTCCTTTTTTTTAGTCTTTGCATTTTCTTTCATCTTGGTGAGGACATTGCGTTGTTTAGGTGTGGGGTTGAGCGTTTTTGCAGCAATTATCAAAAAAAGAAAAAAGAAGATTTTTAAAAAAAAGAAATAAATTGCTTTTGTTTTTGGGAAGCGTGTGATGGCGACTATTTTGATCTTTAGTGACTTGTATATTGATTGCAAATAGGTCACATGCATGAGTTGAGACTTTTCGCTTAACCAAAAAACCTAATAACTTCCATAGCAATGCTTACTTATAGTAATGTGTCCATACGAGCCTTGCACACTAAATCATTGACTTTCGGTATTAGGCTATCAAAATTGGGTTTTAGAACTCTTTGCATGCTTGATTTGATATCTAATTTCAAAAAAAAAAAGAAAAAAAGGGAAGGGAAAAGATGTGGAGAAGCCAAAAAAAAAAAAAGAAAAAAAGGAAGAAAAGTTTACTCTGGCGTCTATGTTCAAGCCACTATCTATATTCAAAATCTTTAATTGAGTTGAATACGTGCTAAGTGTTCCTTCTAGAGATTGAGCCGAAGGCCGAAGCATACTTCGTTGCTCGGGTCTTGAACTACCACAAATGGGTTTTTGGGAGCTGCAGACTCACTACATGGGCTACCCGGGCTAAAAAGCATAAAGAGTATGTGAGTTTCGCAAAAAAGGAAAAGGAAAGAGAGTAAAAAATGAAATAAATAAACAAATAAAGAGTGAAAGAGCTCACCAAAGTCTTCTAAGCACGTACAGAGGGATTGGATTCAAGTTTGTAGTCTAACTAGTTGTAAACAAGAAATCTAAACACTTCTATATAGAGAGAGACCATACAAGAAAATTTTAGAGTACTGAAATAGATATCAATAATGCAAATAAAGTTATTTCTATGAGCTTTAACCAAGCAATATGTGACATTCATCAAAGAAATTGCTAGAATTTGAAGTCTAGTAGATTATAATTCTCTTTTGGGGGGGGGGGGGGCGCATTGTATTTACCTAACTATGTTTTATTGAAACAGAGTATAATGTTTGTATTCACTTTTTACCGATGATATCCTCTTATCTAGCATAGTCTAATTTTTATTTTTCTTTTTTAAAGGACATGTTTTCATCATTTTTTCAAAACAGGGTGTATTCAGTCAAAGATTGGCTAAGCATATGCTCTACATGAGAGCATTATGAGTAAATGACGGGATAACGACTTTTGGCAATTCATTTGTTGCTTAGACGATTTGTTGCAAAAAATGAAATATTTAATGTGGAGGTAGATTAGTTACACCATCTTTGATTCTAGTACTTGTATTCTATGAATTAAACAAATGGTGATGATTTTGCTTAAACAAATGCATCCTTTTAATAGATTTGAGACATCTTAAAAGTCAAGTAAGATGATCTAACGAAATTTCCGTTTATACATAGATTTTTCGACTTGGATTTATCATGTTGTTCTTTTTTCTTCTTTTAAATTTTTGTTAAAGAGTTATAGATTAAAATCAACAATAGTAATAAAGTTTGTCAATATACTATATACCATGCCCAAGAAGATTTGTTAACTATATAGAGAGAGAGTACTATAACACACACACACACACACACACACACACACACACACACACAC
>JACYFF010031954.1:76675266-76689212 GCA_017589665.1 Selenicereus undatus | reverse complement strand
CTGTTCGGGAGTCTTCTTTTTTGAATGTGCGAACAGTTTAGCCTCTTATTCGGGAGTCTTCTTTTTGAATGTGCGAACAGTTTAGCCTCTTGTTCGGGAGTCTTTCTTTTGAATGTGCGAACAGTTTAGCCTCCTGTTCGGGAGTCTTCTTTTTTGAATGGGAGTTTTCTTTTTGAACGCATCTGAACTTTGGGTGTTTTCTTTTTGTGGTGAACAGTTTAAGCTCTTGCCCAGGAGCTGATCAAGCATTTCTTCAAGAGAAGTCGCTGACATCGTTGCTTGTGTCGCAGCTGGAAGAAGCTTGCTCCTTAGTTCTTTCTTTTGAATTGGCCTGAGCCCCCTGGCCAGTGAGAATTAGGACGCGCCTCTTTACTTTCAGCGAGTCATCCACTTTCACATCCAAAGTGCAAACACGCTTCATGCGTGAAGGAATTGAACTTTGGACTTCATTTGTTTTGCCAAGGCGGTTGAACACTAAATCCTTCTTTTGTGAACGCGGTGAGCTTGATGACATTTTGCCTATGTTGATTCTGGCGAAGACCGAGGGTTTAGGTTGCTCATCCTTTTTCAACCTATGGAAGACAGAGGGCTTTGGGATTTTACCCTTTCCAATCCTTCTAAACACAGAAAGGCGTTGGCGCGACGTTGATGGCTGCAACCTGTCGAACACTGACGTGTTGGGGTTGGTCTTGGCATTTTCACCTTCATTTTCATCAACCTCTTCAGCTGTCATATATTGCGTGAGGGCTTGCTTGTCCTTACGTCGCCTCGAAATCCTCACAGGTTGAGGCAGTCCGTAGCTAAGGCCAACTTTAGGTGTTGCAGAGTTGCCCCCTTGACTTTGTACGACCCTTTGCGTGCTGTCAAATCTGTAGGGCTTAGCTTCGATCTTATGACCCAAAGACGTTGGCTGGCCGAAGTCATGGCTGGACCTCTTCATTAACTTGTGCACATTAAGATTACACCCATTATTGATGCGCATCTTTGACAGCTCACCGCCTTCTTGGAGCGAGCCTTTAGAAGTGGCAACAAAACCCGGGAGAGAAACCTTGGTCAATTTGTTTGGGTTCGCCCTATGAACTGGAAGCACACCCTTTTCTTTAAGAACACGATAGCTTGCTTCATTGAACTTGTGTCCAACCTTAGTTGCACTTTTAGGATTTGTACATTTGAAGACTGGCGCCACTGAATTTACCGTGACATTTGCTTGCTTGACGGACGAGACTGGAATTGTCATCTCATGCTTTTCTTTCCGTTGTTGTGGTTGGATGCTGCCATCACCACTTTCTTCATGAGGGACATTCTGCTCTTCATTTGTCTCGTCATCATCAATTTCAAAACATGAGGTTGTGTAGACAGCCACACTATCAAAGAAGCTCTTTATGAAGCATTCTTCTGCACCCTCTAACATTTTAGCGTGATCCATTTCAGAATTTGACTCACTAGCCTCTTGCACTGTGACGTGGCCAACTTCTGCTGTTTCATCCAAATCTAAAATGATTCTCCCTTCCTCAGCCAGTCGCATGATGCGTTCTTTGAGTGTAACGCACTTTTCGAGAGGATGACTAACGATTCGATGGTATCGACAATATTTAGGGTCGGCGATCCTCCCAACTTCTTCTGTGCGCTTTGGCTCGGGCAATTCGATGACACCCTTTTCGAGTAAGTCATCTAGCATGCCTGACAAATCTGAGTCAGGAAATGGATACTTCTTTTCCTGAAGTTCTTTTAGTGTGGGACGCTTATTTGACACAACCTTGAACGACGAGCTCTTCTTGCCCCCTAGTTTTGGCTTTTCCAGAATGCGAATTGGCTGACTTATAGAGGTGGACATCGCTTCTTTGGTCATGCCCTTAAAAAAGTTAACATTCTTGTCGAACTCAACTTTATCCCTCTTTGATTCAGTAGAACAGAAGGAGTTGGTGTGACGACTAGCTATCGTCACCTCCATGTCATGCGCCTTGGTCGCCAATTCTTCAAAAGTCTTAGGTTTGCTCATTTGTAGGACGTACAGCAAGTCCCAGTGCATGCCTTGAGTGCACATTTCGACGGCGGACACTTCAGAGAGCCGATCCTTGCACTCGAGTCTAAGTGCGCGCCAGCGGTTGATATAGTCAAGAACTGGCTCGTCCTTCCACTGTTTTGTGTTTGTCAGCTCAGTCATGCTGACAATGCGCTGAGTGCTGTAGAACCTGTTGAGGAACTCTTGCTCCATTTGTTCCCAGCTATCAATGGACTCAGGTTCTAAGTCGGTGTACCAGTAAAAGGCAATGCCTTTCAATGTCCTGACGAACTGTTTTACCATAAGGTCACCGTCAGTCCCAGCATTGTTGCACGTCTCAATGAAGTGCGCGACATGCTGTTTTGGATTGCCTTTCCCATCGAATTGTTGGAACTTGGGGGGTTGGTAGCCGTGGGGCATGCGAAGAGCATCCACCCTCTTAGTGTAAGGTTTGGTGTATAAGTGAGTTCTACGCGAACCTTCACCTAGCTGCACCTTAACAGCACTTGCTATCAAATCTTGGATTTGCTCAATGGTCATTGATTCAGATGACTTGACATGTTTAGGGGTGCCGCCTTTCTTTGACTGCTTCTCGCTGTTAGAGGCTTCAATGTGGATGAACATTTTTTCTGAGTCCTCACTTTCTGAGTTCTTTGTGAAAGATTGAGCTGACCGTTTTTCTACTTCCTGGTCAGCTTAATAATCTTTTCTTCTTGAAGCTTAATGCGCGCTTCCTTTTCTTCGTTGTCCCTGGTGAGTTTTTCTAGGATGGCTTTCATGTTAGCCATCTCCTCTTCCAAAGTGGTTGTGCCTGTCATCATGGCTGGCATGACAACAGTTTTGGTGGACTCAACTTCAGTCTCCGACATGCGCGCCCCTTTCGGTGAGGGCGAAGAAGAGTTACTGCTGTAGTAGTCTTCAACCTCGCAGATTGGAGATTGAAGCTGGACGTTTTGAATTTCACCCATCCAAGAGGACACCTTTTGCTGCATCTTCAAGTCTTAGAGTTTGGGTGAGGGCAACGCAGTTTGCCCAGGAGCAGTTGGCGCAGCAGCTTTCTCCATACTTCTGGTGTTCATTGTGCGCACGCACTTGCTAGAAGTGACGCTCACTCCACATGATGTGCGCGAAAGAGGTCTTGTGCTCTTCTTCTTTGAAGTTTGCGCGGCAACGTTCTTTGTAGCCATGTCTTCCTTGAAGATGATGTTCTTGTGACTTGAAAGTCTTGATTTTTAAGAGAAAGAGATGAGAGGTAGAGATGTCCCATAGAGCGTGCCAAATTTGTAATCACAAATTACAAAGATTGAATTTTTATAGATTCAATTTGGTTACAATCTCTATAGATACAAACTCCTCTGATTCTTTCTCGAAAGGATGGATTTTCCAACCCTTGAAACAAAGGGGGTGGGGACCTATTTATAGGAAAACTCCTCCTCCCAAGTCAAGACAGGGTCTTGACTTGGGTTATGGGCTTTGACCTAGGTTTTGGGCCTTTCAATCAGACCTTATCCTAGGCTACCTGACTTTCATTTGTTTGACTTTGACTTTGGAGTCTTCCGGGCTTGAACCGAGCATTGACTTGCAAGTCGCCTCGAGCTTTAACCCGACGTTGACTTGAGAGTCGTTTTTGATGTTTGACTTGTGAGTCGATGTTGACTTTGACCTTTGACCTTTGACTTTGACTTTGACTTTGACTTTTGACCGCGCCATCACTTGAACGTCATTCGGCCTTTTAGGTCGTGGCTTGACTTGGTAGTCGTCCTAAGTCTCGGTTTGGGCTTTGACTCGAATTTTAACTGGACCCGGACTTGGTAGTCAGCTAGGCTTCATTTTGGGTTTGATCTGCAAATCTTTGGGCTTGATTAAATTAATTAAAAGGGATGACCCAATTAACGAATTTAATTTAATTTTGGTACGACACGAATAAATTTGAGTGCCTACAGTTACGTTGATTCATCATAGGCACAATTTCAACGGTTTGGATCGGAACTTTATTATTAGATAGAAAAGATTAAAATAGACTCAAATTCAAATTTTGAGCTCCACATTCTTTCATTTGGTCAACGTTTTTGTTCACCACAATAATTCATTCATAGTTTTTGTCATTTAAACAATTCAACTGATGTTTTTCATCACCAAACCATTTTCAACAATTTAGATCGAAACTTAATTATCCAATAGAAAATATTAAAAAAAGCTCAAATATGAATTTTCAGCTCAATATTCCTTCATTCGATCAACATTTATTTCTGCTACAACCATTCAGTCGACATTTTTCATTACTTAAACAATTCAGTTGACGTTTTTCTTTTTTCATGAAAAATAGTTTATCATGTACCAAACGACGGAAAATGTGACACGAAAATCAATTTTTGTTGGAAAAATATTTTCCATGGAAAACGATTTTCTGAGAAAACTATTTGCCTTGCAACCAAACACTACCTCTATATAAATGCAATACCAAGAACAAAAAGGCTAATCATTGGTTTATAACTGGGACATATCTCTTTCCATAACATTTCACCGCAGTAACAACTACGGGAACAATTCTCATGCACATGGACATTGGGCAAGCAGCTTTTGAAAAAGAGATGACTAGGTATTAAAGACAATATAAAAACTACGTACACCTTAACATCATAATTAACCTTGGAGATGAATGTCTTCTTTTAAGTAGTGTACATTTTTCACCCTCGATTTACAACACTGAAACAGCCCCAATTCTAGTAATCATTTCATGAATTTTACGCAAATTAATTAATTATATCTTATCTTAGGAAAACAAAAAAGGTAAAAGAGAACTCCTTGGTATTGCTAAACCGACATTTATTTAAGTCGAATCATTTTTATTGTCTGCCTCTTGAATGGAAATCCTTAAGTTTTCTACTCCTTCATCAATTTAGAGATAATTGCCAAACTGTTGTGACATTGTTGCTTGAAGACTTCATTTCTGTTTCCCATGGTTTGTAATGCGTTGCCTGTCTTGAGGGCTTCATCACAAGTACCGGCATTGCCAATGGCTGTGTTCATCCAGACTTCGATGTCATTGTATGCGTTGGCAAAGAAGGCCAACATGGAGTCCTCGACTTGGGCCACTGCATCGGTGTACTGCTCTGCACAATCAGTGTAGGCTTGTTGAATGCCTGCGCCTAGCTCTGGGTCGTCAAGTTGGTCGTAAAGCCACTCCGATATCTTGTTGGCTTCGTTCTTTGTGACATTAAGGCTTATGAAGGCAAGAGACTTCAAGTCCGCGCTTGCACTTAAGGGCTCTGCCTTGAGGGAGTCTATGCACAGTTGTTTGTTTTGGGTCACTGCACATGCCTCCTCGATCGCAGGATTTTGAGTTTGACCCTGACCGCCCTTGGATTGGGTATGGTTGTTCTGGTTTGCACTACTGCTAGGGGCCTTGGCCTTGCTTGCAAAGTCAGGCTTGTTTTGTTGGCTTTGTGGTGCGCCAATTTGGTGCATGTTTGGGATTTCTACGAACGATGCTGGAGTGGAGGGTGCGCCTGCATTGCGGGTGCTTTCCGATGGTTTTGGACTGGCTGTGCTTCCCGGTCCATGTGCAGGCGCCGGTGCGGCTCCTGATTCTGATGCCGGTTTGGATGCACTTTCTAAGACTCTAGTATTGTATGCCACAATTACATGTGGAAATAAGACGAGGCCAAGAACCAATGGCAAGATACAGAAACTTCGCACCATCTTTTCCTCTGTAGGTTGATAGTTAGTATGATCACTTTCGCTTTCTGATGTTGAGATTGTACGGTTTTTTGGTGTTGTTATAAGCCTAATGCATTTCAACAAGTTGTTCCTTTCTGGAGTTGTTATGTTGTTGGAGCAAAAATTGGGGCCTATTTGTGGTAAAAAGTAAAACTAAAAATGCATGGTGGGTAGAAATCTAAGGCTAGCCATTCAAGAATTAGCCATATTTAGAATGTGCGTGTTTTCCTGAGCAAATGACGAGCTGTCGATAGCAAACGGGGGGCAAAATATTTACGGCTTCTAAATATTGTGGATGGAATTCCTTCAACCCTCCAACAACCTTTTCTTTAGACCAAAAAGTGGAGCTAATTATAGCTAGCTAAAATTAAGTACGTAATATTAAAAAAAGAAAGGAACTGTCTATGGAGTTTCTGAAATATTAGAGCAGGTTCACAAATGGAGCAATACTGTGGCATGTTGTTTAAGTGTGTTTTTGTTTGACCTAAATAAACATAGAGTTTTCTTTGTATAAATACGGTTGTTTATAATAATAATATTAGCTTGAATTCTGTTCTCTTACTAAATTATTTTCATTTAGGCTCCGTTTGGACATTTGGAAAATTTGGTGGAAAGAACAAAATTTGAAAAAGTTACTTTTTCGTTTGTTTGGTTTAGAGAAAATCACAAAGAAAATTTTTTTGGAGGAAAGTTAGGTAGAAAAATTGTTGGAAACAAGTGATAAAATTTTCCTTATTAAACTGTGAGGAAAGTTTGAGGAAAATTTTCAACCTCCTCCAACCTCACATTGTTTAGATGACATCAACATGATTTAAAAAGTTCATCAACTTTCAAATTTCGCATCTAAATTCTTTTATTGCTTCCTCAATCCAAACAAGAGAAAAAAAAACTCATTTTCTCCCTACTTTTTTTTCCTTCGCATTTCTTTTCATTCAGCTTTTCTTCGACCAAATTTTCTAAAAATCAAACAGAGCCTTACATTAAATTTATGATTTTTGGACTCTAATAATAACCCCAACATTGGGGGTATTATTAGACTAAAATATTTTGACTTTTAATTTTTTTCTCGCTCTTAGCATGCTAATTTTGAGGTTATTTAACATTATTATACCACCATTAGAGCAAACAAACTATGACTTCTCAATTTGGTAATGTGGTTATTCACTTATCATATGTGGATAGTATATTTTTCTTCATTTAACTTACACTACCATTCACTGGTGACTAATGAGTTACTACATATTATAAGATTTTTTGGAAAATAATAATATGAACTTTGGGAGTAGTCGAAACTAATAACCTGAATTTAAGAAATAGATTACAGAGCTCCAAAATTTTGGTATTTTTCACCATCAATAATCCGTATTAAGGAAGAACTAGACTTAGGGCCCCCATTTTAGCTCACTGTTGGAAGTTTTCTAAATTATGGGTTACTAATAATAAATACCCTAAATTCACAGCACTAGCACCTTTCTTAAGTTTGGATTGTTAGTTTCCATCACCCCATAGTTCAGATTATCATATTCCAAAAAGCCTTAAGTATATCAGCATAGTATCAAATCATATACGCTTTACTCACATTTTTTACATGAAGTTGCTTACTTATCATAATTTAGATAGTATACTTTTATTCGCATTTCAAACTCTACCATCCATATCTAATGAATAATCTCCCACGGCACAAAGTTTGCTAGCCAAAGTTTGTTTCCGGTGATGGCATATATGATAATATTAAATACCCAAGTTTGGCTTGTTGAGAGTTGACTTTAAAAGTTGGATTATTCTTATTTAATACCCCCTAAAGATGGGACTATTACCGTCCAATTACCCTTAAATTGACGCTGATAACAATAGTAGTGGTGGCGGCTGTGGTGGTAGTAGGAGGAAAAGGAGTAATACGTAGATGTAGCAATAGGAGTAGCATCAGCAGCAGTAGTCATGAACGTCACATTTGCATATATCATTTAAGTGTTTGGAGGTCATTCTACGTAGTTAATATACTTAATTTTATGTTTTACGCCTGTATTTCCACTTTTACGCTTGGTTTCATTTGTTTGAGAAGTGTTAAAAGATTTTAACCTTGCGAGCCCTAAGCATGTGAGTAGAAAGATGATTTTGAGGTTTTGTGGATTAAGAAGGTAGCAAAAGAGGCTTTAAACCCAACATGGACATACCGTGGTGAGCACCTTGGTATGGTGAGCACAAAGGTCCAGGAGGATCTAGGAACAAGCTGCGGGGAGAACAAATGAGAAAAAGCTGGGCAGTAAGCACCACGGTCTGTTCATGGTAGTAGCCACAGACTATGGAGGTCTCCATAGTCAAGCAATGTTCGAAGGCCTTTTAGAAGTAAATTGAAAGATCACCATCCGGGATGCTAGAATAAGCTTTTCTTTCCTTCTCTTTTCACTTAACTTCTCGTGTTACTTTAGATTAAGAATCTAGAGCTTTGTTAATTTCAATAATGAGTGAATAGGTTCCTTTATCTAGGGGTTGTAAAGCCGAACCAATGTTATTGGATTTTGTAGTTTGAACTATGTGCACTTTGAATTCTTGCTTGGTTGTTTCAATCTAATCCTTGAATCTTGATGCTATTGTGAGATTTTCAGCCAACTTCTTGTATGTATGTTAGATGTTGGATTGAAGTACTGATAGGTGAATATTGGCATTGGAAAACTTGCATTAGACTTAGTTTAACAATCACTTGAGAAAGGATTGTGATTTAAGGGACTTATGATAATCCTATTCTCAAACTTGGCTAAATTAAGATCTACTGAGAGTTAGTAAAAATTTTAATCGCGTTAATTCACTTCATTTTGAAAGAAAGTTGTGAGTTCTCTAATGCTTATTGACCATTGAATAAATTGGCAAGGTGCAAAATGCTTGTTTGACTAGTTAGTGATAAACCTCTATTTCGACCATATTTTAGCCCCTATTTGACTTCATTTCTCCCGCGTTTTCATGTTCAATTGCATTAGGAAAGGCTCAATTCAGCCACCTTTACCATACGTTTCACTCATATAGCATCTTTCTGTATTTTCAGGGACTTTATCGAAGGAACGAAAATATAGACAATATTTAGCAAAAAGGAGTGCCAGGGAGACGACTTTAAAGTCACGAAAACGATCGCTTGGCGTCACATGGAAGTTCCAACAATTCGACACGGAGCCCCTGCGCCAGTTGGCACGACCGTGTCGTGACAGACCAGCACGGCGCATCGGCCAGCAAGGTGGCACGGCCACCCCGTGCTAGGTGGCACAACCGTGCCACCTCAGCCAAGGTGGCACAGCCACGCCCGTGCCGCCCTATCCTTTTCTCGTTGTAGCGCTTTATGTTCTTGGGGGTGCGGTTTAGAGGGCTTATCTCATTCAACATTTTCTTTCCCTAGAGAGCATGTTAGGGAGAATTATTAGAGGTTTTATTTAGAGATTCTATTTTTTATTCTTGTGTTGGATTCATCGACATTGAAGATTGTTCTACATTGCATCGAATTAACCAAGTTTGTCTGCTTGTTTCTCTTTCTCCTTTTTGTTGTTACTTTAGGTTTTTGAATTGAATCATGTTTGGTGCAATTGGGTTTATGATTGTTGCTTGTGTGATAATGCATGGCTTATTCTCTAACTTAGGTTGGGATTGAAGCCGATTATGTTTGGTTGAATCAAAATCTAGCCCCAACCTCTTACTTTCCTCACGCTTGCATTCATGATTTCTGCTATGCACACCACATGCTCGATGAAATGTCTGAGAGGGCATTAATCTTTTATTATTCGGGTTTAGGGGAGCGTCGAAAGATGGAACCTTTACTTAGCGTGGCTTGGTAGATAATTAGGGTTTTAATATGAAAATAATTAAGATTCTAATTGAGATTCGAGTTTGTAGATCTTGCAATCCTACGATTTTCGGCCCATGAAAATAGGAGATTATAGTTCTAGGATTAGTCTTCGACCCTTGAGAGGGGGAAGAGATGGGCTTAGCTGGCAATCTATCTACTCATGATGCACGCTTGAGACTGTTGTGTGTGTGTGCGTGTGTGTGTGTGTGTGTGTGTGTGTGTGTCTGTATATGTATATATATATGTATATATATATATATATGTATATATATATATATGTATATGTATGTATATATATATGTATATGTATATATATATATGTATGTAAGTATATATATCTATGTATATGTATATATATATATATATATATATATATATATATATAGATATAGATATAGATATATATGTATGTATGTATGTATGTATGTATATGTGTGTGTGTATGTGTGTGTGTGTGTATGTGTGTGTGTGTGTGTGTAACGCCCACGTTCTCTATTTTACGTCAAGCTGGTTGTGTCACCTTTTTGTGTGATAAAATCGTATTTTATTAACTATATGAGTTAAATTGTTATCGATGTGCTTATGTGAATGATTATTTTATTAAAAAGAATGTTTTCGTCGCTGTTAATATGATTGTTATTATTAGTTTTGAAAATCTTTCGATGATTTTTAGTATGCGTTAATATAGATTATTAACGAGTACTAAAATGATTAGGAACCTGAATGCGATTAGGTTGTCAACCTTAGATATAGTTCGATGTTTATTAAGTCAAACCGTTACATATTTAGGATTGAATAATCGGTGAATGATTGTATTCACGATTTGGTTTAGAACAAGAGGTACGAGATTGGACTAGCGATTTGTAGTTGACTGAGCAATTGATCAAAATAGCAACACAAAAAAGAAGAAGAAAAGGGACTAAAGGGGGGCGAAGCCCTTTCTTGGATAGAAGGGCACGAAAGAGGGGGTTTCCTGGAACCCAGCCCTGCGACCCTCCGATAGAAGAGAGAGGTGGGGAGGTGGTGTCGGTCAAGTAGTGACGCCGGCGATGCCAACGTCCATCTATGACCTCCGCCGCACACCACGACAGAAAGAGAGTGAAAGAGATCGAATTAGGGCGACGGAGCAAATGAGAGAGGGGACCGGGACAGCGGCCCTGTGACGTGACAATGGACAGCCAGGGCAGTCAGAGCTAGTGGCGGCGAACCCCCTCACCGGCCGGTGAGCGGTTTTGGCACAGAACAGCAGCAAAAACCTAGGTCTGGGTTTGGGTCGAATTGGGTCTGTGTTTGCAACGGTTAGGCATGAATTGGGTTTGTTCGTGCATCGGTGAGCAAGGGTCAGGGAATCGCGTCTTTCCATCACTCAAAGTCGAGCCCAGCAGCCCTCGAATGAACCTCTTGCTTGGAATCGAGGTGGGTGTTTCTCGCCTTCTAAGTATTAGTAATTTCGAAACGTTTTGACCCTTAACATGAGATGCATGTTAGTTAAGGTTTATTAGGCTGACTGAAATTGTGAAGTGATTATGTATGTTTAGTACAATTGAATTCAGGCCTAGGTTATGCATGTTAAATTAGTCAATTCATGCTTGAATCGATACTTGCTATGTTAGCTAAATCATGTTTAAAAGTAGCTCCTTAATCATCCTAAGCATGACTTGAATCGATGCCTGCTAAGTTAGTTAATTAATGTTTGAAGGTAGCCTTGAAACGACCTAAGCACGCTTTAATTCAATGCATGTTAGTTTAGTTAATTCATGCTTGAAAGCAACTTCGAAATAACCTAATAATGCTTCGAATCCATATATGTCAGTTTAGTTGATACATGCTTATAAGTAGCTTCGAAATAATATACGAATACTTCGAATCGATGCTTGTTAATTTAGCTAATTCATGCTCGAATAGTAGCCTCGAAATAATACATGAGCACTTCGAATCGATGCTTGTTTAATTAGTTAATTTATGCCTGAATGGTAGCTTCGAAATAATTTATGAATGTTTTGAACGATGCATGTTAGGTCAATCATTCATGTTGAAAGGTGACCCATAAAAATAACCTAAGTACACTTTGATTCGTCGCCTACTAAGTTGGTTTAATTATGTCCAATTCCAAAAGTATGCTTCGAAACAACTTATACGTGCTCTAAGTCGATGTATGCTGAATTGGTTGTTTCATGTTCGAAGATGTTCTCGAAAACACCTGAGAATGCCTTAAGACGATGCATGTAAAGTTACTTAATCTATGCTTAAAAGTGGCCTTGCAATGACCT
This sequence comes from Selenicereus undatus, assembly GCA_017589665.1. NCBI lineage: Eukaryota > Viridiplantae > Streptophyta > Magnoliopsida > Caryophyllales > Cactaceae > Selenicereus > Selenicereus undatus. The sequence continues at coordinate 76,677,391 of JACYFF010031954.1, read as the reverse complement.
ATGCGTGTATTTAATTGATGCTTGTTAAGTTAGTGAAAATTATGCTTGAAAGCGACATGAACATGAAGTGTTTACCTTCTGTTTTGACTTATGAATGCAATTAAGGTTCATGCCTTGATTAGTTTAATCTGGTTTGTTAAGCGTTATTTCAAATTAAGGCAATATAGATGTATATGTATATGTGGTTATATATGCTTGTTGTAGCGCATCGTCGGATGGTGCTGCTAGCTCGATAAGTACGTAAGCCCTAATACGCATTTCTTTATAGGCCTTCATGATAATATGCTATAGTTATAGAATTGAAAACCGGGATGGTAGTTGGATGGTTTGAGGTTGAACGAATCAAAGTTTTGAGGTTCTTTGTGGTCGGTGTTGTGTGAGGAGGAAGCCTGGGTTGTGATTGACCACAATCGTGTGGATTGCGAGGCCGTGTGTGGCTTATTCTGCTGAATTGATTATGAAGTGTTTAAATGTGTTGCGTGCAAACCCCCTTCCCTTTATGTCATTAAGTTTCATCTCGCGAGTGAGGGTATGTTTGAAAAAGATTGTTTTCATGGTTGTGACTAATAGTATCCATGACTATTAGCAATCGATGGCCTATTTTAAATATAAGAATACAGTTTTGGGAGTAAACTCACTTGAACGGGGAAATCCCTAAAGAATTTAAACAAAAAGAGAGTGCGATGCATGAAAAAGGATTTCGCTATGAGAGACAGCAAACTTATTAGCTGTTATGGCCAATACACTTTAAATTGGCTAAGATAATGTACTTTGGATAATATGATATGAATGATGTTAGCTTAGGGGATAAGTCCTGGTACTAGGAGACCTTAGAAGACCCTGACGAGGGTAATGGCCCAAAATGTTATATGTTGTCATCCCGAGAGTAAGAGCTTAGCGTGAGCGTTAGGTCTCACTATGGGGTTTGAGAATAGATCTCACTCAATCAGTACCCTGTAATCATCTTATGCCAGATGTATTTTCCTAATAAGCAAAAAAAAGTTGTTGGCATTTTACCATCTTAAGTATTTGAGAAGAAAGAAAGTTTCAAGGGCTATTAAGAGGCCAGATGAATGAAATGTGAAAAATTTATAATGGTCATTATGCGACCAATACCAAAGAGATTTATTTCAAAGAAAATGAGCCTCCAAGAGGCTAAGAAAAGAGTTTTTATGGGCCTCAAAAGGCTAAGCAAACTGTTTTCAAGAAAAGAAGGAAAGCTTTCTGTGCATGTTCTGTACATTTCTTATGAACTAAATGTGAATGAGATTTGAAATGTGTGTACCCTATGAATACCCTATGAATGAGATTGCAAGTAAGGCTAAGTAAAGTGTTTTCATGAAAAACAAAGATTCCGATGTACACCCCATGCACACCTTATGAATGAGCAAGTATAGTCTGAATGGAATCTTAAACCTAGCATGGCTATATCCTGTAATGCATCGAACATATAGGTTTGAATGCACATGTTTAGCTAAAGAAAGCTCTTTGCATAATCTCTACTTCATGTGTTTAAGCATCTCGTATGAGTGAATTAGATAGATAAAGCATAAATCACGAATTGTATCATGTAGACTAGGAAAGAAAGTTTTCTATGCTTAGCCCTTGAGGCTTGCCTATGTGCTTAAGTGCTTGTTAGTAAAGAAGTTTGATCATTTAGGGACCTAGGAATGAGTTTGTGTGGATAGAATGAGGCTCATGAGTAATGAACCGTCCTTGGAGACTATGATTGCCTAATATGATAATAATACATTAATTCGTTATATGTGGCTACTAAAGGTACTATTGCCTGCAACGGTTTTGGTTTTAAGGGGGCAGGGAATACTCTATGAGCATGTGGTTGCTCATCCCATTACTGTTAAGTCAATAATTCATGCATTATTTTTATAATTATTTTGAGTATATTATATACATTATTTCGTTTAATTTGTTTTGTTTTATATATTTTTCAGGGTTAGTGTTAATTTAATAAAGATAAGAAGAGAAGACGTAGAAGCTCGGGTTTTACAAACTTGGCTACAAGACGGAGCAAAAATAATACTTATGGAAAGTATTATTTTCAGAATTATTACATTGGACTAGGGTTTCAAGAATTGGTAAAGAGCTACAAGTCTTGGAGAAGAAG
>JACYFF010031954.1:76643038-76661744 GCA_017589665.1 Selenicereus undatus | reverse complement strand
TAGTTTTTATGCACGTAATGTAAGCTAGCATTAGAAAAAACAAAATTTATTCGAAAAAAAAGTAGTGGTCGATACTTATAAACATCACAAAATCAGTCTAAAATTGTACGAAATATTCTAACATACTCTAACTTGCTCATACTTATATTTGTTTCGGCCTACTGTTTGTAGTCCTACTAACTTCGAACCATTCCAACCCGTTTCAACCTATTCTGTTGGCCCGATTTGGCTAGTTAAATCACCCTAGAGAGGAGTAAATAGGGTAATTATCAAAGTCACAAATTAATCGAAATAGAAATGCAAAACATGTAAATGTGGACAAAATACACAATTTATAGAGGTTCGGCCACGCCTAGTCCTCTACCCTCGGGCGCCCCTCGCCAATGGGATTTTGAACCTCTTTCTTTTATTAGATCGGTCGATTACACACGATTCACTAATCGTACAACCTACTAGTTGACCATACAACTATAGGTGTCCCAACGTACGCGTTGCTCCACAACTGTACTTGGGTAGTTGGCCCTCCGACTAATCAACCCATAACCCAATACAAAGAAAGATAACAATTATAAGATATACTTCTTTGATAGAGAACAAAATAAATATGCCAATGTGAGTTCAAACTCTTCTCAAATTCCTCCTCTTGATTTGTAAGTGTAGCTCTCCTTCTTCTTCTTTGCTTCTGGTCTCTCTTGTGTTATGTTTCTTCCAGCTTCAAATGTCTCCATTTTATAGGCTCCTTAAGTGAAACTAGCTATTACATCCAAAAATAGGAAGTTGGTCTTCATATTACTTTTCAAGCCACTTATCAGTGTCTTCAAGGCATTGAATTGGCTGATTTTCAGTGGAGATATTCCAACGGCTACTTTGATCTCTTCCAACGGCTGCATTGTTGATTTTTTGCATATTAATTCTCCAAAATTGTTTGTTTACTAATGTTAGGCCAACCAAAAGATTAGGATAAGATATAAAGATATTGTCGCCATAGTTAGATTATGATAACTTAAACAAATTTCAAAGTTTCAAAATTTGTTTAGATAGCAAGCATCAATTTGGGCAAGATCACATAGTTTAAATCAAATTAAAATCTTGACTTTCACTCAAAAGTTGTTCTAACTTTTGTCTTTCATCAAAACATATTAAAAAACTCAATGAGCTTTAAGAACGTTAACAATCTCCCCTTTTTTGATAAAAGACAAAACCCAATAAAAATAACATATTCATACAATTTTGAATGACACACCATGAAAAGTTTTCCAAATACTTCTCCCTCTTTTTGTATTTCATCAAAAAGGTAGCACAAGAAGGAGAAAGAAAAATTGAGGCTTATAAAAAAAATTATGGCAAACACATATTACTCCTCCTTAATAAATCAATGTCAGATAAAGATGCTCACCCTCAATCCATGACACTCATAAAAAAAATATAGGGGATAAAATACTGACAAAAAATTAATCACATACACTAATGCTCATTGACTTGGAATTTTTGTAAACGACATAATGATGCAATAATTGAACAAAACTCTCCCCTTATCAAAAGTAAATCGAGGCTATCAAAAAATGATCAAGTGATATAATTTTTCTCTTCTAGAAACAAGCAATATAAGTATTAGGGATCATAATAATTATGGACAAAAGCATTGAGATCAAAGGCAACTTATCATTTATGCATAAAGATAATCACATGATACAATAGCATAAGATATGACACAATATTAATCATGCAAAGATAACACCACCTTCCATTTGGTAAGAATTGAAATTTTGATTTCTATTCATGTTGTTGACAAAAAAAAATCCAACCCTTGATTCAATCACACCAAAATTTTCAGTTTCTGCCTACAGTTCAAAGCCTTGATCTGTATTTCAAAGCCTTGAAATCTGAGCAATGACAAAATAAACGAACTTACCTTATTTTTACTTTTGGCATCCCATAGCTTACCATATGCCTTTGCGAAGCTCCAATACTTCCTTGTCCACTTAAATTTTCAAGATGATCAAATGCTATTGAAAATTCATTATTAGTACGTAAATGAAGAATCAAGAATATCCCACGAACATGTGCATTCTTTTTTAATTTCTTAAAGAATGAAGTTGCTCGACCAAATCTTGATACCCTTTTCTTCTTGGATTGAAAATTGTTATAAGTAAGAAAAAATAATGAGATAAAATTTTTCTTTCCCTCAATCTTGACACATTTTCTTGATTTAACACCACCATCAAGAATTTTTGAAAGTTGAAAATTTGGTGTGGTGTTTAAATCATAAAAAATGTGACAACTTCGAGCAATACTATTATTTGAAAATTCAACTATGGATGTTACCTCTTCCTTACTGCTTTGAAGAATAGATGAATCATTATTTTTCTCACCATTTTCAAGAAATTCCTCAATTTGGGCATGCTTGACATCATTATGTATAAACCGTTGAATTAGATCATCATTTTCATGTTCTTGCTCTTCATGTGGTTGGTGATCCTCAACTTGCTTAACATTTCCATCCATGATTATTTCATCCTACGCCACAAATTCGCTTAATACCACATTTCGATTAATACCATATAAATTATAAAGAGTTTCCCAAATTTTCTTGGCACTATCACAATGTGAGATAAACTTATAAATATCAACAGTAAGAGCACAATATAAAATATTTATAGTTTTAAAATTTTTGGATATCTGCTTGTAATCATTTTCAGCATATTCATCTTCCGATTTCTCAATAACTATTGGACCTTTGACCATGATCTCCCAAAGATCGAGACCCTTGTGTTTGATATAATGTTCCATTGTTTCCTGCCACAAAAAATAATTAGTACCTTTAAAAAGCAGAGGGCAGTCAGAGTCAAAATCATAACTAGCCATGGAATCAAACTATTAGACGGTAAAGTCTTAAAAAAATAGTACTAGCTCTGATACCAATTGTTGGCTCGGTTTGGCTAGTTAAATCGCCCTAGAGAGAAGTAAATATGGTGATGATCAAAGTCACAAATTAATCGAAATAGAAATACGAAAAATGTAAATGTGGACAAAACACACAATTTATAAAGGTTTGGCCACGCCTAGTCCTCTACCCACGGGCGCATCTCGCCGATGAGATTTTGAACCTCTTTCTTTTATTAGATCGGTCGATTACACACGATTCACTAATCGTACAACCTATTAGTTGACCATACAACTATAAGTGTCCCAACGTATGCGTTGCTCCCCAACCGTACTTGGGTAGTTGGCCCTCCGGCTAATCAACCCAACCTAATACAAAGAAAGATAATAATTATAAGATATACTTCTTTGATGGAGAACAAAATAAATATGTCAATGTAAGTTCAAACTCTTCTCAAATTCCTCCTTTTGATTTGCAAGTGTAGCTCTCTTTCTTCTTCTTTTGCTTCTGGTCTCTCTTGTGTTACGTTTCTTCCAGCTTCAAATGTCTCCCTTTTATAAGCTCCTTAAGTGGAACTAGCCATTACATCCAAAAATAGGAAGTTGATCTTCATATTGCTTTTCAAGCCACTGATCAGTGTCTTCAAGATCTTGAACTAATTGATTTTCAGTAAAAATATTCCAACGGCTACTTTGATATCTTCCAACAGCTACATTGTTGATTTTCTGCAGATTAATTCTCCAAAACTGTTTATTTACTAATTTTAGGCCAACCAAAAGATTAGGATAAGATATAAAGATATTGTCGCCATATTTAAATAATGATCACTTAAACAAATTTCAAAGTTTCAAAATTTGTTTAGATAGCAAGCGTCAATTTGGGCAAGATCACATAATTTAAATTAAATTAAAATCTTGACTTTCACTCAAAATTTATTCTAACTTTTGTCTTTCATCAAAACATATTAAAAAAACTCGATGTGAGCTTTAAGAAAACTAACATGTTCTAATCTGCTGATCACTCCTTTGAATTGGTGAAAACAAACAAGGTTTTGATAGGCATCGTCCCCCAGCAGAAAGACCCACAGCTGAAGAAAAAAATGAAAAACAGATGTCAAGGACTCGTAATTGTGGTTGGCGGCAATTAAAAGCGTAAAACATTTCGGCACCTAAGGTGCCGTACACCGGAAGCAAGCGTTGAATTTTGTAAGAGAAAATTACCAGTAAGTGTTTGTTTTATTTTTATATTACTCAATTGAACTTTTTGAAGATAGGTGTTCGATTATCATTGAAGAATCTGCAGATTCACTTTTGATGTGGGGAGGGGGAGCTAGTTGATGGCATAAAAAGGCAAGCCTGCGCCTCAAAGAATTCACGAAAGGTTCCCAGAAGAAGAAGAAGAAGAAGAAGAAGAGATTAATAGATAATTATTATTATTATTATTATTCTGAATAGTATTTAATAATAATATTTTTTCTAATGTTATTAATAATAATAATATTATTATTTTTAAGTTCTATTTTTAATACTAAATTATTATTTTAAATTTTAGTAATGACTTATTTTATGTATTAATGTTGTTATTATTGTTACGATTATTGTTACTATTGTTATTTCTATTTTATGTATTATTGCTATTACGATTATTATTACTATTACTATTATTATTATTTGATTACTAATATCATTAATATTAATGTTATTATTAGTATAATAATAAAATAATTAATTTTCTTTTTGTTGTTAATATTAACACCACCACAACCACCACCACCACCAGCAATAATAATAATAATAATAATAATAATAATAATAATAATAATAATAATGATAATAATAATAATAATAATTATTATTATTATTATTATTATTATTATTATTGTTATTATTATTATCATTTATTTATTGTTGATGTTGTTTTTATTAAGGAATTGATCTCACCTCACTCACACACACACCCCTAATTTAATATAAAACTTATAAAACAATATATTTTATGATCTTCGTCTATTAGGTTTTAGCCCTATACTTGATGTCTCAGACTTTGAATTTCTGGCTAGAGCTATGGTTTAGGTGTGTGTATGTGCGATGCACACATGTGTGCCTATATGTGTCTACACACACACACACAAAAATAGTTAATATAAGTATATACAAACATATATTATATAGGGTCCTAGTCACTTGGTTTGTAACCTATGATGGATGTGTTAGGGTTTAAGTTTCGAGCTTTTGTTTAGGGTTTATAGTTAAGGTTCTGGTGTTTAGAGTTCTAGTTTATAATTTAGGTTGACTACTTAGGATTTTTAGTTGTACAGTTTAGATTTTTGGATTTCATTGCTAGTTTTTAATCATCTTTAATCTGGGTAATTTGAGATGTTATAACATATTTTAAGCCATTAACGTTTAAATCAAATGGTAAACCCTAAACCCTAAAGTTGGGACACTAATCCCAAACCATAAATCATGAACTCTAAATATTTCCATATGACTAGACTTTATGTTCATTTTAACAAAATATAGACATAGAATATCTAAACATCATATTTTGTTTGGAGTGAATATTGTGCAAGTATTTATTTGAATGCCTTTTAGTTTATGGTATAAATTTTTTTTAGGTATTGTATCTATCCTTATATTGTCACTTACAAATTAGAATCAAGTAGCAATTTCTTGAAATGTGGGTGTTGAATGGTCAGAAAATGACTTTTGAAGTAACACAAACTACCAACATCTTAAACTATATCTGGAATTATATACAGTTAACTTAGGTCAATGACTTGTACTAACCTAAGTTTACCATTTGAACTAACCCGGGTTAACAATTTGTACTTCATTTTAAGCGAGTGTTGGAAATCAACTACATTGTCTATGGGCTATTTTCATTGGACGATTGAGCAATAGTACAACCTTAAGAACAATACAGTTCACTGTGCCCACGTACATGGGAACACACCACATTAATATCCACCGCTTACACAAAATTTCTAACTTACAAGATAACAATATTTGCATTTTTCAATCACTCTAATTCAAAAAAAAAAGTGGGAAGAAACCATAAATAAAAATACAAGTAGTCTGTCAATGGTAAGGAAAATATTGTTTTGACAAAATAAAATTAAAATTTTAAATTTTGTTCAAAGCAAGAATAATGGTATCTTCATAAGCTTCAATACAAATAATTTAAAAAAAAATAAATCTAATAAAGTTAAAAAATTAAAAAAAAATAAATTTTTTACTTGAAACATAGAAACTAAAAGTAATAAAAATGACAATTTTGAATAATGAACTAGCAGGTGGAAAATTTAATTGAATCATAAAATTATAACAGACCTTACATTTAAAATTTTAAATTTGATTTTGCCATACAATTATTGACTATGTAATATTAATATTTTTCTTTTATTAAACGTAGTTGATTCTGAACTATCATATTTGATATTAATACTTTGGGTGATATGAAAATGGTGTCTAAGAAAAATAGAAATAGAGGGAGAATAAGGATTGATTTTAATTATTAGTTATGAATGTCATGGTAATGAAGCTGCTTTTTTTTAATGATGGAGTTAGTTTTGTGAGGGAAGATGAGAGAAATAGATGGGAGGGAGATAGAAACTCCTTGGCCAGGTAGAACAAGCAACAAGAGGCCAGGGACAAGAAGTAAATTGCCATGGACAGGAAGTATCTTCGCTACTAAAGCAACACCATACTTCAAAAGAACAGTATGAATAATATTAAAACTAGAACAACACTTCTCGTAATTTTCCCGTATAATGTTTTCTGCAGCCTGCGCAGCCACAGTCTTCCTATATTCTTCGCCACCTGAATAAATTTATCCCCAAAAAAAATCCCAGAAAAACCCAAAAAGCCCAGCCCGAAGAATCAGAAATCTCAAAATGGATGACCAAGCCCACGGAATCCCGAAACCCAAAGAACCCGACGACCTCACCGAAGGCTACACACTAAGCGGCAAAGTTATGCTTGCCTCCGTCATCACCTTCTTCTCAGTCGTCCTCCTTCTCGTATGCTTTCATCTGTACTCCCGCTGGTCCTTCCACCGCATGCGCCGCCGCTTCCTCTTCACCGGCCGTCCCTCGCCCCCGTCCCGCGGCCTCGATGCCGCCGTCATCGTCGCCATCCCCAGCTTCGTCTACGCCGCAACTCCTTCGACTGAATCCCCAGAATGCGCCGTCTGCTTGTTGGAGTTCGAGGAGGGTGAATCGGGTGGCGTTTTGCCCAAATGCGCCCACAGATTCCACGTTGAGTGCATCGACACCTGGCTTAGGTCCCGGTCCAGCTGCCCGGTCTGCTGCGCCCGAGTTCTACCCGAACCGCCGATTTATGTGGGTGGATCCGGTTCTTCATTGGACTCATGCCCGAGCTCTTGGAATTCTCCTCTACCGCCACCTGAGGAGTGTCGCCGCAACTCACCGGACTTGGCCGGGATTGCCGTGGAAGTGGCCGAAGGAATTGGGAATCTGACCGAATCTGTGGGAGTGTCCGGGTCGAAATCTCGGGTTGAACCGGACTCCTCTTGAAAGTGGTTTGTTAGCATTGCATAGTTGACAGTTGGGATGGGGAAGCTCTTTCACGTGTAGTTTGTAGTTTGCCTAACTGCCAGCAGCGCCCCCCCCCCCCCCCCTCTCCCCCCAAAATCAATTATTTGTGGTTTGTAAATTGTAGAACAATTAGATTTATACTTGTTTTTTTCTGTACTTAAATAAGATGTGATAGTGCCATACGAGGTTCATTATGAATTTGATAGTCGATACTCAACTCTACATTTTTATGGGATTTAAGTGTTCAAGCCCAACGCAATCATGTTTCTGTCCTCTCGTCTCCTGTGGCCTGTGATTGTCAGTCTGACCATTGCTGTCTTAGTCAATCGATCGTAAACCCTAATTCTAGAAAGAAAGAAACCTAGAAATTCATTGCCTCTAAAATATTGATTTTAAACTTTAAGCACACTAGATCACATCTTGTTTACGTTCTTACTAACAAAATTGTGAAGGTTTTATGTCGACACTTTTGATGCTCATAGGGCTATACAACTGATAATTATACTTAGCTTAATCAAGAATTTCATTGAAAGCCCGCAATTATAGATCTAATATAGTTTTCTTATGGAAAAAAAAAACTTACCTATTATCATAATTGAATTGATATTCATTGAAAGCCTGCAATGCAATCAATCAAGAATTTCATCTTAAATCTGATAAATGTGAAACTAAATTTATTGAAAAGATCCCAAAAGAGAGATAATATCATCCATCAAAAAAGAAGAAACCAACTCTAACGAATAGAGAGACAAAATTTAAACTAAGAGAAAACACCACCAACATAATAGCTAAAAACATTAAACTTTAAATATTACCAGTGATAAACCATATCAATTATCAGAGCCTATCAATTAATTAGGGTTTTTACTAGAGAGGAAAGAAGGGAGAAAGAAACAAGCCTTGTGTAATAGTTAAACTTATCCTAACTAATTACTAGGTGGCTTTCACAGATGGTAATATATACCTGAATGTGTACTCTCACTTGTTATATATACATATACTTTTTATGTGCATTTGTCATATAGTCAATCTTTAATACATAAGTACTTATATAGTTTATATACTATTAAGAGAACCACATAGAGCAGTAGACTTTGCAAATCAAGATCCCAATCTCTAAGAAAGAGGAATACAAAGAACACAGAAAATATTATAGAGTTGAAGAACAGCAAGAGATTGAACCCAATCACCAACAAAGCCCAAGCCCCAAGAATTTACTGCAAGAACCAGTAAAGTGGCTCCAGTTGCAGTGCCAAGTATTTGGCTTCATAACTCATTCATTGGAAGGATGCATGTGCAGTGTTGAGCCAAATTTTTGACTTAACAGTGGAATCTAAAATAATTTTTTGGTTCACAACCATTTTCCTCTTTAATGCAAGACTTACAACTTTGACTTATCATATAAAATAATATACATGGAGCCCACCACTAAATCTACTCATAATTTTTTTTTTAGGTAAAGTGACATTATTTAAGTCAATAAAAATATTATTTTCTGTTTTTAGAAAATAATTTATGGTTATTTAATTTAATAAAAATAATTTGTTTACTCTTGAAAAAAAATTTCAAGCCAGGAAAAGGAAAAAAAACTCATCAAATTTTATCAAAAAATTTCTATCTAAAAGAAAAACTAAAGTATTTTTTCCAAAGGAAAAGCAAAATTGCCCAACTGAAAATTATTTTCACTTAAAAAAAGAAAAATAAAATTTAAGAAAAAATAAGAGGGAAAAGCATGATGACGCATGGGCGAGCGGCTCACAGGGGCAAGCCAGCTCATGAGCCGCGAACCATAAGCCTCCCTCTGTGAGTTAGCGAGCCGCTCCCTAGATCGCAAACCCAAAAATCGACTCACTAGCAGGGGCAGAGTCAGGATTCAAAGTAAGGAGGGTAAGATTAATAATACACATAACATAAACTTTAATAGTTCTAAAAATAAAAAGTGTGTAGCTAATACATTTAAGAAAATTGTCATGAACAAGATCTCATGTTTTGAAAGTAAATCAAGATATCGTCATTCGATAGATTTTTTAAAAGATTAAAAAAAAATTACACAAGAGGCAACAAGAAGAGTTGAACCCGCAATCTCCCACACAAAGTAATAGCCCGCCAACCAATCTACTGTGCTCTCCTTTGTGAAATATCTAAGAACTAATTAATATATATTAATTTTTTTTCCATCAGAAAATCCAGCATTTAATTTTTTGGCTAAAAAGCTGGGGGGTCAATTGACCCCCCTTGTCCACAGTGGCTCCACTACTGCTCGCTAGCCAGCTATTGTATGTGCTCTAAAACAAAGCAGCTTAAAAAACGTGACTTCTCATGGCCTTTTGCCTAACTACTTTGGTGACTAATAGAACGTCGATGTGACGTTATTCATAACTGCCCAACTTTGTTATGTTTGGATCAACACAAAACTAATTCAATTCCGTTGATTTTGCATGACAAACACCCGCTTCAACAAGGCAAACCCTTACCCCGGTGAGATACTGCCTTCGTTTCACTGTCCATTGTCCAAGCCCGACTGCCCGACTAAATCCAAGAATGAATATTTCAATGAGCCTACAACGATAAATTTGTCTTCTCCCTCATAAGCCCACTCCCCTTGACATAGTTAACCATCCCCATCCATTTCAAACAAATTAACTACCGTTATAACACACGAGTCCAGTCACACTTACCCCTGTAATTCACCAATCACCACGTCATAAATATTACCTCTATGATCCAAGTCCAAGAGACCCTCATATATCAGAGGTGGCAAGCAGAGTCTTACATCAAACAGGAGATGGGTAAAGACGGATTATGGGGCCAACAGTCAAACAAGACATAATGCAGGCTAATGGCATATGTTTAACAAGATATTAAACATTTAACGCCACCATGAACCACCATGTAAATATCGAAAAGTGGCTAGTATGAGAACACATCTTTTTCCATGGCATAGTACACAAGAACGATAAGAAACTCAGCACAAAATCATCTATTCCTAACATTCTGGCCAGATAACCAAACAAATAAAAAGAAAACCAAACCACAGAATCAAACAGTAGGACAAGTTTTGAGCACCCAAAACCGATGAACCCTTCTGCACCAAAATGGACGCTAACTTAAACCCTGTAACCACGGCTATTACGTCTTCCTCTAGCCCTTTCAAATTTCCTTCCCTTGGATTGCACATAAGGCCTGGTGTGGCTGTGGGGTACACGAGGAGCCTTGCCAAAGTGCTTGACAGCCTCCCTAGCATTCTTGGGACCCCTAAGTAGAACCTGCAATGTGGCAATTTGCACATAAGTTCCATCACTCCCCAAGATACTAGCACAAAAAATCTTGTAACAATAAAGACTTAAATGGCTTGGGGCACACGTTACTTAGAAAGCCAATATAGTGGGCAGACATGACCTAACAAGATGGAAGCCAGTAAATTTTTCAAATCACAGATAGCATACTAATGTAGGACGCTCTAAGAACAATTCCTACACCTAGAAAATCATGCAAGAATTTTCAAAAACTCAATAATTCAATTCATTCAAGTGTCCCTCCTAATACATAACAAAAGAGTTTAAATAGAGAAGAAACTTAAACATTAAGGAAACAAATAGACACCTAATGTAAGAGATATAATTCGCTACCTAAAAGAATAAACGAAAAGATAATATTTCTAAAAGATAATCTATGAAGACAAAAATACTTCATATATGCTAATATTAAGATATACTCATATCTTCTTAATTTTCCTTTATCCTTATCTTGCATCATTCTCCCCTGGGTGGAAAAAAACTCGTCATCAAGTTTTGTACAAAGGTAGAAAAAGGGAATCCAAGTAAAGGAACGACTTCACTTCACTCTGCAAATGGAAAAACTGTAGGGCTTTCAACTTCACTAAGAAAAGGAGCAATGCAATTAGTAGATGTAGTTTCTTGCCAACTAGGAGTTTATTAGGGATAAACAAATCAAAATCAACATGCTCACTTTCAAGTGTTGACATCGAATGTACAGTATTGTCCATGAAAGCATGATCAGGGATTATAAATTTATCAACAATATGTATACTGACTACTTGGTCCATCTTGAATTTTCTTTGCATGCGATCAAATTTTTGAATGTCTATTGAATATTCATCGGGAATAATGGAAGATTTGTTTGCTATTATCTTTGACTCTTCATTCACTTGTATTAGTGGTTGGACATCCTCTTCATTAGGTGCCCCAGTAAAAGCATCCACATTGCTATCTAGAATGAACATTCCCTCACTGTAGACTTCATTTGCATATGACTCGGAGTCCTCAACTTGCACTTCTTGATTCATAGAATCGAGGAGGTTGTTGTTAACATCATTTGTCTCGATATCTGGAAGTTGACGATACTCTATGACTTGGACATCTACTTCCATATTTTCATCTTCTATAATCTCTTCTTTCTTATTCTTAATGATAAATCCTCTATCATATGCATCATAATAAATTGGATCTGTCTCATGCAAATAAGAAGTCGATTCTTTATTGGACGATCTTAGAGATGAAACCCTACAATCTTCAATGAGAAGCTTTAAAGGAATCAAAGGAGCTTTAGGAAGTTCATAATCCCACATATACTGAGGAATATAGGCCTTATAACCACAAATGAATTCACTAGCAAAATAAAGATCTAGCTCACTACAACCGTCATAAGTATGGCGAGCTTGAAGTTTGCAAAAAGCATGGACAGCACCCCAGTAAGAGTAGAAATTCACTCCAGCATGAAAATCACCCCTTGTTTGAAATCTAGAAATTTTTTCTACATCTCCTCAAGGAGAGAAAACTTGGTATAAAACATTTGTCATAACAGGAAGTGTTTTATCGTGAATTATCACAAACAAGGCTCGATGATGTTTTTCACACCAAACCATAGTTGGAACAGCGGTGATAAGGGCCTTCTAACAACCGTAGTAGCGAATAGCAACCACAAACAATAACTTGAGCCACCGTGGATGAATTCCGATAAGAGGAGGGGCAATGGTGGCAGGACAGCACGGATAAAGGGGATGTTGGCCCTCTCTGCCACTGACTGAATGTACTGAAGCCTTCAATTTGCAATGGCAGTTCGTAACATATGGTTTGGCGGTTTGGTGACAACCAATTGAAGCAAGAATTGATGCAATTTGCCTCAGTTGATTTGGGGTTTGTTGCTGATATTTAGTGGGTAATGTAGCAATCAAATCAGTTTTGGATGAATTTAAGCAATCAAGGGTGAATTTGAGTTCTAGGGTTTCGAATTAGGGTTAAGGTTTTTGCGAGTGGGTGAACAATCAATTGAACCAATTTTGATGCGATTCAACCGAATTGATTAAGGGGTTTGGGGCGAAATTCAGTGGGAAATGCGGGAATGAAGCCAATTTTGGGAGTCTTTGATCGATTGAGGGTGAATTTGAGGGCTAGGGTTTGCAAAATTGGGGCAATTCGCGAATTAGGGTTTTGATTTTTGGAAATTTGGGTTGCGACCAGTGGCTGGGGTCTTTCATGGGTGTTTAGTAGTGGTCGACGAGGGGGGTCAAGTGTTGGGTGGTGGTCGGCGTTAGTGGGCGGCACGTTTTGGTGGTGGTTTGAAGGAGTGGAGGAGCAGCAATTACAGTTTTGGTTTCGGGGATTAGGGTTTCGGTCAATGGTCGGTGACAGTGGAGGTCAATTGGTAGTCGGTCAAGGCTAGCGGATCGAGGGATGGTGGGGGGTGGTGGTGGTCAACGGTCGGTAGGTGCAAACAAAGGCTGGCAGGTTGCGCGCACAGTGGAATTAGGGTTTCTGGGTTTTGGATTTTTTTTTTGAATGAACATGGAAGGAGGAAATAAAAGGGAACACAAAATGCAGCAAACAGGAACGAATCGCTCTGATACCAAATTGATGTAGGACGCTTCAAGAGCAATTCCCACACCTAGAAAATCACACAAGAGCTTTTGAAAACTCAATAATTCAGTTCATTCAAGTGTCCCCCCTAATACATAACAAAAGCGTTTAAGTAGAGAAGAAACCTAAAACATTAAGGAAGCAAATAGAGACCTAATATAAGAGATATTATTCGCTAGCTAAAAGAATAAACGAAAAGATAATATTTCTAAAAGATAACCTATGAAGATAAAAATACTTCATACATGCTAATATTAAGATATACCCATATCTTCTTAATTCTCCTTTATCCTTATCTTGCATCACATACTCAGCGAACTGTATGTCATGGGATAGAATTTAATGAATGTTTTGTGACCAAGAATGATGAGCAGCAATCAAGAAAATACACATTTGGTATGCCTAGTGACAGTGATAAGAGGTCATAATATCAACAAGCAAAAGGTAGATCAAACAATGCCAAAGAAGAGAGCCACTTTAGAACTAGAAGATCATTTCGAGTAACTGAACTCTAGGACCAAACACTACACACTGTATATTGATCAATAATGCCATAAGTAACCGTTAAGCTCATACAATAGGATGCAACTCTTAGGAAACACATGAAGGAATTCTCATGTGAAGAGAGAAATATTCAAAACCCATTTTGAGTAACATTCAAAAATGTGACTCCTTAAAGCAATATAGTGGTGGTTAAGACCACTTGAGTTTGGAATACTAAACTAATCCTGCACACCTAGATCAATCCAAGTAGTCAACAGTACACCACATCAGGACAGGCAAGAGGATGGATGATTTCTGACAGAACTCAGATTCATTGAATGATGATCTCAATGAAAATGTGTTTCATCCACTAAGTACACAACTGAAACTTTGAACTAGCAACACAGATAAAGACCATCAGACACTACGAAACATACTCTTCCAAATGAAACATAATAATACAATACAGTCCCAACATAATATACTAACCTAGTTATTACTCATTAACCTAGCACTGTAAGTCTAACCCATTCAGCACTTCATCTACACTCAATTCAGGTCATAAGTCCAACAACAAAAATGAACATCAGAATCAGCAAATTAGACTGCTATACACAACGCACATATAATTGAGCAGAAATCAAATGTCAGAGGAAATGGTTGAAACCCATTACCGTGTTCTGGCCAAGAGGGGCTATGAGAGCCAACTGATCAAAAGTGAGGCACTTGCCGCCCGCCTTCTCAATGTGAGCCCTAGCGGTTTCTGTAAACCTGAGAGCACAAACCTTGAGAGCAGGCACCTCATACACTCTCACATCATCAGTAACTGCGCCTACCACAACCGCAATCTTCCCATCCTAATTAACAACATTTTCACCCACCACAATTAATCACAAATCATAATCCAAATTCCCACATTCAAATGCCATTCAGCAAAAACAATCAGAAGATTGGGAAAAAAAGGTACCTTGCCCTCCATAAACCTAAGGAGCCTAGAGAGAGAAAGCGGCGGCTTGTTGGTCTTCCTCATTAACAGCCTTTTGAGAATCACAGCATTGAATTTACTACCAGTTCTTCTAACTTAGAAGCGATAAAGCTGAAACCCAGAAAAAAACCCACAAGAGTTTCACATGCTAGGTTCAAAACACACATATTCCACGCATGGAATTCAAAACGAAGATGGGAGAACTCAAGGCATGAAGGTGGAAGTATGGGTACCTTAACAAGGAGCTTGAGATAAACATCATTAGACTTGGCGTAGTGCGCTTGGTCTTATTGCTTTGTCCACCAGCCTTCAAGTCGATACCCTAAAACACGAAATCGCCATTACAGAGAGAAAATGAGTGGAGGAAGTTCCAGGATTTGTGCGGGGACGAGAGAATACCATGGCTGCGCCAGCTGAGAGACGATTTGCTGCTGCTGCGGAATTGGCTGAATGATAATGGCGAGCGGGAACCTGTAGGTTGGAGAAAAGTATACCAGCTTTGGGCTTGGGCATCAACCCGACCTGCACAATTTTAAATGTTTATATATACTAGATTAATGCTATCGTGATTGAGCCCTAATTGTGCAACCATAGTTATAGATATCGTACCGCATGGCCTGTTAGGGTGAGCAAAAAAATCCAAAACCAAAACACTGAATTGAAAATCAAAAAAAAAAGATTGATTTTTCAAAAAAAAAAAACAATTAATCGAAAAATTTTTGCAGTTTCGGCTTTGGTAAAGTTCCACCTTTTGAAACCAAAACTTCAATTTTTTTAAACAAATACTTAATTTTACATTAATCAAATGTAGATTTTATCATTATAAAAGGATGAGACCAGACATAAAATAATGTGAAAATTAATATTTGGTGTTATAAATAGTTAAATTAGATTTAAAAAGAGTGAAATTTGAAAATTAACAATTTAAATCAATAGTTAACTATAACCCAACTAAAAATTCGGTTAACTGAACTGAAAACTCGATTAATTGAATTTTGGTTCATTTAGCTGGTTTTCTAGTCTAGTTATGGTTCATATTTTCGACGAACCAAAAAATTTGGTTAAGCGAAAATTTCGATTCAATTTTTAGTTCACAACTTTTGCAAAACAGAATTTTTGTTTAATCGGTTTTGATCACTCCTAATTGTCCATATTGGTCGAGTCATGCGACACAACCCCCCCCCCCCCCAAATCATTGCTTGGTTTGGTACCGTTGAAATAGGATTCAATACCACTTTGTACTATTCAATCTATTTATCTATACAAATATACTTAAAATTAAGTGATTATAGATTGGTTTGATACTTGCAATCACTTATTGGTTATATCTTTTCCCTTTTAATTATACTAGTTTTTTACCCGCGCGTTGCACAATGGCTATTAGTTCTTGGTTGATAAGTTTCAACATCTTATTGTATTTGTTGTTATTGGTGGTATAACCATACTGAGTTCTATGGACTTGATGGTAACACCTTTTTTTATGACTTTATTTCATATGAAGTTACCTTAATTATACGTACTTGAATTTTTGATATGCAGTCTATTTTTTTTAATCCTGTTAGTCAAGAAGTTTTTAATTATTTTTTAAAAGATATTATGTGGTTTGACACTACGTAATTTGTTTTTAAGTTTAAAATGATTTTGTGAAATACCCATATTGACGGTGGAATCAAAGGAGCAAATGAGAACCATAGTATTTTTAATAATTTAATGTTGTCTTTCTTAAACTTGGACTTTATTTTTAAAACTGCATCGTATGGTAATGTGAAATATAATGTATGAAAGTAACTCTAATGTGAAATGTTCAATAACACATCAGATTTGTCATGTTTGTTATCTATTAGTCGCCAACTTCCGTTCCCAGATTAAATATCCTGCAAAAGTAATATATATTATACTAAGCTCGGTTTTGATTTTTCATTTGTTCTTAACTACTTGTCATCAACGATGTGCTGTTAAATGCATGTAATGATTTTTTACATGCTTATACATTTAGTGAAAAAATATACGATAATAATTTTGTATTGATTTGTACTTATCTACAGAGAGACATTTCAATTGTGAACTTCTGGTGTATTTCATATGCCTGGAGTTGTCTACACAATATTGGAGGAATTTATTAATTATTATTTTAATCTCCGATTATACTTAATTCTAAGAATCGTAATATGTCATGGTCTTTGCATAATTAGAACTAACATTTTGTAGGAGTTTACTAACACTAAAAGATGTATAGTGCCATTTTTTTTTTGGGTAATTTTTAGTACTGAAGTTATTTTGAGTGCATACATACCATTGGTAAGTTGTTGGACACGCTTTTGTAGACAATGTTTCTTGTGTATCCTTTATAGTGTTCATTGTCATATTTAATGATAAACTTCAAACCCTATGGTGAAGTCACCTGTGATGTTGCAATTCAGTTGTCCATGACTTAATACCAATTTTGAAAGTTAAACTCCTACATATTTCAGTAACTGTCATTGACTTTTATTTATAGTCATTGAACAGCAAACATGAATAGGAAATTGCTTTCTTTTTAATACAAATGGTTACTTTGTTTCAGATGAGTGCAAAATAATTATAGGAATTGTAACCTTCATTCTAACATTGATCGAGAAAAGAATAAAATTCTTCCGTTTTAGTCAAGCCAGTGCTTGTTAGAACTCATTTTTGTATGATTCCACAACTAAGAGTTATATGGAGACACAAATTTTTTTTGTTGATCAAATAACGACACAAACTTAGATGAGATACTAAAGAATTAAGTCCCTATTTATAGGAATTGTAAATCAAGATAAACTCTAAGTAAAATGACTAGTTGTAGAGATAATGAGGTAATTAATTTCAAAACTAATATATAATATAATAATTAAAGGTGAATACTAAAATGAACTAATGAGGTATCTAGCAAATCTATACTATATATAAAAGCAATGTTGTGATGATGTGGAATTTTATTGCATTCTCATTAATTAGATATTTTGAACCCTTGAATTCATTATCTCTCCTCATCACAGCCGTCTGATTGTTGAAAATAATTAATTTATAATTTTCAAATATCTCATATAGTAGTAAGGGAAAAAATCATTAATAAGGAAATGATCGTAAGAAAGTATAATCTTATGAAGTATAATTCCATAATTATCGAAATGAGGATTATGGAGTATTTTTTCTAAAATGAATGATTATGCAATAATTAGTGAATATGAAAATTATAAAAAAATATCCTTCTTAAACCTTTTGAATTCCTTCTGTCTCCTTATCACCACTAGATTATATAAAAAGATTAATCCCGAGATGTATAATATCAGAAAGTATAATTCCGTAATTGTGAGAAAAAAATCATTAACAACTAAGAAAATGATCCTAGCAAAGCATAATCATCGGGAAGTATAATTCTGTAACGGTTGAAATAAAGATTATGGAGTGGTTGTACCTTTAGTATTATTTTAAATAATAAAGTCAAATCCCAATAAAGAATAATCCCATAGTTATGAAAATATGAATTATGAAGTAGTTAGTAACAAATAACTATGAAAATTATAGATAAAAAGATACCATTCTTGAACCTTCAATATTAGTGTAAATAGTCAAGTAGTTTTTACTCATAGTTGAAATTATACATTAGAATACGTCTCATAGTTGAAATCAATTATACCATCTTGCCCATTGGTCATGTGTGTCAAAGTGATCTTTTTTGTCCTACTTCCATATATATAATAATTATCGTTCCCTTCCTCATATATTTATTTGTATTAATTTGTTAATTCGTTAGCAAGTGACATCTACTTTTGTAATTAGTAGTGTCAAAATGCTTGATCATATTTGATTGAAAATTTTGTACTTTTTTGTTGCAATTCCCTCCTATATGTGGCTTCATTTTCTTTTCTTGATATTTAATCTTTCACTAATTGACGTCA
>JACYFF010031954.1:76613038-76638038 GCA_017589665.1 Selenicereus undatus | reverse complement strand
TTTATTTTTTATTTTTCTATGATTTTATGTTTTTTATTTTTTATTTTTTATTTTTTATTTTTAATGTGTAATTTTTATATTTCATTTTTTTACTTTTTTATTTTTTATTTTTTTATATTTTTTTATTGTTTATGTTGTTTATGTTTTTATTTTTTTATTTCTCGTTTCTTATTTTTTATTTTTTACATTTTAATTTTAATTTTCAATTTTTTATTTTCTTATTTCTGATTTTTTGATGTGTTTATGTTTTTATTTTTTATTTTTTATTTTTTTATTTTTCATTTTTTTCATTTTTTGTTTTTTTTGAATTTAAAACAAACAAAACTAACAAAAACTAAAAAAATTGAAAATTAAAAATGAAATATAAAAAATTAAAAATAACAAATAAAAAATAAAAAAATAAAAAAATAAGAAATAATAAATTAAAATTAAAATTAAAATGTAAAAAATACAAAATACAAAATACAAAATTAGAACTAAAAAATAAAAATAGAAAAATATAAAAAATGAAAAATAAGAAATGAAATATAAAAGCCTGAAAAATAAAAAATAAACAATAAAAAATAACAATAAAAAATAAAAAAATAAACAATAAGAAATAAAAAATAGAAAAATAAAAACATAAAAAACATAAAATGATAGAAAATTAATAAATAAAAAATAAAAAATAAAGAACTAAAAACCTAAAAAAATAAACAGTACAAAGTAAAAAAAATCAAAATTTAAAAAATTAAAAATTAAAAATAAAAAAGAAAAAAATGAAAAATAAAAAATAAAAAATAAAAAATGAAAAATGAAAAATGAAAAATAAAAAAATAAAAAATAAAAAAACTAAAACATAAAGAATAAGAAAGAAAAAATAGAATTAAAAATTAAAGAACAAAAAAAAATGAAAAATAAAAAAAACTTGTAAAATAAAAAATAAGAAAGAAAAAATAAATTAAAAAATTAAAAAAATAAATAATAAAAATATAAAAATATAAAAGTAGAAAAATAGAAAAAATAAAAAAATATGAACATAAAAATAAAAAAATAAAAAATAAATCAAAAAATGAAAAGTAAAAAGTAAAAAGTAAAAAATAAAAAATAAAAATAAAGAAATAAAACATAAAACATAAATCATAAAAAATTAAAAATAAATGAAAAATTAAAAATTAAAAATTAAAAATAAAAAAAAACGAAGAAATAAGAAATTAAAAAAATAAAAATAAAAAATAAAAAATAAAAAATAAAGATAAAAACATAAAAAAATAAAAAACGAAAAAATAAAAAGTAAAAAATAAAAAAGTAAAAAGTAAAAATAAAAAAAATGATAAATAAAAAATGATAAATTAAAAACTAAAAATTAAAAATTAAAAATCAAAAAAATAAAAAATAAAAAAGAATAAACAAAAATTTCACAAAATTTTGATAATTTCATAAATTATCACACATTAATTAGATTCTCATTATTTTAACTCATTTCAACCTACCACATAAAAAATATACCAACTTCAACAAACTTCAACCAACATCAACCCACTTCAACCTATTTTAACCCACAAAAAAAAAAAAAAATACCAACTTCAACCTACCTCAACTCACCTCAACCAACTTCAACCAACTTCACCCTTTTGACCTACCCAATTTACCCACAAAAAGAACAGACCCTAAATATGATGTAACATATTTTTAACCAAAAAAATATTAACAAAAATTATCATTATTGGTCTGACGTATTTTTAACCAAAAAAATATTAACAATATGTACGAAGCACAACTATAGACTAATATCAACAATATTGGTATGTAGGGGGGGGGGGGCAATTGATTGGGCTTGGATTGGGTGAACCATCATCTACATCCATGACTTGCTTTCATCGGCTTTCTTCAATCCATCCATCATCTGCAAAAATTCAATTCAATCCAATCCATCCACCATCTGTGAAAGAAAATAGGTGGATCAACTGGTATATAAGAAATGAATAGATATCATATTCATTATATAATTTTGATGAAATTATAGAATTAACAATTGTCTAAAAATGGAGGGTAAGGGTAAATTTTAAAACAAAAATAAAAAGTAAACTAATTGCAAATGAGGGATAAACAAATGGATGACTACGTGAGTACTGGATCTGGTGGAATTTCGGATGGAGCATCACCCAGAGCCAACACAATCTGCTAAACAATAAGCCATTATCCATCATCAACGTGTTTCGAATTTCACCCGCTTTTTCAGGTCCGGTGAAACAAATATCCATTGGGTGCGAGTAAAATTGTGACCCCTATTGGTATGTACGAGGCAATATCGGCTTAATTCTATCAAATATCACCCAACACCTAATATTTTTTACTACAAATAAATTAATAGGATACAAACCTGATAAGATAATGAATACATATGGTAGTCCCGTTTTAGTGAAAAAAGGGTACTGTGCATGTATGATATTTATAATGCTGGGGACAACAACAATTTAGGTGGATATGGTTCCTTGCACATAGCTTAGTCGTAGGAAAATACCAGTGTTTTGTTCTCCATAAGTTATTAAGTGCATAAAATCTATTCATGTTCTTTATTTTTTCTTTTTTTGGTGGAATAATGGGTGAAATAATTGTTTTGGTGGATTATATGACATATCAAGTAATTTTCATGGATTTCACATTAGGATTCATTTTTAATTGATATGCTCATTTCACAGATGACGAGGTTGCTAAGATTGAAAAACCATGAGAGTTTGGTATTCATTTTCTATTTTGTGGATTATTTTTTATTTTGTGGATAGGTTTTTTTGTTCATTATTTTGGTTTTTATGTTCATTTTCTGGCTTGAAATTAGAACAAATCTGCTCATTTTCTAATTTGATATGCTATTATTTTGTACATAGTATTATTTATGAATTGGTCAAAATTTTTCAATATGATTTTAATAGAATATGGCTCTATCTCATCAATTGTTGTTAGTGAGGAAGAGGAAGAGAATGCAATTAGAAATGCTCATCATAGTTGTGGTTGTTACAAATTAAATGTAGTAATTTTAATGATTTTAATGTGGTTGACAATAGCCATTGTATTTCATGAAATACACACATTGAAATTGCCCTATAGGCAAAAGAAAAAGCATCATAAATTAGTGAATTTTAGTGACCCAATTAGAGATAGTGGTGTTGCTTGTCAAAGAAAACCTCATATGATTATGAGTACTTTTAATATTTTATGTAAGATAGGTAGGGATATTGGGGGCTTAACTGGTACTAGATACATGTCCTTAGAAGAAATCGTTGCCTTGTTTTTATACATGTTGGCTCATAAGTTCAAAAGACAGTATTTTTATTGAAGTGGGGGATAGAAACTTCCATCTTTATTTTCTTACGGTTTTAAAGCCACACACACACTTACTCAAAAATCCCATGCCTGTAACAAAAGTCTATGAAAATAGTAGATGGAAATGTTTTAAGTTAATGTCACTTTTATGCGTAAGTCCTAATAAACTTAACTACAGCTTATATGTCAAAAAAATTACCTATCTATGTTGTTTTGTAGAATTGCATAGGCACTTTATATGGCAAATACATTAACATCGATGTACCCGTTCAAGATAGACCATCCTACCAAACCAGGAAGGGCACTCTTGCTGTGAATGTGTTAGGTGCATACACACAAAGTATGGAATTCATCTATGTGGTACTAAGTTGGGTATGCTCATTATGGTTGTGTCCTTCAAGATGTAATTTTAGGCTTAATGGTTTAAAAGTTTCTCAAGGTAATAATTATTTACAAATCATAATATTGTAGATGACAATAAGTAACTTTTTTTGTTTCCTACATTACCAGGTACATATTATTTGGAAAATGCTACATACATAAATTGCTAGGAATTCCTAACACCACATAGAGGTTATCGGCACCACTTGAAAGAGTAGGGGGCTCAACAACTAGTAAGTACAGAGGAATACTTCAACATGAAACATTTCAAAGGTAGAAATGTAACAGAACAATACTTTGTACTATAAAAGGATAGATGAGAATCTTTAAATTCCCTTGCATAATCAAGGTTGCAAATTTCTGGCATGTGTTCTATTAGATAATCTGCTTTGAAAATATATGTCAATGGTGGTGTTTGAGGACGAAAAGGAGGAAGAATTTGGTGATGGTGATGAAAGTGATGATGAAGTTGAGTATGTCACTCACATTGAAACCTCTTATGATTAGACCATTTTTCGAAGTTCCTTGCCAAGCAATGATGAACAATTTGTGCAAGGTCAAATAGGAATACATTATGTGTTAAGCTATTTGAAGTTCCTTGGCTTTTTTTCCCTTTCTCAGCTGGTGTATTTGTTATGATGTGATGCCATGATGTATGTTGTATAATGTTATGATGTGTGTTCCTTGTCGCAAACAAGGTAGTGTTGGTTGTGATGTTATGACGTATGAAGTACGATGTCTTAAATTACAGTGTGGATTTTATGTTCAATTTTAAAAACCGTTTTTACTTGCAAGTGCACAAGGTCAATTGTAGACTAGTGAGTATAGGGTGTTAATCCCACAAGGAACAATAACAATTTTAAATTTAGTTTTTCTAGTCAATTAGAACAACAACTCAAGGGAGGAGTTCAATTATCAAACTAAACTAAAGAAAAAAAAAAAGGAAAGCAAATGAGTCAAACAAACAGAGAAAATCAAATTAGGGAAAGATTTAGGAATTCAGATTTCACCAATGATTTAAATATTGAATTGCTAACTCAAATAGGGGTTCAATTAATCTCTTATTTAATCTAAGTTATAAGCATTAGGCCATGAATTAAACAGATGAAGTATAATTATCATATGACAGAACTTATCTTGTACTTAGCATGAATTATACATTTTAGACATAATTCATCTAATTTCTAGCATAAATTATTCAAGTTTAACAATTATAATTTTAAACTCAATTGCACAATATCATATTAATCTACAAGGTCTACTATACAATTGAGATAGCTAGTAAATTAAACTATTGAAATCAACATGAATAAGCAATCGTCATAATATGCTTTAATACGTTTGGATCAATTAAAAACTCAAAATCATGCAATATAAGAGACAAAAATCACTGCAAAAGAAATTAGTAAAACTGTATTATTAATCAATGACCCATATTAATCAAGGACCCCTTTTACAGTGAAAATTCAGCTCCTCTTGCTGCTCAAAATTAACCTTTGTCAATTAGTTAATTTTAATCAACTAATTACACGATTAATTTGGACCTTTTTTTTCCTTTGAATTTCCAGGTCAAGAACTGGCATTTAGTGTAGAAAGGACTGTTGTATGCTTCATTGGAGATAGAGGAAGAAGGAATTAGGCCACAATGCTACTCCAGTGATAGGTCCAGTGTGTGTCAGGAAGAAAAAATGGGAGCTGGGACGCTGGCCTTCTACTAAAGTTAGATCGGCTGGAGTGGAAGAAATAAGCCCAACCTGAGAAAAGCAGGAACCACGCATGATGACGATGAGCATGCTGTCAGCCGAAGGCAACGAAATAAGTCCAACAATGGATTGGAAAGAGAAAGCAAGTGAGGGAGTGTCGAGGCTGCCTAGACTAGGTTAAAAAAAAAAAAGGGCAGGCCCATTCAAAAAGGTGAGGCACTAACTTTGACTGCTAGGGACCGGGCTACAGGGCTAGCAGTTTGGGCTACAAAGCCTGGTCAATTCCATCATTTTTGTGCACTCATTGTTCACCTGAGTATTGTACAAAATATACATTATTTACACATAAAATTATATTTGAAAGACTAAAAAATATGTAAAATGGAGGGCAAAATATATGTATAAATATAAGTTATCAACTCCCCCACACTCAAACTTTGCTAGTCATCGAGTAAAGGATAACAACAATGCATGTGTTCATTCAAACCATTGAGTATAGCAAGAATAGGGAAGAAAATCAAATAGTTTAGTGACACATTTCCACTCTAAATCACACGAATCAATCCACTGCCAACCTACAACTCATTATTGAACATTCTCAATGTCAACTAAGTCAATAGGTCAAGACTCAAGAAACTTAAGTACACAATGAAACCATGTAGCAAACTGTAAGTACAAAACTTAACCCCATATAACAAAATCAAAAAGGCATCTTTAAAATTACGTCCCCAATACCAAATCAATTTATTAGTCTTTTTTTTTCTTTTGATTTTTTTGGAACTTATTTCTTGTTTGATTCCATGTGTTTCTTAGCTTGAGTGGTTAAAGATACTTAGAAATGCACCCAGTACACATTCAGGCAATCAAAAGTATGAATAGAGATAGAATCTGAACATTGGTATTAGAATCAGAACTTAATTAAGTCAATTTATTTAATTTATTAATTAAAAAGTTAATAGAGAACTCAATACTTATCAAATACTCATAATGACTTTGAAAATGAGGTTACATCTCGAACGCATAATCGACTATATGGTGATATCAGCACGGTAAAAATTTTGGCCATTACTAGTTAAAACTAGAATTAATATCTAACAGGTATGGGTCGCATGAATCACATCCACATAATAAGAGTAAGATGTTCAAAATCAAAGCACTCAATCTCTTCCCAAAATCAAATTCACATGTCAAAATTTTCATTTTTTCTTTACAATTTTTCATCTCAATTTTCTTACCGCAAAAGCTAGATCTCGCATTGTCTTCAATGTAAATAAAAATAATAAAGAAAAATATAGAGAAAAGATTTAATGTGAGGACTTTTATTATTTCTAATCAATCCTTTATCTAAAATCTCTTTAATTTTTTTTTTATCAAATTCCTGAATATATTTTTGCGTATACACCATTTGTTTAACACTGATAATAGTGTTGAGATTTAATAAAATAATTTTTGCAGATATTTTATCTGTATCCCATTATTAGAGTAGAGTTCCTTACATGATTGTTCTTGTTGTTCAACATTTTATTCTTTAATAGATAACCCAACTAGTGAGATCGTTAGTGTTAGTTTGCATTCTGAAGGGATTTTCTCCTCACCACGCTGACTGCATAAAAATTCAATCTTTTGATGAGTGTATGTCTTACTTAATTAATCAATGGGAATAAAGTGGCCATTTATGGTGAATGTGATCTAGCTTATGGTTTGTGTGCATGGATAACCTTTATGTGGTTTCATTGTGTCTCATTATACTATTATAAAATATTTTGAATTGTAAAGGATTCTTTGCTTTTTTTCCATATGAATTCTCAAAATAGAGATCCTTTCCAAAGGAAATAGATAATCCACTATTCATGTAAGCACATCATTCATGTCTATTATATTTTCTAAGCATATGTTATTGGGATATAGATTCTATTCAGATTAGTATTTATGGCTCCATAACATATGTCTATGGTCATATTTTTTACTAATTCATGCTCGTAAATTGGCTCATTGACAATAGTCATCTTATAACCAATGATTTTTCTATCCAAACTCATACTTTAGCCTACATTAAGCCTTGCAGGTTCAAAAATTCATTATACTCAGTTCAGTAGTCTTACTATTTATATCATCTTCTTTAATGTCTCTTTAGCTGATGGAGATCCTTCTCTCTATTCTGATCTTGCATTTATAAAAAATATTCTGCATATACAAAATCAAAATTTTCGAAATTAAGTTTTTAAGGATTGTGATAGGAGAAGCAAACATGAAGAAACTTAGAGTACTTTGCATAATTTAAAAAGTCAAGTTCGGTCACATTCGGTTCAAGAAAATGTTTACAAAGTTGGATAGGCTGAAAAAACCTTTTCTCAAAATAGTCAATTTAGAAAAATATTTACGTAGAGGTGGATGGACTGAGATGCAAATTTTCCCCTACTTTGTCATTTATTATTTTATTTATACAATTTGTTAATATTTTGTATGATTTTCCATAAACATAAAAATGTAGAAGGACTGTGGCGAGTTTCTTTTCCCTTTCTTAATGACTCAGAGAAGACTTTCGGTGCTAACAAAGCTAATGCAGTTGTTTGTGAGGATTATGTAGTTGTAGATGACATGCATAATGATAACAAGGCTATTTATCTTGACAAGGATGGACAAGATTCTAATGATGAGGAAGATGAGTCGGTCTAGTCAGTTGAACCTTCTCCACAAATTGGAAAAAGATCAAGAAAGGAGAAAACTTCAATAGGCAAGAGAAAAAAAGAGAATGCCAGAGCTGCTTGACTTAACTTCTACTTTCACTGATGTGTCGCCCAATTTATTTGGTTTTGCGGTTGGCATGAGTTATCATCTTTCAACCATTGCAAGTGCTTCACTACTACCAACAACTTAAGAAAGTGATAATGGCTCATGAATTACAACTTAATGAAAAGTAGAAAAAGCTTGAGAAAAAAAAGAGGGTTTGTTCAGTGAGGTGGTAGAAATCCTAGGCTCACTAGAATTAAAACAATGATGTTTGTGAGGAAGTTGGCTTCTAATAATAATAGTCGCTCTGTCTCTATCAATGTCTTAATGATGAGTTAAAGAACGATTTCATATTCAACGTTCTTCATTTGGATTTGCCTCCATGTCACCAGAGTTGAGATGAGACGGAACTTCTAGATTATTGTTGCTTCGTTATTAGATGGCACATGTGGATGTCATACCTCATTGCAATTCTTTTGATGATTGTAATTTTAAGGTGAGCATCAACCATGTTTGTTGTTGACCCAGTAAAAGCGGGACCCAGACTGAGAGTTTGTTGTTGTTGTTGTTGTTGTTGTTGTTGTTGTTGTTGTATCAACCATGTTTGTTGTATTTTTGTTTGGGATGTCATCATCTTATGTGAGTAATATGCGGTGAACATGAAAGTTATTTCATGGATATTTGTCTTGAATGATAGGTTATGTTAGTGGTAGATGTTTAGCATTTATGGGTCTATGATATTGAGCTCTTCTAATTGATATACACCTCAATCAATACAAAAAATCTAGTGAACCAAAAAAAAAAACATTTCACATTACAGATCAAAAAATATTGTTTAATTATTAAAGGTACATGAAATAATTAATTACAAATAAATAGAATGAAATACAAATCTCAAATGGTTAGGAAATAAGGTGAAAAAAATTCATCTTTATGAAATCAAAATAATAAAAATTAAAAAACCTATAATTACATATAACATTTTGGAGATAAAAAGGATTGATTCTAGTCTAGAACTGCTCACCAAATAGTAGGGACTAGAACCTGGTTCTCTTCCAGTTCTCTGCTAAACACTTAAAACTAGGATTCAAGTCCCACATTCAAACCAGTAGATGTCAAGTCCTGATTTCATTCAATTCTAATTTCTCTCACTGAGCAAGGCCCAAAGAAGTTGAATGCATCTAGTCGACAAAGGGCTTTAGTGAGTTTCCATGAGGATCTTTCGGGACAAAGCTTCATTTGGTGTTGGCATGTCTAATTTGCTATTTAATTTTGGTTTTGTTAGATAGTAAATGTTAGATTTTGAGTTTCTACAACGACAACTATTGACTTTTTGTAAGATGTAGTGAACTTTAAGTATAACTCATTGAACAACTTTTTAAAGAAAAGAAATTCAAAGTTGATAAAAATAAAAGCATTGTTCATCAAGTTGTGGTGCACAAATGCCAAGATGGGAACTAACAGTCCAGCAATTCTAAGAAGATTCTAAGGCTATCTTCAATGGAGAGTAACCCACTTAGGTACTCCTAGTGCCACATTAGCAGAAACGCAACTTGCAGCTATTCTCTATGGTTTTTGAGTAACTCGCTTGGGTTTCTACTCCACATTTTATAATTAGAATGTGTCCCAGTTGGACCCCACATGCCATTATTTTATCATAGGTGATTCTTTATTCATATTATTGTAATTTGAAAATTATAACTTATATTATTGTACTTTATAGTTTAATTAAATACATAATTAGCATAGTTAAGCTTAAATTTTAAGACATTTAATAGACAACGATATTTCAATCCATGAAGCTTCTCCAACCTTTCCAACAACGGAGTCTAGATCGACGTTGGTCTTTGCGGACATTAAGATGTCTTCTTTTTCATCCCACTTTACCTCTTGTGATGCCGGTTTTTGTGAACAAACTTTCTCACTACTTGTTCACTTTCTTTATTAGGTCCATTTTCTTCTAAATTTATTTGACTCAGGTAGTGGGAAGTTTGAGAACTCATATGCGTAGGATATTGCATAGAATATGACAGATTATAAGAGATTTCTATTTTACCCATCCATCTCATATATGATCTAGGAACGGGGGAAGATGTTTGATAGTTAAAAAGGAAAGTGATTCTGAGAAGATGGATAATTTCGGTGAGTATATTATGGGTAAGAATAACAATTTGGATCATTTTGAAAGTTGTAAAAATTATACGGCTCCAGAATGGGGGCATTTGAGGGGAATTTGGACTTCTTTTCGTGTGAAAATAAAGAGATATTTTGGCCAACTATAAGAATGGTTTTGGCTCCCCAAAAATGACCTAATATTTACAGATAACTTTTTTATCATTGAAAAATATTGTTGCTAATTTAATTGCCAATTTTATAGTCCTGGCTCATGTCTTTCCATGCCCAACTTTTCATTCTTTCAAGCCAAAAAAATGAAGCGAACAATTATTTCTAGGTCTCGAAAAAAAACAGGAATTACAACATAAAGTCGCCCAAATACTATTACTTACATCCATAGTGTATGTAATGACGCACCAGACTTAGCTTTCCTTCGCTACATGTCACGTGTTTCGTTGCCCAACATTTTGTGAGTTGCACAGGGACTGAGGCCTCGAGTTACTGCATAGAGTAACCCTGATATCGGTCTCCATTTTTTACATTGTTTGCTCCTTTCTTTGTGCCTTCTCTACCATATCAGATCCCAGTGTATTGGAATAACCCTTAATAACAATTATATAATATATCATTGATTGCCTTTCCTTTACTTTAAAGTAAACGATGTATTTTTCCATCTATTGCAACTGTGTTTTACTAATTGTTTGCTTGTTTTAGTGGTGACTTTTGTTTTTTTTTTCCCTTTTTTTTTCATTTGCTAGCCATGTAACAAGGCCTAATTCAACGTCAATTGGTAGCAATTGTTTTAGTGTTATTTTTCCTGAAGTTTTTGTTGCTTTATCTTTTCTTCGTTGTTGGGCAGCTATGTTGGCCATATTTTTCCTAGCTTAAATTTTCCTATTGTAGACTTCAACACAGTGAGCCTCTGTCGATTAACATGGTTCATGTTATTGTGTTCCTGCGTGACATCACTTGAAGTCCTAGGCTTTTTTTTTTATTATTAGAAACTTTGAAAGAAGAGGGGAGGCAACATCCTTGGGTATCTCAGCTTAGTTTTATTTTAGGTTTTATTGTTTTAGTTTACTAAAGGCCGTTTACTTTAATTCTCTCCCATAAACATTGATTTCAGTATTTTGAATGCCATTCCAGTGGAAGTTTTCGCTACTTAGTTCAATTCCTCTTTTAGTTCTTGTTATTAATTAAATAGGTTCCTACTAAGTTCTTCCCTTGTCTCTCCATCTTCACTAATGTTGAAAGTTTTTTTTCCGATTATTTCCAAGCCAAAGGGCTCAATTGGATACAAGTAATAACAAGAAAACTACAAACAAAAACACAATAATCTGACAATTAAATTAAATATCATCAACTTAGAAGACTCCTACCCCTCCACCTCTGTTCCCTTCTGCAAATGTTATCACCAATGGGGACTAGCAACTCTAGTGAGCAGACAAAAAGTGCAAGGATCCAACAAAGACGAGACAACTGTACACAAGCATATTCATTCACAGCCTTTACACGTGCCTGCTTCCTCCATCTGATGATGACATCTCAAGCCTCAAAGAGCTAACATGTATAGGCAAAGAGCAGTAGTCTAAGTGCAAGACTCCACCATGGCAATTGAGCTTTATGTCTTTATATATGACCAAGCTTCTACCAAAGTCTTCTTCCAATATTCATCCCTTTAGTCTTCTTCTTTTCTACCAAATAAGTCCCTTGATTTGCTGACCTATGCCTCACACAAATCAGCACCTGCCACCTGCTCGACAAAAATCCTCATAGAATGTCTCAACCTTGCTTTGGTTCTGCCAAATGAATTCATGTTTCGGATGGAATTAAATCCATCACAAAGTTGGGTCTCGATCATCATCACCCATCACTGGTGACTTAGCAAACTTTTCAATGTGGATAGATGCTTTAGCGACTGAATGACAGCCATCTGAGGCACCACTGCATGAGTGAGATGTCTTATTCGTTTTGATCAACTTCTTCCTGCTCTCTTTTCATGTCGACCCAGTTCTAATTATCCTCCTCTTTATGTCTGAGCTAGCTCCTCTAATCTTCCAAACAGCCACTTTCGTGATGGCTGAGGCAAAACCTCAATGTGGTGAGTTATTATTCCCTTTTGCTTTTGATGCTAGCAATTTCTTGTTTCGTTTCAAACTCCCAATCATTCTTGCTACAACTGCTTTCTTATTTCCAATTACTGACAAGCCCAAGAGTTTTCCTATGTGAAGAGACTCCTTGGCAATTCTTTGAATGCTATCTGAGGTCTGACTAGATGACTGAGATACAAGTTGTCTGCTACTCGTTTTATGGTTGCCTTGGGGATGTTTGCTGGATCTCTTCTTTTTCCCTTTGATGCGTCGCAAAAGTACAGGATTTAATTGGGACTCGAATCCTGGAGGTTGTGGCAAAGCATCTTCATTTTGCTTACTTCGAAATTCCTCTTCCCCCAATGGTTGAATATTAATTTCATTACTAGGGGAGAAAACAGATGATTATCATTATCACTTCTCTTGAAACCTGGGGGTTGCTTATCATTTATTTCTGGCTCCTTATGTTCTGCATCAGCTTCCAATGAGAATAAATGCTGAGTGGTTTTGAAGATTTCCTCTGAATAGCCATTTTGGCTAAAACAGGCTGTTTTGGTCCTTGATTGAGTGTGAATGCTTTCAAGTGGGTTGTCCTCTAGCCTTTCATCTTCCCTTGCAGTATTTGAATTGATTTGACTTTTTGAAGTCTCATTAACTTCTTCCCAAACCTGCTCAGCATTAACGATGACATCCCTTCTCCAATTACTGCACTCCACCTCATCATCCAATGCCACCTCATCATCCAATGCCACCTCATCATCCAAATCCTCGAAGCCCACCACTCCATGGTTGGAATCCATAGCTTCAGCTAGAGGAGATGAACATGGTATGTGAGCTGGCTGAATCACTTGGACAGATGGTCCCACTTCTTTGATCTTGAGTCTATATCCAGAATCTTCAATCGGAAGGATAACATCTGCTTCTATTTTGTGGAATCTGTCTGTATAAATAAGAACTTTCATTGAATCAAAGGAGTCGGTCCTTGCAATGGATTTGCCCAAACAAACAATTCTTCCCCAAATATCGGCAACTTTTTTGAAATTATCCCATGTCCATCCATGGGGAGGAACTCCAAAAATCTCAATCCAGACTCTTCTCGTTTCATAGTAATCATACTTGTCCCATTTCTTTACAGGGACAAACCACAAATCAAGCTCTTCATGGTTGCTTAACACTTCTTCCAAACGATCTTGTGTAGGAAAAGTCAGGATGAATTGAAAACTGCTTAAGGAGCAAATTTTGGTACATTCCCCAAACCCACTTATCAAAGCTAAGGATGAATTGAAAGTTTATTACTTCTTGATTTGTTCTACTAATTTGCCTGTTGGTAGTTAGTCAATTCTTAAATTTAATCATGTTTAGACTAGATTTGGTTTTATACATATTGAATCATTCATGTTTAATTGTTTATTGCTCTAAACTTGGTTATTATGGGTTAGTAATTAGTGTAGTAGCATAAATTCGATCCCATCCTTATGGAATCGACCCTCTACTGCTATGGATGACTTGCAGTAGAACTATATGTCCTTTTAGGAGCGTACGCTTCATCTAGAAGAACAAGATGTTCCAAACATTAGTGCATCAATAAGTGTAATGGAAGACTCTATTTGTTGGAGTCGTCATATTATGGTTCTTTATACCAATAGATCTACAACATGGAGCACACATACTATTCCCTTAGATATCCAAAAGCCTTGGGAATTTGATTAGATTTGGCAACTTGATACCATGCCTACACTTAAGGTTTTTCTATGGCAATTTGTCACAATGCTTTAGTTATCCTAGCTAACTTGCTCATAAAGGGTTGACTTTAGACGTAATATGTCCTCTTTGTTAGCCTAAATTGAAGTCTACAAGTCATTTCTTTCACCAATGTGTCATAACTAATGGTATTTGGAATTTGACGTTTTAATACAAGTGCATTGAGTTAAATATTTCTCAAGTTAGAATTATGACAATCTCTGAGTTTCCAAATTATGATATAACTCAAACGAATTCTAATTAGATTAATTACATTTTTTCCCTTTTATATAGTATTTGGAAGACTCACAATGCTGTTGGGTTTAAAATAAAATTTATGATTCTATAGGAGTTATTATTAATGCAAAAATAAATTAAGTTGAAGGCTAGGAAAATATTTAATTTGGATGCAACATTTTCACTTCATACACACTAGGCATCTTCACTGTATCAACACTCTCATTCGAGTTTTAAGCCCACATCTATCGTCAGTTGGCCAGTATCGGGAAGATTCATCTCAATCAACTTTGATGGATCTAATTAGGGGTGTACAAAATCGGTTAACCGGAGTTTTGGTTAACCGAAAATCAGCCAACCGATTTTTCGGTTCAAAAAAGCTTTCGAACCATAACCGAACCGAAAATTTCGGTTAACTGTTTTTCGGTTAACCGAAAATTTTGGTTCATCTCAAACCCGAACCGTAACCGAACCGAAAAAGTCGGTTTATCGGTTTTTCGGTTCAGGTACCGGTTAACCATTCATAAATAATAAAAAACGTATACTTTCTTACCAAATTTTTTTATTTTTTTATGTTTAAATTCTTTTTATAAAAATTAAACTTTGGTTACCATTTGTAAATAATGAAAAAGTCCACTTTCCTACTTAAATTTTTTCTTTTTTTATTTATAATTTTTTACAAAACAAAATCATTTTTGGTTTGGTTAACAGAAATTTCAAATTGTCCAAACCATAACCAAACTGAAAATCAAAATTTTTTTTGGTTCGGTTAACCGCGCCGATTTTTTTGAAAAATTTGTTCGATTAACTAGTTTTTTGGTTCGATTTTTCTGATTTTTTTGGTTCGGTTTTCGGTTTCGGGTTGTTTTGCACACCCCCAGATCTAATGTCCTTGTTCAACAACTAGAGATGTTGGGAAGGAACATTCCTTCAAGGTGGAAATTTTAATCTCAGAATAGCCTGAGTTTTAGTAATGGTGTATGTATAGCAATCCAAGCAACATATCCTTTAGCTGCCCTTGAAGGTGATAATTAGGTGTTTATCAAAGCCTTAAAGGGAGAAGTGTAATTAGGTGCTTCTCAAAGCTTTAAAGGGAGAAGTTCAAAATCCTTGTGAAATTCAATTTTTAGTTTAAGATAAAAAAAACTACCTCATCTATTGCAATCTGTTCATAACCGCTATATTTTTAGATGAATGAATCGTGCAACAAATTAGTCAGCAACGTTTGGTCATCTTTTAGGTCTCTATTCCTTATATGTCTTTTCTTTCCATCCTATTTGAAGGGGGAAGTTCAAAATCCCTGAGCCTTAGATAGTACTTTGAGGATATTCTAACCGAAAACTTGATCAACTAGGCTTCCAATCCTCTTAGCCGCAACCTAGCTTCCACTAGGGGAAAAAGGGCAAGAAATTTGATCTCATACTATCTCCAAATAAGAAATAGCAATCTTATGAGATCAAATCATTTAGGAAACAAACTCTATCTAACCACCAGAAGTGTACTAGAATAATATCTTAGAAGATCCTTAGCAATCCTCTATAAATGCAGGTTAAGGCATGATCAAAGGCAGGTTGTGCAACCTTAGTCTTTATATAGAGTTGAGCAAGACCAGGTACCTAGTTGGATTTTTAGGAGCCGAAACTAGACCCGATCGGAATCGGGTCCTAGAATTTGGACCCAATTGGGTTCGGGTTCAATTCTGGGTACCTGGTTCCTAAGTAATGTTTTTTTTTCTTCTCATTTTTCTCTAAGAAAATAGGGAGAGGGAGGGATTGAAGAAAGTTAAGACTCATATGTAAATTTGAATTCTTGAAATTCAAATTATAAGGCTAATCAAATACCCAATAGGCAGTAAAAAATATTCATGTACTCTAAAATAAACTAAGAGAATTGGAGACAATGTTAATTAAAATTCCGCAAATCAAGATTACAAATCGAACGAGAAATCTAAAATTTTTTTAATTCACTTGAAATAGAGATAGAGAGAGAGAGGGAAACTGTCAAAATAATATAAAAAGAAAGGCATAGTAAGTAACAAGACTCATAAAGAGAAGAACCAAAGCTTGAAGGAAAAAATGCGTGGTGGTTGAGATATATAAAGAGTAAGTTGGGGATAAATTGAAAACAAAAAACACAAAGAGTTAAACTGAGGTGGTTGGCAATCAGATCTCGATGCAAAAAATACGTCACTTGAGGAATAAGGGTTTACTTTTTATATTTATTCATCAAAATTCTTTAAATTTTGACTGGGTATCCGGTACTGGGTCCGGGTCCGATTCCAAAATTTATGGACCTGGTTATAGCTGGGTCCTAAATTTTGGAACTAGTCTAACAGGGTTTGGATCCGTACTCGCTTGATCCAAACCGGTTCTAGGTACTCGATTTTTTTGCTCACCCCTACTTTATAACTTGATCATCGAAGGATTTTAATTTTGTGGGGGGGGGGGACTACCTTATCCCTTTCAAGAGTTGCGTTGCAAGTTTCCAACATTGTTCTCCATCCCACCCCAAAGTCCATATCATGCAACCGAGGAAGACACAATCCCCCCCCCCGAGTTGAAACATTTTGGCATCATCTATGATGACTTAAAAAAGGCACTCCCCCAAAGACAATCGCAAAGGGAAAGAGAAAGCTGGGGATAAATTCAACACCTGAAGAGTAACTTTTACAAGATGGTTATGTTGTAGAAGATGCATGTGAAAGAACCGATCCTAACCAGTCTCTACCCATACTACTTCCCCGGAAAAGGCCAATTGTAGGAGGTTGGGAGAACTTCCAAAGATAGCCTAGGCAGGTAGTCAAAATTGAGGTCAATGAGGCCCTAGAAGGAGCCTTAGGTCCGTTAATGGCAGAAATCATGTCCCTAAAGGAACGAGCTTATCCATCTTTGCCTAACAAGCTTGGAACCTCAAAGTAATCAATCAAGGACCGTTTAGGCCCCTTATCACACAACTAAAGTCACCTATTTTTATGGGACTAAAGGTTGAAGGATTACAAGATCTACGTACAATCTCTGATCCCAACTAAAACTTCAATTATTTTCATAGCAAAATCCTAGTTGTCTACTAAGTCACGCTCGGTAAAGGTTTCGCCTCTCAATTCTCCCCTAAACCTGAATAATAATGGATGAACGCTCTTTCGAGCATTTCATCGAGCATGTGGTGTGCAGAGTAGAATTCATAATCGCAGGCATGAAGAAAGCGATGGTCTGGGGCTAATTCATGATTCAATAAACATAATCCGCTTCAATCCCAACCTAAGTTGGGAGATTAGCCACAAATCATACTGAACTCCAACAATTCAATAATCAATGTACTAAGCATGATTCAAGCAAACTCTAAAAACACAACGAAAGGGAGAGAGAATCAGAGAACAAACTTGGATTGATTGTTGAATCGAAGTAGAATTAATCTTCCAATATCATAAATTGAATCAAAAGGAATAATTAAACTCTCCTAAGAAAACCCTCAAAACCACCTCTAAGAGATACTCTAGAGTAAAGAAAACCAACGCATGAGATGCTTCGAAAACCGCCGTCCCAAAGAGTTTAAGTCGCCACGCATGAAAAGGGGGGAATTCGCCGAGTGACCACTTTTGTGACTTTAAACTCGCGTCTTTGGCACTCCTTTCTACTAATAATCAATAATCCTTTTATTCCTTTATTAGAATTCCTAAACATACAAAAAGATGTAGAATGAGCGAAATATGTACTGAAGGAGCCCGATTTGGCCATTCCTCAATAAGATAGAACATGAAAACAAGGGGAAGGGGGATAAAGTCGGGGCCAAAATAAGGTCCAAAAATAGGTTTATCAACTCCCCCAGGCTTACTTCTTGCTTGTCCCCAAGCAAGACTAGTTCATGAAACACCGATGAGGGAGATGAGCCTCTAGCTATGCTCTTCCTCAGGCAAGAGATGAATGATCAACAAACCAAGATAACTATGCATTAAAGGTGGCCAGGTTAAGGTGTGAAACAATTTGAATATAACATGCACACTCCCTTCCGTGAAGCCCCCTAACCAAATGCAACACATCAAATGCCTTAGTATCGAAGCACATAACAAGACGAGACCTTCCTCGATGAATGGTGAGTAAGTAAGACTGGTAGAAACTCACTTTGGGACAAAGTAGAACACTCCCCTCAATGTATTTAGAATATGTAATAAGGGTGCACTCAATACTTTATCCAATCAGGCAAATTACCATAAGCTTGGTAGAGTTCTCGATTCTCCATCACCTAATGCAAAATGCAATATGCCAATCATGAGGACTTATAAAAAGGGCGTAATGGGGCCAAAGGTGAAAGGGTGAGAAGTGGAGTAAATTTAGGAAGAGTGGAGCTAATAGACAAAGGACTAGGGAGCAAAAAATATTTCCACAACTTATGTCAAATCAGTGACTTCACACCACATTTAAAATTGAGAAACACACCCCATAACAACCGCAAGAGGGAATTTAACAATCTCATTGTCATACCCCCATGCCAAACACTTTATTCACAACTTCTCTATTTCTTTCTTCTCTTTTTTTTCAACATTTTTTTCTTTTATTTCTTTTCTTTTCTTTTCTTTGAGAAGCAGAAGCAAGGTACATGTGAATGGCATGGGATCCACAAAATCAAGGAATAATTCCTCATTAGCAAACCACTAAATAAGCACCCAAGGTGAACCAACCTCTAAAGCAAATCCAACTCAACATGGAAGTGTTGCTCCACTAGACCTTGACAAGGATATAAGAAATATCGATAGGCCAAGTGGGTAGTGCGTACGGTGCAACAACGAAAACAAAGGGAAAGGCATAATGGGCTAGCAACGAGGATAGTGCATATTAATGGGTGGCCTTTTGGCTCATGTGGCTAAATGGAACAAAAATTTCCTCAATCATATTAACACATGCACATGCTGAATACGATTTCAAAGAGAATAAGACCAAGGTTTAGAGATGTAATCCTAGATGAGTCACACATGAAAGAAAGTATGAGACTATATGCCATGAATAGTCATTAGGCTCAAAGTCTCACAGGTAAGTCTACCATAGTCAAACAATTTACTCCAAGGTATATCCCACTTATCAAGGTCAATCAAGCCAAGTCACATGAATCTCAAGGGCAATATGACATACAACATAGGGTAGGGAAATGTCAATATTAAAATACAGTTTCACAAAAATTCACACAATAACAAGTCACACTTCAACACACAGATCAACCTGATCAATCAATCATCACCCCTTGTATTCTCTTCATAAGAAGGGTTTTCGCACACATTCATTCAAAAGCAATAAATCTAACTAAGAAAGCGTTAAAGGATATAAGGGGAAATGTAGAGAAAGCTTATGAATATCCCCACTCGATCATTTCTCCTTTCTGAGAAGCAAAATCTAGCCTATATGCTCTAAACTACATGCTCTAATAAACGAAAAATGTAAAAACAATCTAGTGAAACTATATGAAGTCCTATCTATATGATGCAAATGCAAGTGGCGTCAATCGACCCAGTCCTGAGATCCACAGTTTCACCCAAAGAACGACAAGCTCACCCCCTCATGCTTGAGATTTTCATTGTCCTTAACGAAAAGAAATAACAAGAGAAGGGTAAACTCAGGGATCGAATGGTGACATGGGAAGGACAGGGGTGGGGTGACACTTTTTTTTTAGAGAACATAAATGCATTGGGTTGCCTCCCAAGAAGCGCTTGTTTTAGGTCCTAAGCTCAACCCTTACCTCAGGACGGGGATGGGTGAGGTGATGGAAATGCGGAACAGTGGTGCATCCATCACCTTTCCAGGGTAGAAATTAGTCATCGGTGCTTCCCAAGAGGTGTCATCCTTCCAAGTAGGCCCTCTAAAATGAGGAGTAGTCAATGGAGGGTGAGAGGGCAAGACTATTGTCCTAATATGTGGTCTCCCGTCCCAATCACTCAGCTCGACTTTGGACATAGTCGGGGGAAGGCTGGAAAGAGGAGGGACTGCGGGGACGGACTGGGCATCGGGGGTAGAAAGAGGTGTGAGCGAAGGGAATCAGAAATTGACCCTTTCCCCATACATCGTGAATGACATGGTGCCAGTCGGCATATCAATCGCTGCCCCAGCAGTCACAAGGAATGGGCGACCTAGGATGATGGGGACCGGGAGGTCCTCATCCGTGTCAAAGACGACGAAGTTACACGGAATGAGGAACTTGCCCACCTGGACTGGAACATCCTCTAGAATGCTTGTAGGTTGCCTGGTGGAGCAATCTGCTAGCTGAATAGATATGTCAGAGGGCTTGAGGTCTAATAGGTGTAGCTTCCAGCAGAGAGAGAGAGGCATGAGGCTCACGCTAGCACTCAGATCATAGAGAGCTATCTCAATCTACATATCCCCAATGCATCACGGGATAGAAAAGCTACCAGGATCCTGCAGCTTGGATGGCGACCGCCTCTGGAAGAGCGCACTGCAGGATCTGCCAATGGGGGGCACTGAAGCTTCCCCAGGTTCTTCTTTCTTAGACAAGAGCTCTCTAAAAAATTTTATATGGGCAGGTGCTTCCTTGAGAGCATTCAAGAAGGGTTTACTAACATAGATTCGGCACAGGGTATCCAGGAATCGCACGAATCTGGGTTCAAGTTGAGATAGCTTGGACCATACGAGCCTCTGAGGGTAAGGCATTGGTGGCTGGTAGAGGCGAGCTGGGAGTGGATGGCTAGTCTCCTGAGTAGAGCTTGAGTTCTCTTCTCTCTTCTTTCCCCCTGTTCTCCAAAAATGAGGAACTGGAACTAACTCCTGGAGAACCATCACTTGACTCTCCTCTATCCCTTCTCCCATTGCGGAGATGGAATTGATGTGACCTCAGGGGTTAGTCTCGGGCTGGCCTGTGAGATGCCCATGAGGCTGAGACAGGTGGCTTACCTTTTGAGCGATCTGAGCAATCTGAATCCATCGTCTTCTGATGGGTGGCCATGGCATCGAGCCTAGAGGTCAGTAAATTGATCGATCCACCAAGAGTTTCATTAGTCTTGGTTTGAGCCGCTATGAAGCGCTCTATGAGACTTTCCATGTGGGACTTGGGTTCAGGAGGTGGATGGGGTGGATTATAGAAAGCTTTGTTGCAAAAACCAGGTGGCTGTGAAGAACTCTGGGGGTGGGGGTTGGGATTTTTGTAAAGGGGATTTGGGTGACTCTTCCAACCCTGGCCATAGGTAGTAGAGTGGGGGTTATTTTGTGGTGGAGGGTTAAAGTTGTGAAAGGCGTTGACGTGTTCAATGCTAGAGGGAGCATTGTAACACTCAACGGTAGTATAACCCTGTACACCACAGGTCTCGCAATAAACATAGCCCCCCTATGGATGGCCTTGTAGAGGTGCATGATGAGGCAGCCACTCAATCAAGTCGCTGTGCTAGGGCGTCCACCCTGCTGGCCAAGAGTGTTACAACGTCCACCTCATGTCGGCCACTGCCCCTCTTAGGAGTGGATTTCTCGCTCGACCAGTGGTAGTTGTTGGAAGCCATCTCTTCCAACAAGGTCTTTGCCGCATCAATAGACTTCCCCATAAGAGCACCGCTCGATGCAGCATTTACTGAGATTTTCACTGACCGCTCCAACCCATTGTAGAATGTGTGGATTAGGAGCCAGTCAGGAACTGCATGGTGAGGGCATTTCCGCTGGAGGTCTTTAAACCTCTCTCAGGCCTCGTATAGTGACTCCCCATCCTGCTGGGTGAAGGATGTGATGTCCATCCTCAACTTGGCAGTCTTGCAAGGTGAGAAGTATTTGCTGAGGAAGGCCTTTAAGAGAGCCTCCCAGGTGGTGAATGAGTTGGACTCCTAGTTTTGTAGCCAGTCACTGGCTCTATCCCTCAGTGAAAAGGGGAAGAGCCTCAGTCGAATCGCATCGGTGGACACCCCATTGAGCTTGATGGTGTCACACTTCGCAAGAAATTTGCGAAGGTGCACATTGGGGTTGTCCGAGGGGTGTCCGCCGAACTGGTCCCGCTCCACAAAGGTGATGAGCGCAGGGCTAAGTTTGAAGTTGTTACCTTCGACCGTCAGGTTCACAATAGATGATGTGATACCTGACGCTTGTGGTAGAGCGTAATCGCGCAACACCCTCTGGTCTTACCCCGCCATCACTGCTTCTGCTTTCTTCCTCCTTCTCGCTTCTCTGCTATGTTGGCATGTTGCTGCTTCTATCTCAGGATCAAATGGGACAAGGTCTTTATCCCCTTGACTCCTTCTGCGCATAAAAGAGCAAACACTATACCTAGTGTAAAAGGTATCAAGGAAAAGGAAAGGAATGAGTAAACTACAAAAAGGGAAAATAAAGGTCTAGTCTAGAGTATCCTAATCAGTTCCAATATCGAAAGAAGGTCCCCGACAATTTTCGCAAGTGCACGGTGCCAGTCGTAGCTAGCAACGGCACGTACGGGTCGTATTCCACAGGGAGCTTGCTTTCGATTACCAGACTAATTTAAATGGTCAATCTAGACCACTTAAGTTGTAAGTTTGTATTTAAACTACAGGGATGCTAATAACTAAAGCATTGAATCAAGCAGTAGAGTATTAAAGTACCTATGTTGAGATATCAACACAATTATGCTAGTGAATCAGTCGTTAACCCCAATCAAACGGAACTAAGCATGTGTTTATGAATGGAAAGACTGTCAATTAAGCGCATCTCCTCCCTCTCTCGAGGGTCGAAGACTAATCCTACAACTAAAGTCACCTATTTTCATGAGACTAAAGGTTAAAGGATTACAAGATCTACAATCTCTGATCCTAACTAAAACTTCAATTATTTTCATATCAAAATCTTAGTTGTCTACTAAGTCACACCAGGCAAAGGTTTCATCTCTCAAGGCTCCCCTAAACTCGAATAATAATGGATGAACACTCTTTCGAGCATTTCATCGAGCATGTGGTGTGCAGAGAAGAATTCATAATCGCAGGCATGAAGAAAGCAATGGTCTGGGGCTAGTTCATGATTCAATAAACATAATCCGCT
Source organism: Selenicereus undatus (assembly GCA_017589665.1). Lineage (NCBI taxonomy): Eukaryota > Viridiplantae > Streptophyta > Magnoliopsida > Caryophyllales > Cactaceae > Selenicereus > Selenicereus undatus. The sequence continues at coordinate 76,614,758 of JACYFF010031954.1, read as the reverse complement.
TCAATCCGAACCTAAGTTGGGAGATTAGCCGCAAATCATACTGAGCTACAACAATTCAATAATCAATGTACTAAACATGATTCAACCAAACTCTAAAACAACAACGAAAGGGAGAGAGAATCAGAGGACAAACTTGGATTGATTGTTGAATTGAAGTAGAATTAATCTTCAACAACAACAAAACAACAACAAACTCCCAGTGTGGGTCCTGCTTTCACGGGGTCTGGGGAGATCCAGCTGTAAGCAACCTTACCTCTACCGGTATTTCTACCCATAGAGAGGTTGGTTCCATACGACCCACCAAAACGGTAGAATTAATCTTCCAATATCATAAATTGAATCAAAAGGAACAATTAAGCTCTCCTAAGAAAAACCTCAAAACCACCTCTGAGGGATACTCTCTAGTAAAGAAAGCCAATGCATGAGATGCTCCAAAAACCGTCGTCCCAAAGAGTTTAAGTCGGGACGCATGACAAGGGGGGGAAGCACGACTGTGCCTGGCGGTACAGTGTAGCCGTGCCACCCAGGCTAAGGTGGCACGGTCATGCCACCCAGCACGGGGTGGCCATGCCACCCTACTAGCCAGTGCTTGTCGGTTCTTCGGCATGGCATGACTGCCGAATCTCTGGAACTTTTTTGGGACGCTGAGTGACCACTTTTGTGACTTTAAACCCACCTATTTGGCACTCTTTTCGACTAATCATTAACAATCCTTTTATTCTTTCAGTAGAATTCCTGAAAATACGAAAAGGTGTAGAATGAGCAAAATATGTACTAAAGGAGGCCGATTTGGCCATTCTTCAACAAGATCGAACATGAAAACAAGGAGAATGGGGATAAAATCGGGGCCAAAATGAGGTCCAAAAATAGGTTTATCATAGGCCAATGATGAGAGAAGACATCCTAGAGTCTAATGCCCCCAATTCATAATCACTTGATTAGCCCAAACAAACTACCCATTAATAAGATTTAGTAAAAATTAATAATTGAAGCGTTACCACCATCCAAGGTTGGACAAGGCTAAGTTAGGAACTAAGGGCTTGTTCTTTTCGTGGGTCAATCCACTTTTACCCACTTCAACCTACTTCAACCTACTTCAACCCATTTCAACCTACTTCAACCCACTTGAAAAAAAAATACCAACTTCAACCCACTTCAACCCATTTCAACCTACTTCAACCCACTTCAACCAACTTCAACCCACTTCAACCCACCCCTTCATAATTTTAATAATTTGTAAAGTATCATGTGAGATTTAGAGCCTATTGTTTTCGTGGGTAAATTAGGTAGGTAAAAGGGTGAAGTAGGTTAAAGTTGGTTGAAGTAGGTTAAGGTAGGTTGAAGTTGGTATTTTTTGTTTGAAAGTGAGTTGAAATAGGTTGAAGTAGGCTGAAGTTAGTTAATGTTGGTTGAATTTGGTATATTTTTTATGTGGTGGGTTGAAATGGATGAAAATAATGAGAATGTCATTAATGTGTGATAATTTATGAAGTTATCCAAATTTTGTGAAATTTTTGTTTGTTATTTTTTATTTTACTTTTTTTAATTTTTAATTTTTAATTTTTAGTTTTTATTTTTTCTTTTTCATTTTTCATTTTTTTTGTTTTAATTTTTTTATTTTTTACTATTTTATTATTTTATTTTTTTAATTTTTAATTTTTAATTTTTTTAATTTTAATTTTTAATTTTTAATTTTTAATTTTTAATTTTTATTTTTTTT
>JACYFF010031954.1:76571795-76593038 GCA_017589665.1 Selenicereus undatus | reverse complement strand
CTACTTTTAGGGACCTTATTATGTGAATCATGCTTTGTGTCCTAAATAAGAGTTTTAGAGGACACTGTGAAGTTTTCATATTGGGGTTTTATATCTCATTTGGAGGTTGGGAGTGAAAGATATGAATTTTCTAATGCAGACCATCTATCGGTAACATGAGTGAATGCAGAAATTGAGACATTTGAAAATATTTTCAGAAGTTTCTATATAATTATGGGTATTGCAAGGAAATTACAAAGTGTAGTGAGTTCAACAAGTTTGTTAGTGTACAAAAGCTTACTTGGGTTGAAAACTGAGTTACATGAGTATGAAAATGAAATTTGGGAAGTGAGCAGATTATTAACTCAAAATCAGTGTCCTTTGGACCAAGTTAGGGTGTTATATGAGCTTTTATGAACCTTGCAGCACCCTTTATGGCATAAACCATTTGTCACGCATTTCAGAGGCGTTAACCATTTTATTATCCTTTTCAGAAGCTTCACTCTTTCCTTTATCCATTTCAGAAATATCAGCAAACCATGTGCCAGTTATATCAATTAAAATCTTTTCATTATTACCTCAATCATTTTCATTTGGTCTATTTTGCTTCAATTTGTATTATTTCAAGTTCAATAACCCTAACAGATTTATTATTCAAATCATTTTGGTTTAACTTGTCTTATATCGAATTATTGGAACTGTAGGAGTCTTTTTAAATAAATCATTTATGTCAGTGAATATGATTTACTCGGTGAATATGGTTTACTAACTACGTTTACCTATAATTATATTTCTTTAACAGAATCGAGGCCTAGTCTATCGTTTCTATTGTGCATAAGTATTATCAAGTGAAATATCATTTTAAAGACTTCAGGTACGTCCATTGCCTGTATCTTTAGAAATCAGAGTGTATTTATCAACGTTATCATGTTTTGGTAAGTACATCAATGAATCAGTTTACACAGTGATTTATCAGTTAATTAGTGACCCCATCAGTTATCATCTATAGGGCATTCGCCCTTCAGTTACCCGCGCGGCTTCAGGCCAGGTCCCCGATCGGCTTGGCAGGTGTACACCTATCCATAGATCGTAACGGTATCAAGGGGTTCACTATCAGATAATAACTAGCAATACAGCTTTACATTTATTTCATTCACTGTTTTAACTTAAAATGAATTGCAAAGCGGGCCCAATCAGTGTTCAATGATCATTTAACAATTCAGGAATGCATGTACTGAGCTTCGGCTCACAGTTCGAAATGTTTTTCATGTTTTGTTTTAGGCAAATGCTTAGAGTATTGCCCTCATGCCAGCAAATCAGCCGAAGAGAATAAGTGAAGCAAGGAAATCCAGATGGATCAGAAGTAATGCCGTATATGCATACTCTAACGTTGTATTTTGAATTCTTCTGTGGATGAAGATGTAGATTACATGGTGAATTATTTCACTACAGTTTATAAACTTTACATTGGTTAACACTTGATTGTGAATGGATAATTATATGTGAATGTGTACAGTGGAGGTTATGCTTAACTGTGTTATGTTTAGCACTCATGTTTTAAGCCTTGTCCTTTTGGACGGCGGTAATGCCCCTATCATTGGGTTGTCTAGATTTTAATTAAGGAGAATATAAACAGTGAAACATGTTTAATTTGGGGCGTTACATTTCCATTGGGTTTCGCGTCGAGAACTAGTAAACCTATTATGTTTTTAAGAAATGTTTACGTTGAAAGTTTACAAGGAACCTTGTTTGCCTTATAAACGAGCCAAGTGCTTAAAATTTGAATAGTAGCAAGTTTGGAACGTTTTAAGCCTTCAGTTTACTGGTACGCCCTCCTTTGAATTTAAAAAGGGGTTGAAACGAGTTATAAAATGACAACTGAGGACTTTATTACAAACCTAGTTTGAGTTAAATGTTAACTAAGTACTCTATGTTCCAAATGGGTTTCGTTTTACGAATTAGTAATCGTATTACGTTTATTAAAAGCTTTTTATTTAAAAAATGAAGTCGTTTTATGAAATAACAAACGTATTACGTTTTTAAGAAGCTTCCAAGTTAGAAACGGAGCTGTTTTATGATTTAGTAACCTTATTACGTTTATACGAAGCTTTCAAGTAAGAAACGATGCCGTTTTTTGATTTAGCAAACCTTATTATGTTTATACAAAGCATTTAAGTTAGAAATGAAGTCATTTTACGATTTAGCAAATTTATTACGTTTATATGAAGCATCTAAGTTACAACTAAGTCGTTTTGTGATTTAGTAAACGCTTTACGTTTATAAGAAACTTTTATGTTAGAAACGACATCTTTTTACGATCTAACAAACGTATTGCGTTATTAAGAAGCTTTTAAGTTTAAAACGAAGTCGTTTTGCATATTAACAAGCTTATTACGTTTATAAGAAGCTTTCAAATTTCAAGCGAAGTTGATTTACATGTTAGCAAACCTATTACGTTTATGAGAAGCTTTTAAGCATTGCGAAGTCGATTTACGTGTTAGCAAACTTATTCTGTTTATAAGAAGTTTTTAAGCCAAAAACGAATGAGCTATAGACATTTCGATAGGTTATGGCTGTTTTGTTTAAAAGTAAGATTTCAACAAAGTAACCAACTGAAAAAGAGAAATGCTGTGCGATTTTAAAGACTAAGAAACTGCTAGGTAAGTTGCCAGACCTTGAGGGTGGGAACTGGACACAAAGATGGCGTGAGTTGTTTTCCCCTAAGGTAATGTTGTGAGGTGGACGCAAAGATGGCGTGAACTGTTCCTGGGAGCTGGACTCAAGATATGATTATCTTGGTGAGAGCTGTTCCCTGATGTGTGATGCGTAAGAAAACCTTAAGGGGGAGTGAACTCAGGCTATGATTACCCTGGTGTGAGCTGCTGCCCCGCAGAGGACAGTATCGAGGATAGAGTTGCTCAGCTAAGTCATATTTTTGGCCAAAATTAAAGTACATATACTGCGGCGATAATGTAGATTAAGGGTGACGATCTCACTTAATGGCGTTGTTGACCTCCCCTAGCTAGCACAACAAGATGTTATTATGTTATGAGTTCGTGATAGATAGGAGATTTGGCATTTTGCCATTCTAAGCAATTCAAAAGAGAAAAGAAGTTCTTTTAAAGGAATACGAGTCTTGAGAGAGCAAGTAAAGTGTTTTTAAGAAAAGAAGAAAGCTTTCAAATGTACATAACCTGCATATATTTTATGAATGTGTTCTGAATATAGTTTAAATCACTTTCAAGTTTAGTTTGGTTACAACCTCGCAATGCATTGAGCGTTCAAGTTTTTAAGGGTGCATATTATAAGAAATAATGTTTCTTGCAAAGCTTTTCTTACTAGTTTCGGTGTCTCAAAAGTTTTCAGAAGAGTTTTAAGTTTTAAAGAAGTTTGCATGATTTATAAGTTGTTCTTAGAATATAACGTGAGTCACCATGTTTTCACAAGTGTGTTTAAAAGCATCGTTCTTGTGTTACATGCATACGTGCCTAAATGCTTGTTAGAAAGGAAGGATGGTCATTAAAGGCATAGGAATGAGAAGAGGGGCTAGCGTAAAGTATACGAGTGGTAATCTCTCCTTGGAGACTTTGAGCGCCTAATATGATAGTAGTATAGCATTACGTGATATGTGACTATTATTGGTGTGAATGTCTGCAAATGGTTTTGGTTTTAAGGGGTAGGTAAGTTCTCACTGAGCGTGTGGTTGCTCACCCTTTTACTTATTCCCTTTTCCAAGTTTGAATTGAGCAGGTATAAGAGATATTTTGAAGTTGTTTTGATGTTGACCCATATGGAGTCTCTGCCAGCTTTGCAAAGTGTTTGATGCCTACCACGATGTAAATTTTTAAATTCATTGCTGTATGTGAAAGCATGTAGCCGGCTCTATACCTATATATGTATCATTCTGACCCTTGTTTTAGTTGTATGACCGTCAGTGATCCGGGCGAGTGGCCCGACGTTGTGAACTTGGGTTATTTTAGCATGTGTTATACCTATTTACCAATTACAAGTGCCCTTAGCTGAGCTAGGACTCTAGAATGTTGCTAAAATAGGGGAAACTCTTGCAATTTTGTTCCAAAAAGACTATCTAAATGCTAATCCAAACCCTCGATCTTCAAGAACCTTAAGGATTTTCTTTTAGGAAGTCCTAGCGGTGTGACCCCTCCTCGAGTTGGGGGGGGGGTTACATTAGGTGGTATCAGAGCCATAGGTTTGCATTATGCATTTGGATACCATAATAGGCGTGTGCTATGTGAAATACATGTTTTATGTGCTTATGTGGTCGTGTCTTGCCTGATATTATCTGTATTAACGAGGGTGCGACTTATAGTTTGTACGTATATACTGGTTCTCCCCTTATTATTCAGCGGTAATGTAGGATGGTGTTCCATATAGTTGATTATGCCTATCTACCTTTCTGGTGGGCTGCATGGAATGCAGTCATGTATTTGCAAGCTTTGGAGATGCACAACCGACGGGCTGCCCACGGAATCCCCCATAATGATTGGGTGGTTGGCTTTATAAGGAAGATACCGATGGATGGTAAATGGAGGGAAGTAGCAATCACCTTGCGACATTAGACCTTACGCATGAATGTATATACCCCTTTCACCTATCGGGGTTTAGTAGAATTTCTGCTATGGGTGGAACACCGTGTAAACCACACAAGGTCCACTTCATTTCAGAGAAGCACTGTTGCCTCCCAACTCGTCCAGATCGAACTCATTCAACCTGCGGTGAGCCAACGCCTCCCCACCACTATGGTTGAGAGGAACCAGCTAGAGCATCACCAAATGGAACGCGTCTTTGCTGAGAAACCCCAAGCAGGACGCTACAAACGAATTGCTACATTGTGGGTATGTTGGGTGGATGCCTATGGACTGCTTTACCCTCAAGGATGGCAAGCTACCATACTTAGGATGGAGGAGCTAGTGATGGAACACACAACATCGAATATCCTCCCACTATGATATTGCAAGAACTATTAACCCCGAACCATAACCCAATTGCGAGTTTAGACGAGTCTATAGCGAACGACTTCCCTGGAAGTGACAACTTAGGCGAGGCATGAGAAAGAAGAGTGTGAACCCATGTTCACAGATGTTATGTTGTATGAAATAAACTAGATGTAAGCTTTTAAGTTGTTTCTTTTAAATATGAAGTATTAGAGTGAAGAAGAGTATTCAGTGACCTCATGTTCCACTACTAATAGTGCAAAAGCTACTAAATCACCTTAGAGGGGGGGGGGGGGTGAATAGGGTGATGACCAAAATCGCAAATTAACGAAAATGAAATCAGGAAAAATAAGCGTGGACAAAACACAAGCGAATTTTTAACGAGGTTGGGTCTCAATAGGCTTAATCCTCACCTAGAGTTCCATAACTCTAGGATTAACCTGAATTTTTATTAGGAGGAACGATTACACAACTCTAGGATACACGTACTCTAAGTTCCAAGTCCCAAGTTGATACCCTCAACAAGGCTTGGTAGAGTTGACCCGTGAACTCTATAATCCCACCTAAAAGACTACTTTGAACAATACAAAAATCAATAGCAAATCAAAGCTCCAAGATTGCCAAGAGAGTGTGTGCTTGAGTATGCCAATTAAGTGCTCTTTCTTGATATTCTTCTACTTCAGAATCACCTCCTTTTTGTAGCTCATGGCATCAAGAATATTAGAGAAAGTAGTCATTGCACTTTTTAAGGAAGGTAGCTAGTTCAAGGCCTTGAGTTATGATCTTCAAGCCCTTGATATTTGTATATTTGCTAGATTTTGCTCAACGTTCATCTTCAACGGCTAGAACCTGTTTTTGGCAAGAAATTGATGCTGGAAGCCTTCTAGAACCATGATTAGTTGGCAGCATATCACTTTGAGATAATCCACATAATTTGTTCCATAACTTTCGCTCCTTTGAATTGATCTTCATCTTATTTGAGGCAACCAAAATAAGTTGATCAAGATTTTCAGTTTTAACCATATTTGATAAAATCAAATTTAAAACAATAAACAATATTAATATCTAAAATCAAATTTAAAACAGTAAGCAACATTAATATCTAAGCTTCCTTTTTACCTTTCATCAAAACAACATAACAATATCATATTAAAGGATAAAGAGAAAGTCAACAATCTCCTCCTATTTGATGAAAGACAAAACTAATGCATGGATTCATCAAATAACCAAATTAGCTTGCCATAATCTTTCTCCCCCTTTTTGTATTTGATAAAAAAGGTAGCATAAGAAGGGGAAGAAAAATTAGAGCACGTAAAAATTATGGCAAACACATATAGCTCCCCCTTAACAAATCAATGATATATAAAGATGCCCCCCCTTAATCTATGGCATTTATGTATATAAAAAAATGCATATAGAGGCAATACTAATATTTTTAAAGTTAATCGCATATGCCAGCATACACTAACTTAATAATCTCATGAAAAGCACATATATGCACATAAGGGCATTAATAAAACAATTTGATGTTCAAACTATAAAGCAAGCATAATAATATGTCACATGCCATGAAAACATAAAGTGTGATGGTTATTAATCATGCTTACCTTCTAAAGATAATTGAGCAAATTCAAAATTTTGAAAATCAAAATTTCTCAAGTAGGAAGTAAATCAGTCAGGTAGTGACACGCATAGTAGGTAAAAAACAATTGTTTGATTTAAGGGTTTGCTTTTCAAAATACTTTCCCCGGCAAAAAACAAATCAGTTAGAAATTTGGAAATGAAGTTGGAAAATATCAACCCCCTCTTTTTCTTTGGTTAATAGAAAATAACAAGAATTGAGACAGATTTAAAAAAAAAAAAAGATTCACGCGCCCAAGTTGGAGGAAATATATCAGATTGCCGTCCATTGGGTTTGAACCATTTGATTTATTTGTCTCAATGATTCATGGTCAAGGCCTTGAAAGTCAAGTTCCAATCCTTGATTTGGTCATGTTCAAGATGTCTAGCTTCTATGGCCTTGGACTGAAATTTAAAGGCCTTGAATTTCTTAACAGTGGTGAATATTTCATTGGCTTGTCCTACAAAAGCTCATGAATATAGTTAGTACTTAGAGAGGGCTCCCCCTCAATTTATGCAACAATATAATTTAATCATCCCACTTTAGTCAAGACAATAAATCAAATCTTTCTAGCCACGACAGCGAGTTTGAGTCCAACGTTGTTTTTGATCATGCTTTTTGGTCTTGTTCCTTTTGTTACCCAAACTTGAATTATTTTATTGTTTGTCTTTCTTAGTGGACATGAGGAAGAAATGTGTCCGTTTTTCAAGTAATAATTGCATGTGATATGCAGTTTGTTTTTGGATTTCTCTTTAATAAAGAAGTTTTTGTATGCTTTCTTCTGGTTTAAGGGATTGTAGCCAGTGCCTACTTTATTAAAGGACATTCTTTGCGAACGAGGTAATTTGTCCAAATTGTCCTGGCCTTTGGTGAATTTCAAAGCTAATTTTTCAAAGGCTCTACATTTGGATTGAACTTTCTGCTTTTCATTTTCAAGATGTTTAATCTTTAGATGAAGATCATCTTTTTCTCTCTGTAACACTTCTTTTTCAGAGAGCAAATTATGAATGGTCTTCTTGAAGGTTTTTATTTTGGCAAATATTGTTGTTCACACTGAACGCATCTGATTAATGCTTGAGCTAATTCATCCTTTGAATATTCAAGAAGGTCTTAATAGTCTACCTCATCTAAGTTTTCAATTTCGGTTTCTTGAATGTCATTCGCCATAAGGCATAGGTTTGTCACTTCTTCTTCTTTGTCACTGTCGGTGGAGTCACTATCACTCCATGCGGCAATCATGGCTTTCCTAAATTCCTTTTTGGCTTTATGCTTACGTTTTTCCGCTTCCATTTGCAAGACTGGACAATCTTTTACAATATGTCCTGGCAAACCACCACCAAAACAAGGACCCAAGTTAGAATCATTTTTGTTGTTTAGAAATTTCATACCTTTTGAGAACTTCTCATTTTTGCTTGATGATGATCCCTTTTTGCTGAAGTTCTTGGGATCAAATTTCTTTGATTTGAACATTTTCTTCAATCCTTTAGCGATCGTTGCCATATTATCTTCATCCTCTTCGCTTGACTCTTCTTCCAAGGAAATGGCGTCTTTACTTCCAGTTTTGAATGCCACACCCCTTTTCGATTGAGTTTCTTTCTCTTCTTCATCTTTTTTAAGATGAATTTCGTGCGTAAGGAGTTTTTCGAGCAGGTCGTCCAAGGCCAGTGTCTTGAGGTTTTGGGCTTCCTCAATTGCAGTGACCTTGGGACCCCACTTGGTTTTAGGAAGACACTGAAGTATTTTCCTAACCATTTCCTCATTGGTGTGGGTTTTGCCAAGGGACTTAAGATTGTTCATTATATCAGTGAACCTCGTGAACATGACCTTGTCTGTTTGGTCGGGTTGCATTTTGAATAGCTCGTATTGGTGAACAAACATGTTGATTTTAGTCTCTCTCACTTGACTTGTCCCTTCATATGTCACAACCAACTTGTCCCATATTTCATTGGCTGATTCACATGCACAAATACGATTGTACTCATTAGCATCTAATCCACAATATAATATATGAATAGCCTTACAGTTTTTTGATAGCCTTGCGAAGTCTTTTGGGTATATTGATCTTCGATTTTTGTAACGGTCTTTCCATCAATCGTGATTTGCGGAACGTATGATCCTTTTGTCACGATGTTCCATAACTCATAATGTTTAGTTTTGATAAACATTTGCATCAAAATTTTCCAATATGAAAAGTTAGTACCTCTAAACAAAGGTGGTTTAACAGCTGAGCGACCTTGATCATAGTAGCCTTCTCCACTAGCGGCCATGATTGTTGCCCACTTGACGGTAAGGTCAAAATGCAGTGGGTTTGGCTCTGATACCAATTGACAGTGCAAAAGCTACTAAATCACCATAGAGGGGGGGTGAATAGGGTGATGATATAAATCGTAAATTAACGAAAATGAATTACGGAAAAAATAAGCGTGGACAAAACACATGTGAATTTTTAAAAAGGTTGGGCCTCAACAAGCTTAATCTCCGCCTAGAGTTCCCTAACTCTAGGATTAACCTGAATTTTTATTAGGAGGGATGATTACACAACTCTAGGGTACACCTACTCTAAGTTCCAGGTCCCAAGTTAACACCCTCAATAAGGCTTGGTAGAGTTGACCCTTCAACTCTATAATCCTACCTAAAACACTACTTTTAATAGTACAAAAATCAATAGCAAATCAAAGCTCCAAGATTGCCAAGAGAGTGTGTGCTTCAGTATGCCAATTGAGTGCTCTTTCTTGATATTCTTCTACTTCAGAATCGCCTCCTTTTTATAGCTCATGGCATCAAGAGGATTGTAGAAAGTAGCCGTTGCACTTATTAAGGAAGGTAGCTAGTTCAAGGCCTTGAGTCATGACCTTCAAGCCCTTGATATTTGCATATTTCCCATATTTTGGTCGACGTTCATCTTCAACGGCTAGAACCTATTTTTGATAAGAAATTTATGCTGGAAGCCTTCTAGAACCATGATTAGTTAGCAACATATCACTTTGAGAAAATCCACATAATATTTTTTATGACTTTTGCTCCATTGAATTGATCTTCATCTTATTTGAGGCAACCAAAATAAGTTAATCATGATTTTCAGTTTTAACCGCATTTGATAAAATCAAATTCAAAACAATAAGCAATATTAATATCTAAAATCAAATTTAAAACAATAAGCAATATTAACATCTACGCTTCCTCTTTGTCTTTCATCAAAACAACATAACAATATCATATTAAAGGATAAAGAGAAAGTCAACAGTTACTACTATCCAAATGAAATAAATATGAATGGATAGCTTCCAAGTGTTATGTGCCCACTAGTTTGTGTAAGCATGCACGTGGATTTCCTTTGAATAAGATGTGATATGCACGTATGACTATATGAAGGTTAAACCGAACTAGACTTGAGGCTATACATAACAACTCTCGCCATTTGCGAATCATTCCATTAGCCAGGGAATCATACCCCTATCGACCCTAGAGTGATCGCAAGTTAACACTCATTGAAAATAGAACTAAGTAATTCCTTGTGTGAATGTGTGACAGATGCCACCCCGACGCGAGTTAACACCAGAACCAACTGCCATTGAGATGATATGTCATTTTAGTAGGCTTAAGCGTCCCAAGTTTGAAGGTGGAGCTGACCCTATGGTATACGAGGAGTGGCTTCGGAGAATGGAAAACTTATTCGAGATCATGGAATTCCCTGAGAGGTTCAAGGTGCACCTGGCCGCTTACCAATTTGAAAAAAAAGCTGAATTTTGGTGGGGAATAGTGAAACCTAGGGTAGGTGAACCTGTGTTGACCTGGAACCAACTGAAAGCCTTAATGGACGCTCAATATTGCCCTCGAGACGTAAGAAGAGTTAAGGAACGAGAGTTTTTATGCTTGAAACAACGAGAAATGAGCGTAATGGAATATGTGGCGAAGTTCAATGAGCTGAGTTGATTTGCACCAAATCAAGTGGCCACCGAAGAAATGAGGATGGATCACTTCGAACAGGGATTAAGAAGAGAAGTGAAACAAATAATAGCAGGATATACTTATGATAGTTCCCAAGAAATATACCAGAAAGCCGTGAAAACAGCCTGTATCATGAGCAAAATCGAGATCGAGAATAGAGAGAAGGATCAAGTAAAGGAGAAATTTGGCCCCGGAGGATCCAATTCTCAGGGAAACATAAACTTCAGTAGGTTTAAACATGGGATGAAACATGACAAAGGAAAGCAAGCCGCCCAACGAAAACCGAGGAAAATATGTGATCAGTGTGGACGACAACACCCTGGCCCATGTAGAAGCCTTGCGAGCCCATGTTTTGGATGTGGTGGTATGGGTCACAAAGTCACAAATTTCCTAAAGGCTATATGGAATAGTCAGGGTCATACTCGAAGATCCGGAAACGGGAATCAAGCCAGCGGCACAACGAGCTTGCCTAACCATTGGTACTCCCTCAGGGGACTGTAGAACCAGAAGCCACAAATTAGTAGTTGGATGCTTAGCTAGAAGGAAAAGAGATTGGGGAACCTATTGACACGAGGTCAGGTATTCACTTGTTAACCAACTTTATGCCCCCATCCTGTCATTCTAGTACTTCTCGCCCTTTTGTCATTCGTGATTTGTGAAGGAACTTGTTAATAAACCTCATGAGATGCATATGTAACATTGCACAACCTCTTCATGAGAAACTATATACCATACCGATCATACTTTTAGAAATTGAGTTGTTTTAGTGCAAGGGAAAATGCTCCCTTATGATTTGGTACAAATAGAAATCCAAGAACGGGATGCAATTGTGAAGACACAATGAATAGTTAAGCGTAAAGTAACTTGGATTGTGAAAGAAATGCGGGTGAAGTACCCCCATTGATTCCTCCAAGTAAGCAATTTTGAGGACGAAATTCTTTTAAGGGGGGAGAGTCTATGGCCCATGTACCTTGTTTTCTGTTAAGCTATTCATAACGCCTTTTTACGCTATAAAAACCTATTTTATTTAACGATACGAGTTAAATTAATTATTGACATGCTTGTGTGAGCGATGATTTTACTAAAAAGAATATTTTTATCGCTAGTAATAATATCATTATTGTTAGTTTTGAAAATCCTTCAATGATTTCTAATAAGCGCTAGTAACGGTTATTATCAAGTATTAAATCGATCAGGAACCCGAATATGATTAGGTTGTCAACCTTAGAAATAGTTCGATGTATATTAAATCGTACCTGGTTGTATTTGGGAACAAGTAATCGATGAAATATTATATTATCGATTTGGGTGTAGAATTTGGGTTACGAATTAGACTAGCAGTATCGAAAATGAATGAGCCTGGACAAAAAATAAACGAAAGAGAGTAGGGAGGGGCAAATTGGTAAATTAGCGCATGACGCCCCTTCTTTCTCCACCTGCCCGCGACCCCCCCAATTTTCACAACATCTTCCTCGCTCTCTCTGCTTCACCATCTTCTTCCTCCTCCCCTCACCATACACTCGACTCCGAAGCTCAAATTGGCAGCCGATTTTTGCCACCTTCAGCTGGAAAACTCACCCATTCGACCTCCCCTACAAGTTAGCCACCATTTGGCATGAATCTGGGCAGAGTTTTGAGATAACCAGCCATGTTTTCGGTGGGGGTTGGGGCGCCAAATTGGGGCGTGAACGCGTACCCCAGGTATGGCCCTACAATTCACCTCTCAGTTGCTTCAATTTTCTATAAATTAGAGTAGGAATCGCTGCTTCCAAACACCCAATTCAACTTCAAATTGGTAAGTGAGTTTGGTTCTGGTTTAGGGTTTGAAGTTTTGGATATTTGGGCGTGATTTAGGTCCTGTTCGAGCGTGGGTAAGCAAGTGCCGAAGAAGTAGAGTTGTTTGAGCCCCTAAAGTCGAGCCCACAGCCGTGAATCGAACCTCTAGCTTGGGTTCAAGGTGAGGGTTTCTTTCCTCCTAAATCATTATTATTTTCTACGAATTTAGCTGAAGTAAGTTAGTGCATGTTAATTCTGAGATTAGAAATCAGCTTGGGTGAAATTGGAGTCAAAATTGAGAAATTACGAACATGGTATTGACTTTGGGATTTGATGCTGAATTTTAGTAAATTGAATGTTTGAAGAAATTCTTGATAAAAAGAATGTTGTCATAGCACGATTAATTTATCAGTTTATTAGTTAAATTGTGCTTGAAGCCTAAGGATGGTATTCGAGTGATTGAAGTGATTATGGAATGAACTTAATAATGTTTAAAGGTCATGGCTAAATCAGTTTGGGTGCGTCGATAGTTTATTTGTGGTAGTTGCAATGAAATATTATGCCTATGATCAATGGTTTACGAACTGGAAAGTAAATGTCACTTGAAGTCTCTATTTGTATCATTTTAGTATACGCTAAATTCTACGTTGACTATTAAGCATGAATGTCATACTTGTATATGGTCGTTTTATGTGCTGTTGGTTTATATGTGCAAATATTAAACCGAGCTTGGTAGTTGGATGGTTTGAGGTGGAAATATCGAGTGTTTTGAGGTTCTTGTGGTCGTTGTTGTGTGAAGAGGGAGTTTGGGTTGTGAATTACCGCAATCGTGTGTATTGCGAGGCCATGTGGGGCTCATTGAGTAGATTCTACTGAGTTATGATATGAAGTGTATAAATGTGCTATGTGTGAACCCTTTTCCCCCGATATGCTACGTGACGTTATGTGATTAATTCTTGAAACTTTAGTCGTCTTCAAAAAGAAAATGGTCATTTAGAAAGCTTGTTTTACGCATTGAAAATGCTTTTAAATTTATCAGTTGTTTGGTCGCTTGTTGGGACGTCTAACATGTAAAAAGGTCCTAAATCGTCGAATTACTCAGTTAGTGACTCAACTGAATAGTCGATAGGTTTAGGAAGTTTAAAATTGAGCTAAAAGTGAATTCGAAAATGTTTTAAGGCATTGGTTTGTGTATGACATCTCCTTATGTTTAAAAGGATTTAAACGGCCTGAAAAGGGCATCTTAAGGTACTAATTGCGAAATTTACCTGACTTGTATGCTAATTCTAATTTAAGTTTCCATTGGGTTTCGAGTTGAGAACTAGTAAACCCATTATGGTTTTAAGAAACGTTTACGTTGAAAGTTTACGAGGAACCTTGTTTGCCTTATAAATGAGCCAAGTGCTTAAAGTTTGGATAGTAGCAAGTTTGGCACGTTTTAAGCCTTCAATTTACTAGTACGCCCCCCATTGAGTTTTAAAAAGAGGCTGAAACGAGTTATAAAATGACAACTGAGGATTTTATTACGAGCCTAGTTTGAGTTAAACGCTAACTAAGTAGTCTAAGTTTCAAATGGGGTTCGTTTTACGAATTAGTAATCGTATTACATTTATTCAAAGCTTTTTAGTTAAAAAATGAAGTTGTTTTATGAACTAACAAACGTATTACGTTATTAACAAGCTTCCAAGTTAGAAACGGAGTTGTTTTATGATTTAGTAACCTTATTACATTTATATGAAGCTTTCAAGTTAGAAGCGAAGTCATTTTATGATTTAACAAACCTTATTACGTTTATACGAACCTTTCAAGTTAGAAACGAAGCTGTTTTATGATTTAGCAAACCTTATTACGTTTATACGAAGCTTTTAAGTTAGAAATGAAGTCGTTTTACAATTTAGCAAACATATTACGTTTATACGAAGCATGTAAGTTAGAAACTAAGTCGTTTTAAGATTTAGTAAACGTTTTACATTTATAAGAAGCTTTTAAGTTAGAAACGAAATCTTTTTACGATCTAACAAATGTATTGCATTATTAAGAAGCTTTTAAGTTTAAAACGAAGTCGTTTTATGTATTAACAAGCTTACTACATTTATAAGAAGCTTTTAAATTTCAAGAGAAGTCGATTTACGTGTTAGGAAACTTATTACGTTTAGGAGAAGCTTTTAAGTCATTGCGAAGTCGATTTACGTGTTATCAAACTTATTCCGTTTATAAGAATTTTTTAAGCCAAAAATGAATGAGCTATAGACATTTCGAAAGGTTATGGTCGTTTTGTTTAAAAGTAAGATTTCAACAAAGTAACCAACTGAAAAGAGAAATGCTATGCGATTTTAAAGGTTAAGAAAGTGCTAGGCAAGTGGCCAGACCTTGTCGGTGGGAACTGGATGCAAAGATGGCGTGAGCTATTTCCCCCTAAGGTAATGTTGGGAGGTGGATGCCAAGATGGCGTGAACTGTTCCTGGGAGCTGGACTCAGAATATGATTATCTTGGTGTGGGTTGTTCCCTGATGTGTGACGCGTAAGAAAACCTTGAGGGGGACTGGACTCAGGATATGATTATCCAGATGTGAGTTGTTGCCCCACTGAGGACAGTATCAAGGTTAGAGTTGCTCCGCTAAGACGCGTTTTTGGCCAAAACTTAAGTACGTATATCTCGGAGATAACGTAGTTTAAGAGTGACGATTTCACTTAAGGGCGGTGTTGACCTCCCCTAGCCAGCACAACAAGATGTTTTTATGTTATAAGTAAGTTCTTGATACATATGAGATTTGGCATTTTGCCATTCTAAGCAGTTCAGAAGAGAAAAAAAGTTCTTTTAGAGGAATACGAACCTCGAAAGGCCAAGTAAAGTGTTTTTAAGAAAAGAAGAAAGCTTTCAAATGTACATAACCTGCACGTATTTGATGATCGTGTTCTGAATATAGTTTAAACCAATTTCAAGTGTAGTTTGGTTACATCCTATCAATGCATTGAACGTTTAAGTTTTTAAAGGTGCATATTATAAGAAATAATGTTTCTTACAAAGCCTTTCTTACTAGTTTAGGTGCCTTAGAAGTTTTCAGAAGAGTTGTAAGTTTTAAAGAATTTTGCATGATTTATAAGTTGTTCTTGGAATATAACGTGAGTCACCATGTTTTCACAAGTGTGTTTGAAAGCATCGTCCTTGTGTTACATGAATACGTGCCTGAATGCTTGTTAGAAAGGAATGATGGTCATTAAAGGCCTAGGAATGAGAAGAGGGGCTAGCATAAAGTATACGAGTGGTAATCTCTCCTTGGAGATTTTGATTGCCTAATATGATAGTAGTATACCAATATGTGATATGTGACTATTATTGGTATGAATGCCTGCAAATGGTTTTGGTTTTAAGGTGTACGAGAGTTCTCACTAAGCGTGTGGTTGCTCAACCCTTTACTTATTCCCTTTTCCAGGTTCGGATTGAGCAAGTATAAAAGATATTTTGAAGTTGTTTTGATGCTGACCCCTCAGAAGTCTCTGCCAACTTTGAAAAGTGTTTGATACCTACCACGTTGTAAATTTTTAAATTCACTGTTGTATGTGAAAGCACGCAGGCGTAGTCAGGGGTGTCGCAAGCAAAGCGGCGCACGCAGAAAGAAGCAAGCCGCATCTACCATGGCAGCGCAAGACAACAGAGTTTTGAGGGACTATGTAATGCCTCAGTCGTCGGGTATCACCTCTTCTATAGTGAACCCCGCGGTTGAGGTGAACAATTTCGAGCTGCGCCCGGCCCTTATCTCGCTAGTGGAGCCCGACCAGTTCGGTGGGCACCCTTCTGAGAATCCCAACATGCACCTTCGCAATTTCCTTGCGAAGTGTGATACTATTAAGCTCAATGGGGTCCCCACCGACGCCATTCGATTGAGGCTCTTCCCATTCTCTTTGCGGGATAGAGCGCGAGATTGGCTCCAGAATGAGGAGCCCAACACATTTGTTACTTGGGACGCCCTCTCCAAGGCCTTCTTGAGTAAGTACTTCCCCCCAGGGAAGACGGCCAAGCTGCAGGCCGACATCACTTCATTCGCCCAACTGCATGGCGAATCACTGTATGAGGCGTGGGAACGGTTCAAAGATTTGCAACGCCAATGTCCCCACCATGGAGTCCCTGATTGGCTCCTCATCCAAACCTTTTACAATGGTTTGGATCAGTCTTTGAAGATGTCAATTGATGCTGCTGCTGGTGGGGCATTGATGGCGAAGTCCATTGAGGTGGCCAAGACCCTACTGGAAGATATGGCCGCCAACAATTATCACTGGTCCAACGAAAGGGCAGCCCCCAAGAAGGCAAGCGGGGTTTATGGAGTCGACGTTGTGGACTTGCTAGCTAGCAAGGTTGATGCCTTGGCGCAGTGATTCGACAGGCTTGGTACTCCTTCAGGGAGTTCAATGGGAAGTCCATCGGGTGCAATGTTTGAGGTCGGGGCATTTTGTGAGGTATGTGGCGTTCAAGGCCACATTTCTGCTGAGTGCCAATCTGTTTTCCCGGGCGTTAAGCATGCCAATCCAATGCAAACCTATGGCCAACGCCCACAAAATAACCCCTATTCAAACACATATAACCCCGGTTGGAGAAATCATCCAAATTTCTCCTACCGCAACAACAATCCCATGCCATCCAACCCCTCGCAATCCCAGCCTCAACCTCCTGGTTTCCAATATAGGGCCCCCTATGCCCAAGCTCCTCAACCGGCCCCTCAACAACCTCCACCTCCTCAACCCAAGTCTAACCTAGAGAACCTCATGGAGCGCTTTATAGTTACTCAGACAAAGACTAATGAGGTACTCAGTGAGTCGGTTAACCAGTTGAATTCCAAGTTTGACTCCATGGCTACTCACCAGAAAATGATGGACAATCAAATTGCCCAAATTGCAGAGCAAGTAAACCAGTTGTCTAGACCCCAGGGGCATCTGCCAGGTCAATCAGAGACCAATTCCAAGGGTCAGATAAAAGCTATTACACTGCGGAGTGGTAGAGAGTTGGAGGGCCCTGTAGTTCCTATGAGGGAAGAGAAGAGAGCAGGAGCTGAAATTGTGGATGAGGACACTAGGATGGCCCCTAGAGAGGCCATGAATGATAGGGCCCACAATGAGAAGCCCAAGGAGGATACCCCAGAAATTACCCCCGACATCTCTCTCTCTCTCTTCCCTGCTCTTCTTCCTCCTCTTCTCCCTTACCATGAATGCGGCTAAGTGAAGCTCGAAACCCTTGATTTTGCTTCAACCCAACTCGAAATCACCGTCGTCCAAGCTTACCCACCAGCAAACGAACCTTCGGTGCGAAGTTTGAGCGAAAATGGAGAAGAACCACCATGTTTTGGTGGGTTTAGGCGGTGGTTCGAAGCCCAGACGCGGGTAGTTACTTTGATTCCTCTACAAATTGTGAGTAAATTCGTAGCCCCAAGCACCCACCATGAGTTCAAGTCAGTGAGTGAGAGTTTAGGTTGAAATTAGGGTTCGAATTGTGCAAATTTGGCACGGCTTGTGGTCTGTTCGAGCCTTAGAGTCGAGCCGGCAGCCTTGGATTCAAGCCTCTAGCTTGGAGTCCAGGTGGGTGTTTCTCCCCTCCTAAGCTATTATTATTTTCAAAAACGTTTTCAGTAGATTGATGTTGCCTGTCAGATTAGGGCTAGCTAAAGTAGTTAGAAATGTCAAGAATTGAATGAAAATGTGTTGCCTAATGATTTCATACCCGCATATGGCCAACCGGATTGTATACCTAGAGTGTTGCTTGCTGTCGTTAGCTATGCATGTCTCGAATCAGTTTTTAATTCCAACTTAGAAATGCATAGAATTCGTTTATAAGCTATAGCTGTGTTTCAATTATACCTGAGTTGGCTCGAATCAATTTATGTGCAAAATCGCTGCTTGAAAGTAACTTGAATCGTATTATGCTAAAATGACTTAAATAGGCTTGAAATGCAATGTCGAGACAACGAATGACGCTTCGAATCGATGCATGTTATTTCAGTTAGTTCATGCTTGAAAAATGGCTTCGAAATGAATTATGCTTGTTTATAATTGATTCAAGCATGTTTAGTTAGCTCATGCCTAATTAATAGTGTCAAAACAAAATATGAATGCTTAGAATCGATTTTAGTACATTTAGTTAACACGTGCCTGAAAGTTTGGTTGGAAGTAAGCTATGCATGTTTAGAATCAAGTTTAGTATATTTAGTTAACGCATGTTTGAAAGGTTGACTCGAATAGTAACATCGACATGGTAAACCAATGCCTAAAAGCGTATTATGTCTAAATGACCTAAATGGGTTCGAATAGTAACATTGATGTGATAAACGAAAGCTTAGAATCGTATTATGCCTAAATGACCAAATTAGCCTAAATAAGTGAATCATTTCATGCTTAAATAGAGACTAGACTCATGTTAAGCTTGAATGACATAATTAGGCCGACTTCGTAACCATGGTGTGATTGACGAACGCTGTGAAATGTAATATGCTTAAATGACGTAATAGGCTAAATGTAACTTAGAGTCAATGAATGAATGCCCGAATCAACGCTTGTCTATTCAGTTGAATTACGCTTATACAATAGCTTTAGGCATAGTATTTGGATGACAAACTGAGCATGTTTACGTCCCCTAACTGCCATACATGAATGCAACCATCTTTCATGCTCAGTTAGTCTAACCTAACATATTAGACATCTGTTTCAAGTTAAATTCGTATGAATGCTTATATGTATATATATATATGTGTGTGTGCATGGTTATAACCGTTGGTTGCAGCGCTCTGTTAAATTGTTAGTTGTTTAATCGGTAAGTCTAGCATCGGTAAGTTGCGTAAGTTATGTATCACTTTTCAGTATATCATAATGATTAGGATGCTAGATTGTGAAATTGAAACCGAGAGGGAAGTTGGATGGTTTGAGGAAGAATTATGAGTGGGTCAAGGTTTTTGTCGTTCGGTGCTTGTGAGGAGGGAGGTTGGGTTTTCAATTAACCGTAATCGTGTGGATTACGAGGCCATGTGTGGCTCATTGTGTTGAATTGATTACGAAGTGTTTAAATGTGATATGTGTACCTCCTTTCCTTTGTATGTTTAAGATCTGATATGTGTGTGTAGAGGTGACATTTTGACAAAGGAGTTTTCACGTGTTTTAAATGAATAGTAGCCATGTCCAGTAGCGAGCAATGACCTACTTTAGCTATTCAAACAATGTTTGGGAGGAATCCCTAAAACATTTTAGAAAATGGTGTGAGTTACATGATAAACGATTTTACCAGAAGAAACAACAAAATTATTAGCCGTTATGGCCCATACACTTTAAAGTGGCTAAGATAATGTGCTTTAGACAATATGATATGAATGATGTTAACCTAGGGGAAGGTCCGGAAACCCTAGAGGCCCTGACAAGGGTTGATGTAATGGTCTGATATATTATATGTAGCCATCCCGGGAGTAAGAGCTTAAGTGTGAGTGTTAGGTTTCACTATGGGGTTGAGAATAGATCTCACCCAATTAGCACCTGCACTGATCTTATGCCTGAAGTATTTTCGTAATAAATTAAGAAAAGCAATTGGCCTTTGCCATTTTAAACGACTAAAATGGAAAGGAAGTTCTTTTTTTTATGTGGGCCCAAAAAGGCTATATGGAATGATGTATGAAAAGTTTATAAGGGCCAGTATGTGACCAATATGAAAGAATATGAGCCTCATGAGGCTAAGAGAAGAGTTTTTATGAGCCTCAAGAGGCTAAATGAAATGTTTTCAAAGAAAGCTTTCTGTGCCTGTTCTATGCTTTTCTTATAAATGAAATGTGAATGAGATCTAAGTAAAGTATGCTGATAAAAATAAAAATGTTATGTGCATATTCCAAGTATGATTTATGAATAAGATGCTAAGTAAGATACAATTACGAAAAAGAAGGCCTTATGACCATGTTTCATGCATAACCTATGAATGAGATATGAGATTTAAATGAGACTTGAAATCTGTGTGTGTCTTATGCATATCATATGAATGAAACGCTAAGAAAAGTATAATTATGAAAAGAAATAACCTTATGTGCACATCATATGAATAAGGTTTAATGTATAGTTTAAATGGAATGCTAAGAAGTTATGATAATGAAAAAGAAAGATTCCTATGCTTAGCCCTCGATGCTTGCTTATGTGCTTAACTGCTTGTTAGTAAAGGAATTTAGTCATATGGGGACCTAGAAATATGTTTGAGTGGTTAAAATGAAGTTTATGGTTAGTAATCCTTCCATAAGGACTTTACGAATTCCTAATACGATAGTAAAGTATGAATACGTGATATGTGACTAATATGAATATTATTGCCTGAAACGGTTTTGGTTTTAAGGGGTCGGGAGACACTCACTAAGAGTGTGGTTGCTAATCCCACTACTTTTCCCCCTTTTCCCCCAGGTTTTCTTTATGAAAGGAAAAAGTTGAGTCCGCTATGTCGAGACGGAATCTATTCCCGCTTGCAAGGAGTCATGTGTGCCTACCTACGTCTTTAATGAAGTCTTGTAAAGTCTGTAAATGATTGTAAATAAGTATTCTAGTTCATGTAATCCATATTGTTTATAAGTCGCTCTGTATGACCATATGAGCCAACCATCTAATTAGTTAGATGTCTTCTTGGTCAAAGTTAGTTATGTTTTGGGATGTAAACCCCAATACTCCGGTTGTGTGAACCGTTGAGTTGTATTTTTTACTTTTTCTGTATTAATGAACTATTCTGGTTGGTGCACTCCGAGCGAGTGGCTCGTTGAGTAATGAACTCCGACGTATAGCCATTGAGTTTCTCTTACAGGTTTTATGCTTTCGTTGATTTGCAGGGATTTACCATAAGCCTTTTAGCCTGGAAACGCTCAGTTTTTAGGGTAACTTTGTCCGTTTCGCCCAAACATTTAAGTAAAAAGTTAAGAAAACGTAACGCTTTCGGCCATAGGGGCCGAGGGCACACACACACACACA
>JACYFF010031954.1:76525795-76556795 GCA_017589665.1 Selenicereus undatus | reverse complement strand
ATCCTAAATTAATAATTTATTTCAAGCAAATATTAGGTAATGAAGGGTATAAAAATGTAACAATTTCAGACTGAACAAATACCCCCACACCTAAGTTTTGCTCGTCCTCGAGTAAAACAAAACTAAAAAAGCCTAGAAAAAGAAAGGAGAAACCCACAAATATATTATGTACAAAACTGGGAAAAGATATATACACATTCCAATCAACTAAACCACCCATGTACAAAGATATTGGTCGGCATATAGACATAATGTACACATCAAGGACCTATACCCCATGAATGACATTGAAACACTAACTTTTCATCCCACTTATATACTAAAGCTTTGAATCCTTCCCTGTGCTCGTGTGTGCATGTGTCTCATCATCCTAAGGTTTATGTTTCCAAAATCAAACTCAATCCCACCTAGTAAACACAAATTACATTATTAACTGATTAACATTGGAAGCAAGCTTTCCCAGTAGCAATATTGCCTCAAAGGGTACCACCCAGTAGCGCATGCCTCAAAGGGTGCTTTGTCATTCCAATTTTTATTGCTTTTTTTTTTCCGTTGCTTTTTTTTTTTTCTTTTCAAATTTTTTTGCATTTCTTTTTTTCTTTTTTATAAAAACAAATGGGAGAGCCGATAATGAAAAACTAAAACCTTAAGACAATGAGGATGATATATGTAGGGATTGAATTACACAGCGATAATGAACAAATGGGATTAGAATTAGAAGCAAAAATGCCACATCAAGGACAGAGACCTATCATGCACATCATGCGTATATACAGGCTATCTATCAAAGTACAGGGAAGTTAAGTGGATCAGAAGAGTACTAAGCTTCCCCAAAAGCAAAACAAAATCTTTTTGGAATGTTTGTTTTCTTCTTCTTTTTTTTTCTTTTTTTTTTATTGTTTGTTGAAATAAAATTTCCCCACCCCCACACCTATTCCGAGCAATGCCCTCATTGGGAGTAGGAAGAAACATAAAATCCTAAAATAAAGACAAAAAGAACCAACATATACACAAAAGAAAAGAAAAAGGGGAAAAGAGAAAGAGAGAAGGGATGAAAAGAAATTCTTAGCAAACCAGGTCAAGTGCTAGGTACACCCGAGCTATCATCTCAACACATCATTGAACAGGACTCGACTCGCGGAGTATCAGACACTCCACATCTTCCTTGCTAGGCAACTCCAGAAATTGCTTCAATCGTTGACCATTCACCTTAAAAGTAGCACCACTGTCAGAGTCCCGAATCTCAACTGCACCATAGGGAAAAATACGTGAGACAATATAAGGACCAGTCCATCGGGACCTTAATTTCCCTGGAAACAAATGGAGCCTAGAGTCATACAAGAGCACTTTCATGCCTGGGGCAAACGCTTTCCGAAGGATACGCCTATCATGAAACAATTTAGCCCTCTCTTTATAAGAACGAGCACTCTCATAAGCCTCAGCTCTAATCTCATCAAGCTCATTCAGTTGCAGTCTACGCTCCTCACCAGCCTCAGTCAAGTCATAGTTCAGTTTCTTAATGGCCCACCAAGCTCTATGCTCTAGTTCCACAGGAAGATGACAAGGCTTACCATAAACAACCCGATAAGGTGACATACCCAAGGGAATTTTAAAAGCTGTCCTATAAGCCCAAAGAGCATCTACGAGTTTGTCAGCCCAATCCTTTCTATTTCGGCTCACAGTCTTTTCAAGAATCTGCTTAATCTGTCGATTAGACACCTCAACCTGACCACTGGTTTGGGGATGATAGGGAGTAGCAAGCCGATGGACAATGGAATACCTCTTCAGTAAGGCATCAAAAGATCTATTATTGAAATGGGTGCCCTGATCACTAATAATAGCACGGGGCATGCCAAATCGAGCAAAGATGTTCTCCCTCAAGAATTTCACAACAACTTTAGCATCATTAGTCCTAGAAGGGATGGCTTCAACCCATTTAGACACATAGTCCACAGCTAACAGAATATACTCATTCCCAAAAGAGGATGGAAATGGTCCCATAAAGTCTATACCCCACACATCAAAAAGCTCTACCACAATGATGGGGTTCAGTGGCATCATATTTCGCCTGCTTATCTTACCCAACTGCTGGCACCTAGGGCAACTCTTACAGTACTCAAAAGCATCCCTAAACAGAGTAGACCAGTAAAAACCGCATTGAAGAACTTTGGTTGCAGTCTTCCTACCACTAAAATGCCCCCCACATGCTTGATCATGACAGAAAGAAAGGATACTTCTCACCTCATGGTCGGGAATACACCTCCTAAACAATTGGTCGGAACAATACTTAAACAAATAAGGATCATCCCAAACAAAGAACTTCACAAGGTGAAAGAACCTATCCCTATCATTCTTGGTCCAACTCTCAGGGATCCTACCAGCAACTAGGTAATTCACAATATCAGCATACCAAGGATCAGAGTGGACTACATATAACTGCTCATCAGGGAAGCACTCAGAAACAGTGGACTCACTCTCTCTATCATAAAGAATCCTAGACAAATGATCAGCTACAAGGTTTTCAGAACCTTTCTTATCTCTAATCTCACAGTCAAACTCTTGTAGCAACAATATCCATCTAACAAGTCTAGGCTTAGCATCCTTCTTAGAAAGAAGATGCTTAAGAGCAGAATGATCAGTATAGACAATCACATGAGAACCAATCAGATATGGTCTAAACTTCTCAAACCCAAAAATCACAGCCAAAAATTCTTTCTCAGTCACAGTGTAGTTCAATTGGGCATCATTCAAAGTGTGACTAGCATAATAAATCACATGGGGTTTCTTATCAACACGTTGCCCTAAAACTACCCCAACAGCATAATCAGAAGCATCACACATCAATTCAAATGATTCTCCCCAGATGGGAGGATGAAGAACAGGAGCAGAAGTTAAGGTCTTCTTAAGTTTAGAAAATGCCTCAAGACAGTCATCAGAAAAATGAAAAGGCACATCTTTAGCTAACAAGTTGGACAAGGGCTTTGCAATCTTACTAAAGTCCTTAATGAACCGACGATAGAAGCCAGCATGTCCAGGAAAAGACCTCACTTCTTTCACACAGGTGGGAGGGGGAAGATTAACAATCAAATCAGTCTTGGCCTTGTCAACCTCAATTCCATCTTTAGAAATAATATGGCCTAAGACTATTCCCTTCCTAACCATAAAATGGCATTTCTCCCAATTCAGAGTCAAATTTTTCTCCCTACATCTTTCCAACACTTTTCTCAGATTAGACAAGCAGTCATCAAAGGAAGACCCAAACACAGAAAAGTCATCCATGAAAATTTCCATGCAAAGCTCAACTAAATCTGAGAAAATGGAACTCATGCAACGCTGAAAAGTAGCAGGGGCATTGCACAGTCCAAAAGGCATACGTCTAAAGGCATAAGTTCCAAAAGGACAGGTAAAAGTAGTCTTCTCCTGATCTTCAGGAGCAATAGAGATCTGGGTATAGCCAGAGTATCCATCTAAAAAGCAATAGAAGGAATGTCCAGCCAACCTCTCTAACATCTGGTCCAAGAAAGGAAGGGGAAAGTGGTCTTTCCTAGTGGCAGCATTTAATTTTCTATAATCTATGCAAACACGCCACCCAGATTGTACTCGAGTAGGGACTAACTCATTCTTGTCATTCCTAATCACGGTGATCCCGGTCTTCTTAGGAACAACTTGAACGGGGCTAACCCACTCACTATCAGAAATAGGATAGATAATCCCATGGTCTAACCACTTCAGCACTTCATTCCTAACTACTTCCTGAAGAGTAGGGTTCAAACGCCTTTGACGGTCACGGTAGGGTTTAGCATTGTCCTCTAGATGAATCCTATGTTGCACAATGGAATGACTAATTCCCTTAATATCCCCCAAGGTCCAACCCAAAGCTTCCTTGTTCTCTCTAAGTAGGGCAATCAACTTGGTCTCTTAGTCCCCGTCTAGGTCAGAAGCAATAATAACAGGCAAAGATTCATTGGGGCCTAGAAATGCATACTTAAGAGAATCAGGAAGGGGTTTCAGTTCAAGAGCAGGAGGGGAAACAATTTCAGAAGCAGATTCAGAAGCAGTAGTGAGCACACAATCAGCAGTAGAGCACAAGTCATCAAACTCAAAGACATCATACTCAGGCTCATCATCCACAAAAAATGACTCATACTCAACAGCAAACACATCATCACAAGCATCATCAAGAATAGAATCCTCTACCCATTGAAGAGTAGAGAACTCCATATCATCAAAACCAGAAGGCTGTCTTTGCAGATTAAAAATATTAAGCTCAATAGTCATGTTACCAAAAGACAGTCTCATCATGCCATTCCTGCAATTAATAAGGGCATTGGCAGTGGCCAAGAAAGGACGCCCTAAAATCATAGGGACTTGACTAGCTAAGTTAGATCCCGTCTCAGTCTCAATCACAACAAAGTCCACAGGGTAAATGAATTCACCCACTCGAATCAGCACATCCTCAACTATTCCCCTAGGCAATCTGGTCGACCTGTCAGCTAATTGAAGAACCATCTTGGTAGGTTTTAGCTCACCTAACCCTAGCCTCTCATACTCAGTGAAGGGAATCAAGTTGACACTGGCCCCTAAATCAAGCAAGGCTCTATGAATGAGGTGGTCCCCTATAACTATAGAAATAGTAGGGCAACCAGGGTCCTTATACTTCACTGGGATCTGATGAGATAAAATAGAACTAGCACCAGAGGCTAAGAAAGCCTTCCTAGGGACATTGGTAGCTCTTTTGGTTGTGCACAGATCCTTCAAAAACCTAGCATATAGAGGCATCTGCTGAATAGCATCGAGTAAGGGAATGTTGATCTTGACTTGAGAGAAAGTCTCTCTCATCTTCTCAACATGATCTTGGTCTTTCTTCTTAAGCCTATGGGGAAAAGGAGGCAAGGGCATATGGACTTTCTCAGAAGAAGAAGGACCCTTAGAAGGAGAAGGGTCAACAGACTCAGAGGAATCTTTCTTTTTAAGCTCCTCTTCCTCAGACAGTGACTCAAGAAGAGGGTGAGAATCAGAATCATTGGGGACACCATCAGTAGCATCCCCTGAATTACTGGATGATCCAGCCTCTGGAGGTGAAGAAGATGAAGAAGACCTCTCAAAGAATTGGTGAGGATACCTGCAAGGCTCATTAGGATTTCTAACCTGGTTATCAATCTCTCGACCAGAACGGAGAGATATCACTGCATTCACTTTCCTCACAGGCTCATTAGAGTTACCAGAAGAAGAAGAATGACCCTTAGGGTTCACCTCAGGCTGACTTGGAAAAGTACCTGGCTCCCTAGAAGATGATGCTAACTGGGAAAATTATTCAGTCATCATTCTCATCATTCGCTCCATATTAGCATTAATCATTCTCTCCACATTATTATTAATTCTCCTCTCCATTTTATCAATATCGCTGTAACCAGGAGGAGGTTGAACTTGAGCCACAGGAGGTGGAGGTCTAGGTGCATTAGGTACACCTTGAAAAACTGGTCTTTGAAAGGAATTAGAAGGGTGAGAGACAGGCTGGGAGTTAGGAACCGCAGCATTTGGTCCATTACTCCAAGAGAAGTTAGGATGATTTCTCCACCCTGGATTGTAAAAAGGAGAGAAAGGGTCATTTTTAGGTCTCTGGAAGGCCATATTTGCTTGCTCCTGCCCAGTTGCTAACTGGTGAGCAAAATAAGGACAAGCACTCAATGAATGGTCTAAGGCCTGACAATGAGAGCAAGAAACTGAAGAAGTCTGGGTCATCTGTGGAGTCAATCCTTTCAACATGTTTTCTAGAGTAGCAATCTTAGACTCTAAGTGACTCACATCAGAGACAGAATGTGACCCACCCCTAGCAATCCTAGAACTTAAGCTGTCATCCCGAGCGGTTTCCCACTGCATAGTTTTCTCAGCTAAGTCCTCTAAAAATTCCCAAGCATCCGTGGCGTTCTTAGAAAGAAAGCCACCCTGACACATAGACTCTACCATGGTTCTAGTTTGTTGGTCCAGTCCTTCATAAACAATTTGGCACAAACGTGCCTGGTCTAAACCATGATGGGGACACTGAGACAACAAATTTTTGAACCTATCAAAATATTTCCAAAATGATTCCCTTTCTAGTTGCACAAATTGATTAATCTCATTCCTTAGCTTAACAGTCTTGGCATTAGGAAAATATTTTCTTAAGAACAATTTTACAAAATCATTCCAAGAAGTAACAGAATTAGCAGCCAAGCCATACATCCAACGTTTAGCAGAATCTTTCAAAGCAAAAGGAATTAATTTCATACGCACAACATCAATGGGAATATTAGGAAAATGCATCATAGAACAAACTTCTTCGAATTCCCTCAAAAACAAATAAGCATCCTCTAAACCAGTAAATTTAGGGAGCATCTGAGTATAGTGAGGTCTTAATTCGAAGGTCACATTGGGTCCAAGGTCAGGTATAATGAAGCAAGATGGTAAAGCAGTCCTAGGAGGATAGAAGATATCACTCAAAGGTCTTTCTTGTGCCATGTCTTCTAGCTTGGGTTCTGGTTCGGATTCTAAGTCAGGGTCGAGTTCACTCCTAAAAAGTCTATGATTTTCAGGATTTCTAACCCAACCAGTCATATAAATCCAACATCCTCACCCCAAAATTCTGTTTTGGTTTTTTTTTTTTTTTTTTTTTTTTTTGGTCACAAAACAACAAAATGAATAATGAAAACTAAAAACACTATTAAAACAGAAAATGAACAAAACTGAAAACAAAAACACAAACACAAAGAAACTAAAAGAAAATAAGAAATAAAACTACACCTAAACACCCTAATTCTAAAAATAAAATTAAAACAGAAAATAAAACTCCTAAAATCAGAACCAAATATACAGAAAAGTCCACACAATCACAAAGGACATGAATATAATTTTTCCTAATTTTTTTCTGTCCCTGAATAGTGCAGAAAAATGCAAACAGAATATTAATTCTAAAACTCACAGAAAAATCTAAACAGCTCCAAAAATTCCAGAAAAATTCACACACACTCTAAAAATCATGCTGAATCTAGGAAAAATATCAAAATGGCAGAAATCACACCAGAACAGTCCCAGAAAATTCAAACAGAATGTGAAAATTGATGAAAAATCTGCACTGTTTCCGGATCAATTCAACCTTGAATTTTTTTTTTTGTTTTTCACTGCACATAAACCAAACTGGTTAGTACTGTTTTTTTTTTTTTCAGCAATAAACAACATCTAAAATTTGTAATTAAACTAATCTTAACCAAAAACAAAAATCAAAATCACAATATAAACTAAATTCAAAAATAAAACTAAACTAAACGAAATAACGACTTAAAAAAAAAATAAAACTCTAAACGACTCTATTAATTAAACTACGACTCGATATAACCAAATTTCACAACGACATCCCCGGCAACGGCGCCAAAAACTTGTTGTGAATTTTCCGCAAGCGTACGGTTTCGTTGTACGTTTACGAGTATCGTCCTCAGGGATGAAGGAAATTTGATTATTATCAATTCTAACCTAATTGAAACTGAAAATTAAAATTGACTAACCTGAAAATTATCATATTTGATTTAGTGAATTTACAAACTAAAAGTAAAACTGAAAATGATTCACGTGAGCAACACCTTGCAGTAATTAAATTTGGAATTCTTCTTCCTCCTGGGCCAAATGGAAACAGAGGAGAAACCAGAAGTGAATGGAAACAGAGGCTACGAGCAATGCAATGCAAATAAGAATGAAAGCAAAGCAATGAAACTTCAATCCCAATCCGAACATTTGAATTAACAACACCAGGATTTAATATCTCGAAAGTTTGAAACCCATAAATCGAAATTGAAGCTATCCTCTTCTCTACTTGGATTCAACTAAATTGAAATCGATTACACAATTTTGAGAGTGAAAATAGGAACAAAAGCAAGGAAGATAACTGGAAAATTAAATCTAATCCACTCTGCTCTAAGCTAGTATATCCTACTGCTAATATGCTTCTTCCCTTTATCTCTGTTCCATCGGCTTCCATTAAAAGCCTTCAGGAACGCCAACTTTTGCCCCTTCAAATGCTTCTCCCTTTATCTTGTAACTGATGCTTTTATGATGTTAATGATGATGGATAACGATGGGGGAGAGCGAAGAAGTAACGAATGGGGAGGACGAAACTGAAGGGCCCTGGACGTGCCCTTTTTCGTGGCTCTGTTTCTGCTTCTTGGGCACGAAGAAGAAGAGAGAGATCAGGGGGGCTGCTATTGGGCGCTCACGTGCGAGGCACGTGTGAGAAAATGAAGATGGGCAGGCTGGGTCATGGCTACAGGAAGCCTGGCGCTGGGCCGATTCTTCTTCTTCTATGACCCAATCCAATTTTGATTCAACTTTCTCGTTTTTTCTATTCATGTAATTTATTTATTCTTCAAATGTCCCAAATTCCTACAAAACAAATAAACCAATATTAAAATCCTAAATTAATAATTTATTTCAAGCAAATATTAGGTAATGAAGGGCCTAAAAAATCCTTTTACATTTTTGTTCCTCCTAGGTGCACTAAGTACTGGGAACTATGAGTTTCCTTTAGAATTTTTCTCTTCAAGTCCTTATTTTCCATACACCTGAGAGTTCCATCCTTATATATTACAAAGCCAGGTGACTTTTTCAATATTTTACCTAATTCTATCTAACTTGACATCATCTCTTTGACCCAATTTAATCCCTTCCACTATAGAGGACGACACCTCTAGTGTAGACGAAACCCATTTGTCCGCTAATATGACACAAGCTCAATACCCATATTCTGATTATCATACAAAAGCTAGTTGAGAAATCATTATTGTATTCAAACCATCTTGCTTCTTCTTACTCAATGCATCCACTATAACATTTGCCTTCTCTAGATGGTATTGAATATGCAAATTATAGTCCTTAAGTGATACCAACAATGATCTCTATCTTAAGTTAATATGTTTAAATCTCTTTTTGGGTAAAGATATATTTTAACTATGATGATCTTTGTTAATCTTATGTGGTACCCCTTATAGGTAATGCCTTTAAATTTTCACTGAAAAAACCACTACAACTAGCTCCAAATCATGGGTGGGTAGTTCTTTTCATAGGGCTTGAGTTGTTAAGCGGCAAAAGTTGCCACCTTGTCATCTTGCACCAGCACACAACTTGACCCATTCTTAGAAGCATAATTGCGGATGGTGTATTCTCTATCCTCCTGTGGCAAGATAAGGATAGGAGTTGTAGTTAACCTCTTACTTAATTCCGAAAATGCCTCGTCACATTTATCTGGCCACTCAAACTTAGTCATCTTCTGTAACAATTTGGTCAATGGTGATTCTTCTTTCAAAATATCTTCCACAAACCTTTTATAATATCCTCCCAATCTTGGAAAACTCCCCACTTCTGTAACATTTGTTGCCGTTAGGCCATTTTGTAATTGCTTTTATTTTTGACGGTCCACCTCGATCCCTTCTTTAAACAATTTGCCCCAAAAAGGTCACTTCTTCCAACCAAACTGCACACTTTTCCACCATAGCAAATAGCTAGTGTTTTCATAATATCTATAATACAATTCTCAAGTGTTTAACATGTTCATCCCTATCCTTTGAGTATCAGAATGTCATTTATAAATGCCACTACAAAATTATCTAAATAAGATCTAATGAACCCTATTCATGATACTTATGAATGCAGCAGAAGCGTTTGTTAGCCCAAATGGCATAATCGTAAATTCGTAGTGACCATATCTGGCTTTGAAAGCTGTTTGAGGAACACCCTCTAGTTTAGTCCTAAGTTAGTTTTATCCAGACCTCCGATTAATCTTCAAAAACACACCAATTTCTTGCAGTTGGTCAAATAGATAATCTATTCAAGGGAAGATATATTTATTTTGTATGATAATTTCGTTTAGCTAGCTGCAATCTATGCAAGGACTTATGGTTCCATCCGTTCTTTTAACAAATAAAACTAAAGCTCCCAAGGTGACACAACCATCCAAATGAAGAATTTCTATAATAATGCTTCTAGCTAGATTTTTAATTCTTCAAGCTTAGTTGGTGTCATTGATGTGGGATTTTTGAAGTAGTTTGTGCATATCAAGTTCAATTTCAAAGTCAAATATCCCCTTAAGGAGTAATCTAGGTAACTCTTTAGGAAATACATCTTGGAGTTCACACAACATAGGAAAGTTGTCCATTTCTAACTGCTTCTCCTTATCCTTCATAATATAACACAAGTATCCTCTACAACATTGCTTAAAAAACTTACTTGCCTCTAGGATTGAGATTATGGTGTATTCTTTCTCATTTCTTTCACCACAAAAACATACTTCTCAACCTTTTTGATGTTTTAAAAATCAATATTTAACTCATGAGTTGTCAATCAATCTATTCCAAGATTACATCAAATTCTCATAGGTCAAGTTGAATTAAATTCCAAGGGAGCATATTCACATGAATCATAGTAGGAACATGCTTGTAAAGGTTGAAGATTCTATCACTTGTCTATTTGGTAAACTAATTCTATACTCAAGCACTACTTTATTATTTTCTAGACTTAGTTGCGAAACAGTTTAGGTGGATTCAAATAAATGAGTTGCACCCAAATCAATTTTTAGAATGCAAATTTTTTTTTGACCAACCAAGACCTGCCACATGGAAAATTAAATACCTTTATTTTTTGCCAATTGCATGCTTACAACACACCATGTGTCAAGTTAAATAAGGTGGTCCATTAAACTAAATATTTAATGAAAATATATTATGATCAATTAAAAAGCGCCACTTGTCACGAATGTTGCTGAAGATAAATGATTATATTTTAAAATAGAGCTAAAAGAAGGAAAACCCTAATTCCTTGTTCTCTATAAAAAGGGAGCTACCCCCCTCATTTAAGAGGTCTGCATTCTGAAGAACTTACAAGAGTTCAAGAATTCTCTTTGGAAGAAGATAACAAGCACTCTAAGCACGTGTCATCTACTTGAAGAGACTAAACTACTTATCTTGATTGAGATTAAACCTCTTATGCCATCTCTAAAGATCAAATTTATTCAAGGCTATTTAAGGAGATCGAATAAGAGGATTTATTTCACTTGTTCTTCTAACAATTACATAGAGATTATGTCCATTATTTGATATAAATACAAAAATTGAATTTGTTTCTCAATTCTCATCTAATTTATTTTAAACTTGGAATTTGTGCATACAAATTCTAGCATGCTTGGTGGGACATTCTCTGCCTCTTATCTTTTTCTCCAAAGCACAAATTCTACATTTCCTCAAGGATGACATGTCCTCTAAGAACACCATCCCTCAATCTTCAAGGAAAGATATCCTTCCCACATCTTAAGGATTAGCAATTGTTAGTTTATATCTAGCATACTCATGGCTAACAAAATGGTAAAAGCTGTTGCTGGGATTGCTATAAAGCAATCAGTTGGAACAATACCATCGCAGTCTCGTAAAATCCAAAGCCTTGGCTCCAACTTGGCTGAAGAAGTCAACAAAATCACTTCGCATTTTTTGAAGCAAAGATCTATTGCTATCTTCAAAATGCAACAAGTAATTTCTTATGGGATAGATGGGCCCCAAGCTCATGCTAGCCCTACCTTCTAATCTTTTGTTGCAGAAGATTATGGCTATGCTAGCAGTGACTACTCACTGGCATCTCCAAGGAAGTCTTTCCCTCACTCAAAGACCAATTCCTCTAATTCTGTCATTATGCCATTCATGGTGACAGAGGCAACCAAAGTAGAAGAACAACTTGCAAGCATGAAGGCAACAATAGAGAGGCTTGCTAAGGAGAGTCTAGAGAAAGATGCCCAAATTAAGCGTCACAGTTAATAGATTATTGGTCTAATAAAGAACCCAAAAAGCAACCATTTGAATCCTCAACCAAAGGCTCGGATGGCGAAGAGTCTAGCAAGGAGTCTAATCGACTCTAATGATGAACACATAAAAAAGAAGGAGTCATCATTTGGCTCAATGCCAGTTGAACATATTCAAAGCATCATTTCAAATGCTGTTAAGGCTCAATTAGGGCGGAGGATCTCACAAGATACATTTGTAGACAAAGCCTTATGCGAAAAGGATTGATATTCTTTGTATGCCTCACGACTACCAACCCCCTAAATTAAACCAATTTGATGGTAAGGGCAATCCCAAATAGCACATCACTTACTTCATTGAGACGTACAACAATACCGGCACAGAGGGAGACAGGTTAGTGAAGCAGTTTGTTCGGTCTTTTAAAGGGATGGCTTTCGATTGGTCTATAGACTTGGAGCCCCAATCCATTAACAGATGGGAACAAATTAAACATGAATTTGTTAACAGATTCCATAGTACTCAGCGCATTGTTAGTATGGCAGAGGAAGACAGCGTTGGTGAAGCAATGGAAGGTTGGTAAAGCAGTGGAAGGTTGAACCGGTCCTTGATTATATCAATCGTTGGAGATCTCTCTGTCTTGAGTGCAAAGATCGTTTGCCTGAAGCATTTGCTATTAACATGTGCGCTTAAGGCATGGTGTGGAACTTGTTTTATGTATTGTAGATGAGAAGCCTCAGACCTTTCAAGAGCTGGCTACCAAGGCACATGACATGGAAATGGCAATAGCAAAGCGGCGCTGCAAGTCATCTTCTTTATATGAGTTCATGAATGATAAAGGTGATTTCAAGAAGTGCTCTAAGCCTCCGACGGTGTCAACTAAGGAAACTGTGACTGTTTGCACTACAGAACCCATGCGAGTTTTACGGAAGTCTAGGACAAGAGGGAAAATGACTTCATACTCAAAAGAGATAACAAAGAAGTACCCACATTATGGGAGCTTCAAGAGAAGAAATACCCATTTATTTAGACTTGTCCGGAATGATGGATGACCTGCTTGAGAACAAGATCATCAAACTCCCTAAACCAGAATGACCAGAAGAGCCTAGAAGGAGAAACGATCCAAAGTACTATAGCTATTACAAGGTCATTAGTCACCCTCTAGAGAAATGGATTGCTCTCAATGAGCGTATTATGCAACTAGCTAGGGAACGTATGACTATAACAGATTTAGACAACAGTATTAAGGCCAATTGCATTTGCACGTAATTTAGAGCATTCCTCCTCTTCATTAAGGCAACATTTAATCCAACCCCTCTAAGAGGTAAGGTCTAATACTACCTACTCTCTAAGGATCGAGTTGTTTGCGCTGCCATTTGGAAGTTTAGAGCCAGTGGTCATTCCAATAATGGTGCAAATATCATTAAAAGAAATTGACCCTACCATTAACGTCCTAAAGGATGATGACAAGGACACTCTCTTGCCACTCAATGAAGGCCCAAGAAGCAAAGGCAGGACTAGCAACTGCTTATGCACTGTAGAAAGAGACAATATGGGAAGAAGAAACCTCAGTGTGTCAAGGGTAAGAGGGGCTCGAAAACAAACAAGAAGTAGGACATTTAGTATGTAGACCCACTTGAGCAGGAGTCGCTTGTTCCGGTCACATGAGAAGAGTTTTTCCCAATAGGTTTTTTCAATATAGTCACCATCAACATGACCTCATGTACCAAACTAGAAGACAAGAATATGGAAAAGAAGAAAAACAAGAGTATTCTCCAAAAAGGGATGATAAAAATATGACTATGTTGGAGGCCTAACCAACACGTATGGGTTGGAGGCAAATCTTTTGCTTATTGGAAAAGATGCATCAGTGTGTTGTTACTGCCATTAATCACCCAGAGCTTTATGCTGACAAGGTCAAAGATGTTGGAGGATCCTCAAAAGGCCTTAGCCATTATGCCGCTTACAATAGAGCTAACATTTTCATTGACTTGTTGCTAAGCTCCAAACCTCATAATTGTCCTTTGTTTGTGACTGGTTATATCAAGGAGCAAAAGTTCAAGCGCACCTTGGTAGATGGAGGTTTAGCTGTTAGCATCATGCCTAAGTCTACGATGAATGAACTGGGATCATAGTGGAAGAGCTTTCTAAGAGCAGAATGGTAATTCAAGGATTTAGCCTGGAGAGTCAACATGTGATCGACTGATTCTCCTAGAGCTAACAATGAGAGATCTATCAACATCTTCAATCTTCCATGTGATTCACTCTAAAACTTCTTAAAAATTATTACTTGGGCGTCTGCAGTTCCATGAGCATGGAATAGTAGCTTGTACCCTCCATCAACGTCTTAAGTGCGTATTACCTTGGTGACGAGAAGAAGGCATAGTCACATTTTGCCAATTCTAAATTCTTTGAAGAATGCACTACACCTAAAGGAGACTATGCCCTCAATAATGTCCTCCACAAGTAAGGGCGAGCCGAAGGCTGCAAAGAATTCCCTAGAGATACTAAGTTATGACAGCGTGAAACAACAACAATATTGTTAGGGGCATGTTCAACAAGAGACTATAGCCTAACTTGTTAAACAAGTCGCTAAGCAAGTGATGGTTTCCACAAATCACATGCCATCAATCTGAAGATATGTTACCAAATCTCGTCACAACGAGGGCGAACCATGAAAGTGTCACATTCCCAACACGAAACATGTACCAGCCACATGTGAGTAGACCCCTTTTCCTTGGATTTGTCTCTTGTTTAAAGACCTTATTAGATAAAGAGGAGGACTTGCCAAATGCACGGATGAAGGAAGAATTCAATCCAAATTCATATAAGCTTATGGAGAAAGAAGGTTATGATTTTAACAATCCTGCTATGTTGGGGAAAGTAGTGGAGGTAGAAACCTATGACAACAACAAAATGCAAAAGAAGATTCAAGGTTAAGGGGGTCTAGTAGAAGTCTCAAAAGTAGGTCTTGGTTATACACCATCACAACCAATCGAGACATCAAGGCAACGTAAGGACAAGAAGTATGTGGTTCATTACATCTCACTAAAGAAGTCGATGAGAGTGAGGATAAAAAGGCTTAACCTCCTATAAAGCCTTCTGTATTTGATAGGCTTATGCTGGACAGAACTGGGTAGAAGCTCACTTGGTCTTCTAGCTAACTTTAAAGCTGAATTTGACTTACCAAACGAACCTCAAATGATTTCAAATTTGATTCATTGGATTCCTGACATGCTTTCTAATGGTGCAAGAATCAACTCCTTGTAGGAACTCAAGATATAAGGCAACAAAGTTCAGCCTTTTTCTAAACTGAACCAAAATGCTGGACTGCTTGACACTCTCTGACACGCTAAACAATTGCCATAACTTCTTAATTATATGGATTGTTTTAGTAGCCCTGAACATGCAAGCTACCCTTCCATGGGTACATTATGCTTGCTCCTCGTTTTGAAACGTCTTTTATAAATGGCATTTTGAAGTTCAAGTAAAACTCCATAAAGTGCCTTTTACCATGGAATTCAAACAATGGATAGGAAAAAAGATCTTGTCAAGCTTGGATTTGAAATAAGGTCACCTCAACGGGATTTCATGAACAAGATTTTATGTAATTCCCTAGGAGATGTACATCACTAACTGTCCTTGAAAAGAACCCAAAAAAGTACAATCATTTATCAAATTTTCCTTGACATGTACACTTGGATGTTAGTGCCAATTAACTAGAGAAGACGTGCATTAACCATTCTACCCTTCTTAAAGGAAAAATTCCACCCCTTGTAGAACACACATGGGAAAACGGCTCCCTTTGAGGCCTTCAGGTTGTTTGCGTCATAAAATCCCATTGCCCTTCTCTCCATCCTCTCTTCACAACCCCTAAACGATGTCTTCTCCAACCACCATTCTTCCCCTCCATCTCACTCTACTCCTCCTCTTTCTCTCTCTACCCTCCTCCTCGTTGTCCTCAACACCGTCAGGATATGAATTCATTGAGAGCTACGACTTCCCAAGGGGGCTCCTCCTGAAGGGGGTGACCAGCTACCAGTTGAACCGAGCCACGGGACGGGTGAGTTCAAGGTGCACCTGAGCGAGACATGCAAGTTCTACATTCAATCCTATGAGCTCGAGTATAAGTCCACTATAACAGGAGTCATCACCCAAGACCGACTTATAAAGCTCAAGGGATTAGCATGAAGGTCTTCTTCCTATGGCTTAGCATAGTTAAAGTGGTAAAGGATGGAGATGGTCTCCAGTTCTTTGTTGGGGTCGCCTCCACCAAGTTCCCCCTAGATTGGTTCAATGAGTCACCCTCTTGCTATTGTGGGTTCGATTATGTTGGTCAAGGTGTTGGGGAAGAAGAAGTTGAGAAGATCGAAAGAGGTGATGTTGGGTTGGTTTCTGCTTCTTGATTGAGTTTTGATTGGTTTGGATCTGTTGGGGTAGTTTATGTTTACTTTTTGGGTTAATTACTTGTTGGTAAATTACTAAGGTCTCCTTCCACTTGTTGATTTTCAATGGTGTGTCGGGATATATTAGTATAAACAAAGTCTTATTGTTGTTGTTTCGACGAGGAGGTAGTCCAATCATGGTGTGCTGGAATGGCATCTTTGACTTTGCGAAAATCATCCTTGTTCTTCATCTTTCCTCCCTCCCTCCCCCCTCTTCCCCTTTCAATTAGAGTGCCTTTTTCATTTAATCATTTATTTATTTTTCTCCAATTGAATGGCAAGTATTAGGTCGTACCTACATGAGCTAATCAGAATCGCTAGCGAGGGGCAAGGCTTATACATACCACGACAAGGATTTTAATCCTGCATTGAATGGGAACCTTGGACTTGATGTCCATGCACTCTTAAGCCCAAAACTCTTAAGCCCATTGGCGATTATGTTTTCGGACATGAAAATAAGAGCATTCAAATCATTTTTAAATTAAATGTCTCAAATTCAAAACTGAGACTTTTAGGTATGTTGAGATTTGATGCATTAATTTTTATAACTCTGATATTTTTAAGCTTATTTTTAAGTATCCTCACTTATGAATTCCATATAACTTAGTCCTGAAATTACAAAAATACCCTTGCTATTATCCATTTTATTTTTTCTTTTAAAGCAAAAATCTCAACCTCTCTCTTTTAAGTACCCACAACACCACTAATAGACTATCTAATAGCGAAACTATAGTTTTTCAGGGCTTTGCTTTAAAAGAAAAAAATAACAAAAATGACAACCATAAGGGTATTTTTGTAATTGCAAAACTAAAATATAATAAATTCATAAGTGAGTGTACTTAAAAATAAGCTCAAAAAATCAAGATCGTAAAAATTAATCCATCATATTTCGGACACCAAAAGGTCAACAATTCCTCAAATTCGAGTATGAGTTGCGCCTTAATTTGAGTACAACTTCAATTTTGTGGACTAGTCATAGTGTAATGAATTCTATGTTGAGGTTAGTCAAAGAGGCAGTACCTTCAATCAGAGAACTCTGCCACAAAATAAACAGTGTAAACCTAACATTATAATGTCCTTGAATATTTTCCGCAATTTACGAGCTTATAAACCAGAACTAATTTTTGGAGATAAATAAGGGGTAAGAATTCATTTGTAAGTGGCATCCCTACCAATAATGACTTGATTTGACTGCAGTTGAAATTGAAAATATTTCTTTACAAGAATTTTTCCTCATATTCTTTGGTTCTCAAAAGTGAAAAGTGCAATAATTAAGATTTAAGAGCACACGTTGGATTCCACATTAACATAGTTTACCATGTGAAATTAAGAGCTGTTGATTTTTAAGTATTTCGAGATTTAATGCATTAGTTTTTATGACCCTAGTATTTTAGAGTTTATTTTTAAGTATCCTTACTTATTAATTATTTACAATTCATTCATGAAATTACAAAAATATCCTTACTATTATCCTTTTTGGTTTTGTTTTTTTTTTAAAAAAAAACTCAACCCTTCTCTTTTAAGTAACCACAACACTACCAATAGACTATCCAATAGCGGAAATATATTTTTTGGGGTTTTTACTTTAAAAAAGAAAATAAAAATGATAATAGTAAGGGTATTTTTGTAATTTCAGGACGGAATTGTAAGGTGGTTTTTGAGGGGGTGAAAACTAAACTAAAGAAAAGAGAAAACCTCAAGCACCCAATTGTCAGTCGTAGTACTTTGAGGGTCGGTCCATAGGGAAGACGTTTAGATTATGGTCATTTAAACAAAGTGATTAAACTAATTAACTAAACTAAGTGATGTTATTTAAGGCAACCTAATAACCTAATTCAACTAAACTCATCCACTAATTGCTTTAAACTAAACAAAACTAAGTGTGAATTAAGCATGATTTAAAACCTAGCTACTAACCACATTATTTATTCTCTTAACTGTTTCAATGAGCAATAGTAATCTAAACGGCCTAAAATCAACCGTTACCACTTATCCAATATGCAAGCATAAATCAACCATCAAGCAATTAAGCTACTTTAATCATC
Source organism: Selenicereus undatus (assembly GCA_017589665.1). Taxonomy (NCBI): domain Eukaryota; kingdom Viridiplantae; phylum Streptophyta; class Magnoliopsida; order Caryophyllales; family Cactaceae; genus Selenicereus; species Selenicereus undatus. The sequence continues at coordinate 76,538,501 of JACYFF010031954.1, read as the reverse complement.
AAAACAAGGCATAACTGAATCAAAACATCACAATCTAAAACTGAATCAGAACTGCAAGCAATCGACTAAACCAAACTAACCTAAAACCAAAGCAATAGTAGGGGAAGGGGATTCATGGAAACAGGAAGGGAAGCAAACTCACAAAAGCAACACGACAAGAAAGTAATCGAGCCAAAAACAGTGCACCAAAAGCATAATTGAAAGCTGTAGAATTGAAAGCAAACCAGAACCATGCCCAAATTGAAGCCAGCCGTTCCAAAAACGAAGCCAAACAGAGAACGCGAACAGGGGTGGGGGATTCGAATGAACTCGAATTGGCCCAAATTTCTTGCAATTACAACTCCAATTTAGCAACACTAAGCCTAATTACATGAGATCCTAACTCAACAACTGAAATTCGAAACCCTAACATGCAAAAATCGAAAACCCTAATATGAAAATCAAATACAAATTTGAAATGAAAAGCGAAATTAAACTAAACCTAAACGAAATTAAACCTAATCTACTCCTAATTACCTACCTACATTACCTAATGTTCCTAAATTACCTACTGTTCGAACCTCCTTCAATGGCATCGTAGCATCCTCTTTATACTCGATCTGCTTCGCTTCTCGACCGTCGATTCGAATGACCTGCGTGGATGGCTGAGATGAAGGCCAGCACAGGTGGGTACGTGGAATGGGGCGAACGAAGGTGAGAAGTAAAACCGTGGGTGGGTTTCTGGGTTCTGGGTTTCGGGGGTTTCTGGTTTTGGGGATTCGGTGGGATGAGGATTTCTGGGGGCTAGAGTGATGTGCTGGAAGAGAGAGAGAGATGACGAGGAAGAAAGAGATAGGAGCAAGATGGGCGATGGGGTTCTGGGTTCTGGGGTTGGGGATGCTGCAGAAGAAGACAGATGCGAAGAAAGGGGGCTTTTAAGTGGTAGTCGGTTCAGCTTAACCGGTTTTCTCTGAACCGGACCGGTCCGGTTTAATTTTTGGACCGGTTTGGTTTTTTTTTTCTTAATTGATGCTTGGGCTGGTTCTCTTGAAATCTGGACCGATTTTTCAATTCTTGACATTTTCCCCACATTTCTCGCATTTTTCGCCATTTTTGGCCCTTTTTTCATATTTATTAAAAATCTGCAAAATAAAATAAAATCAATTAAAAACCTTAAAAATATTATTAAAATGAGCCTAAAACCAGTGTAAAAGTACCTTAAAAGTAGCATATTTTTAGCTCAAACAATAAGTGATGGTACTTAAAAATAAACTCAAAAATGTCAATGTCATAAAAATTAATGCATCAAATCTCAGGATATCGAAAAGCCAACAGTTCATGAAATTGATGCAAAATCAACCGCTCTGTGTGTGTGTGCGTGTGTGTATGTGTGTGTCTAGATCCATCAACTATTATGGACTCCTGTCAGTACCACATTAGAAGCCAAATACATACAAAGTCTTTAAATAATGGGAACAAATTCCAAAAGATAGATGAATAGTCATCTTAAAATAGGACGTACATTTTTCTTTGTAGATAAAAAAATAGGAGATAGATGATAACGTAGAAGTGTGTGAGTTTATTTCAGAGTATGCTTACATAGCTATGGGATGGATTTGAGATTTTGTCTATGAAGCTCATAAAATAAGCCCCATGTAATAGATATATGATTGATTTGAGCATATGCTTATTGACATTTTTAAATAGAGGGTGACAAGCGATAATAATTGTCGGATTTGGTTAGTATAACCATTACTTTTTTTCAATACCCATTTTCATCCATTCCCCTAAATACATCATCATCCAATGTCCATGAAATATTTTATATATAACTACCCATCTGCTATGCGGAAGTGAAACTAGAGGAAACAGATGACAAAGTTGTTTCTATACAATAATTTAAAGGCGACAAGTGAACAACATATATTTTAGGTGTAACACATGGCAAAACTAGACTTATATTAGATCGTTTTTTAATAATGACTATAGGCTTAGAATTGTGTCAATCTAAGGATTGATAAATTATAGTAATAAAATCAAAAGACAACTAAATATAAATGGGTGATACATAAAAGGGCAGTTAAATATAGTAGTGGATGGGATCGTTGTTAAGCCATAATTCATGCATGTTTTTAATAGTTCATTTGATTATATTATATATATTATTTTGTCTAATTTAATTTATTTTATATATTTTTTTTTAGGTTAAGCATTAATAAAGAAAAAGGAGAAGGGAAGACGTCGATGTTCGGATTTTATTTACTAAAGGATTTTACAAGTGAATTTATCAAGTCGATCCAAAAAATAATGATTTATGAAAAATATATTTTCATAAGGATTTATTTGGGCTTAGATTACTACTCTAATTGAAGAGGAATTAGAAAACTTGAAAGAGAAGGAGTCCAAAGAAGAAAACCCTAGTAGAATAATACTATTAAAAAAAAAAACCTATCTCTTCCAATCTAAATCCACTCACCTCACCCACATATTCACGCAGCAGCCCCACGGCACCTTCATCAAATATCATCGCCATCTCCAGATCATCTTAAATCATCATCACACCATCATCATCATGATACCCATCTCACGCCACCCCATCAACATCCCCTTCACATCAACCCCCAAATCTTCATCACCACAGCACCATAAATTTCACTAAGACACCACATTCCCTCATCATCTCACACATCATCACCATCATCGATCATCATCATCATCGAAGCAAAGTAGTATTGTCCTGATTTCTTTTATTTTTATTTTATTTGTTTAGTTTATTGTTAAACATGAAAGCTTTAGTCAATTCTTATGATTTTATTTTTAATATGAGTGAGTAATTTTCTTATACTTAGTATAATCTACTTGAAACCATGCTAAATTAATTATTTTGAAACAAGTTTTATGCCTTATTATCTAGTTAATTTTTATTCATGATTCTATAACGATTAGTGTTTATCGTTTATGATATTCGCATTAGATTAATTAGAATGCATGCTAGTTAGTTTAATACGAATTCATATGATAGTTAAAAGGCTTTAGTACGTAAAAGTTATACTCTTTAGGCATAAGTATCACCCTAATTAATCATGAATGGGTCAAACCCATCTCTTTTAATTAGGTAATCATTATAGAACTTTGTTAAATCAATTTACTGGTAATTGATTACAAGGCATTAGATGATGTTTTTCTAATACTTAATGCTCTAGTTTGATTAAATTCTTGCGTTGGTGCTAGGGTAATCAAAACTAGTAGGGTTTAGATTAAGGTTGCACTTAAATAAACTATAAAATAAGGAAAAACGGGAAAGATCCGCTGGTAGGTGTCTTCTACAGTCTTAACTCAAGGATAAAGCGATTTGTATGTTGATGATAAATATTAATTTGCATGGTGGATATAGATTATGCTAAGTTTTTTTCATAAATTTGGTATCTTTGATAATTATTTGTTGCTTTTTAGTTAATTTCTTTAGTTTGTCAATTTTAATTCTCAAATTTATAAGCTTTAATATAAATTTCGCTTACCCTCCCCCCCCAAAGAGTAGTCTTTTAGGAGTGTCTTGGTAATTTTAGATTAGTTATATTTTGGTTTTTAGTGTGATTAAAATTTTCAGATTTGTTTTCTATTCTACTTTGCCATTTATTTACTGGTTTGTTAGAAATTAGGCTAAAAATAGTATTTTTTGTGTTTTTTCATATTTTATTTCATTTTAGGGTTTATTTAGTTTCCTAATCTGTTACTATTTAATTTCAGAATTTTTGGAAACTATTTCATAATTTTTCAAAATTATTTCGTGAGCTTAATACGTGCAGGTTTTTTTGTTATAAGAAATCTGAAAATTACGTTTTTAATATTTATTTTACGTTATTAGGGTTTTATTAAGTCTATGAAACTATATTTTAAAATTTGGGTACTTTTTTATTTATGTTCGTGTTTATATTAGTACAGTTTGTTATTTCTCTAATTTCATATTTTATTTTCTGTGACTAATTTTCTGTGACTAATTTTCTGTTTTAAATTTTCTAATTTAATTACATATAATTGTGGGGATATACAGTTGTAAAATTTTAGGATATTGATTTAGATTACTTTCCATGATTTTTAATATTAATTTTCCGCCTATTATTTTCCGTATTAATTTTTAGTCTAATATTGTGTTATTATTCCTATTTTTATTTTTCCAGAATATTTAGGATAGCTATTTACTGTTTTTACTTCCAGAATTAAATTTAGAATATTTAGGCTCATTATTAAGTAATTTTTTCAGATTTGCACTTGTTTAATTTGATTTGTTTTAGTAATATAAAGAGAAAGTAAAATAAACTAGAGTAGTAAATTTAATTAGATTTAGACTAGCTTACTATCATAATCTTTCCTCGTGGGGTCGATCCCTACTTTCCTATACTGTAAATCTTATTTATAAATCATAGTAGTGGTTTAATTTGTAGCTCTACAACGAGCTTTACAAATTTTAGCGTCGTTGCCGTGGAAAGAAAACTAAATCGTTAGTTTGCTTCTATTTAGTTTTACTACATTTAATATTTTGTTTTAACTCTAGTATTTTATATTTATAGGTTGTTTTAGTTTATGAGATTAAGGAGTGGTCGTATGATCGAAGAGAAAAAGGAGCATACGTTTGAGGTGTCTGGAAGTAAAGTAAGTGATTCTGAATCTGTAAGCTCCGACTCGGTAAGTTGTGAAGATATTAAAGTTGAGATGACTACTTTACATGAACTTGCTGCACCTAATTTGGAAACTCAACCTTTGTCTATTACTTATCCTATTTTAGACCGACCACTTAAGCTTAACTCTGGATTTTTAAATTTACTGCCTAAGTTTCATGGATTGCGTGGTGAATATCCATATCGCCATATTAATGAGTTCATTATTACATGTTTGACCATGCAACCTGAGGGTATCACCCAAGACCAAATTAGGTTGAGAGTCTTTCCTTTCTCACGTCAGGATAAGGCCAAAGACTGGTTATATTACTTACCCCCTCCAACATTCACTACATGGACCAAGTTCATAAAGCATTTTTGGAAAAAAAATTTGACGCATCTAGAATTGGATCCACTAGAAAAAAAAAAAATGGAATTAAACAAATGAATGGGAAAATTTTCCATGAGTATTGGGAATGTTTCAATAAATTATGTGCTAGTTGTCCTCAACATCAAACTTCTGAACAATTGTTGATTTAATATTTGTATGAAGACTTATTACCTGTAGATAGAACTATGGTGGATGCTGCTAATGGGGGGATTTTGGTTAATAAGAGTCCGACTCAGGTTAGGGAATTGTTTAATATCATGGCACAAAACACTCAATAATTTGGAACAACAGAACCCCAATTTAGGAAGGTCAATGAGGTTACTTCAGGTCAATCTGTAGAGACCTAGTTGTCTCAGATCACTGCTATGCTGAACAAACTCGTCACTAGAGGAGTTCAGAAAGCAGTGGTGTGTGGTATTTGCTGTTTAGAGGGATATGCTACTTATGCGTGCCCTACACTTCGAGGGGATAATGTGAATGCAATGTGTTCTAACCAAGGCCAAAAGAAGTATGACCCATACTCCAACACTTATAATGAAGGATGGAGAGACCACCCTAACCTTAGGTATAGACCTAAGAACAACCCCCCAAGTTTTGACCAATCATCACGTCAACCATCTGCTCAGGATAGAACAAATTTCCTTTAGAGCAAGTCATAAAAGAAGTTGGATGACCAGAAAAAGGAGGTTGACACTAGGTTTCAAAACATAGAAATGACTCTTAAACAAGTCCAGGAGAGACAGTCTGCTACTGATACCATAGTTAGCAATCTCCAGGCCCAAATACAACATAGGTTGCCATCTCAACCATTCCAGAACCCGAAGCAAAATGTGAGTGCCATGACACTTAGGAGTGGGAAAGAGTTGAAGCAACCTAGGAAGAATAAAGAGGTAGAGCATGAAATAGAGGTCAACAAATTTGAACCTAACCAAGATCAAGATACAACCTCTAATGTTAAGGAAATAGGTGAGGATAAGAAGGAACCTTACAAGCCATTACCACCTTTTCCTAGTAGACTGAGAGGGAAAACCCCTAAGGAAGATGAGGCAAACCAAGAAATCTTAGAAACATTTTGGAAGGTAGAAATCAACATTCCTCTCCTAGATGCCATAAAGCAAGTGCCTTGTTATGCCAAGTTCCTTAAAGAGCTTTGTACTACAAAATATAAACTGAAAGGGAACGAAAAGGTAAGTGTAGGGGAAAACGTTTCTGTTGTTTTCCAAAAGAAGTTTCCCCTTAAATGTAAGGACCCAGGTGTATTCTGTATTCCTTTTAAAATTGAAAACCTCTCCTTTAATAGAGGTATGCTTGATTTAGGAGCTTCCATCAATGTGATGCCTAGGTCCGTTTATAATAAACTACATTTAGGAGAGTTAAAGAAAACTGATTTAATTATTCAGTTAGCTTATAGGAGTAATGTACACCCAGATAGAGTTTTAGAAGATGTCTTAGTCTAAGCCAATAATCTTATTTTTTCTGCCAACTTTTATGCATTGGACATGGGTGATGCATGCCTTGATGTTCCCATATTGCTTGGTAGACCATTTCTTAAAACATCTAGGATAAAAATAGATGTGCATGTAGGAACACTGACTATGGAATTTGATGGTGAAATTATTAAGTTTAATATTTTTGATGCTATGAGATTTTCAGCTGATGTGAACTATCTGTGTGCACTTGATGTGATTGATGAATTGTCCCAAGATGTTTATGACATGTCTCATGATGATGAATTGTTAACTATACTTACTCAAGGTTTGGATCATTTTGCGTTTTATAATGTGTCTTACCATATTAATAATGAGTTAGTGGGCAGCATAGAGTCTTTGTTGCAATTGCATGTAGTTGACATACCTAAGAAGCTAGAATTGCCTGAAAGTCACACGAAGATGCTACCGTCTCGCATTTCACCCCCTAAGCTAGAACTAAAACCATTACTTAAAAATCTTAAGTATGCTTATTTACGCGATGATGAGACCTTACCTGTTATAATCTCTAATGCACTTACATCTGAGCAAGAGGATAAAATTATTAGGGTGCTTAGAGAACATAGTAAAGCATTACGGTGGACTTTAGCAGACCTTAAAGGATTTAGCCCCACATTATTTTCACATAAAATCACATTAGAATTAGATACTAAGCCTAAGAGAGACTCTTAGTGAAGACTAAATCCACCTATGATGGAGGTAGTTCAAAAAGAAATTCTTAAGTGGTTAGATGCTGGAGTAATATACCCCATCGCTGATTCTGAGTGGGTTAGCCCTGTCCATGTGGTTCTTGAAAAGGGGGGAACAACAGTAGTGTAGAACAAGGAAGGTAAGTTGATACCTACTAGAGTCCAGAGTAGTTGAAGAGTGTGCATTGACTATAGAAAGCTTAACAAGCCACAAAGAAGGATCATTTTCTATTGCCCTCTATGGACCAGATGTTAGAGAGATTAGCCGGCAGGTTACACTATTGCTTTCTAGATGGCTATTCAGGTTATATTCAGGTCCCGATAGCTCCTGAGGATTAGGAAAGACCACTTTTCCTTGTCCTTTTGGCACCTATGCTTTTAAAAGGATTCCTTTTGGTCTATGTAATGCTCCTACAACATTTCAAAGATGTACAATGAGTACTTTTTCTGATTTTATCAACAAAATTGTGGAAGTTTTATGGATGATTTTACTATACATGGCGATTCATTTAATGAGTGCTTGCACCATCTTACATTAGTACTTAAGCATTACATTGAGACTAATTTGGTGCTTAACTTTGAAAAGTGTCATTTCATGGTGGAACATGGAGTAATTCTAGGTCATGTAGTGTCATCCAAGGGCTTAGAGGTTGACAAGGCTAAAGTAGAAATTAGTCAATCTTTGCTCTATCCACAGTGTGTCAAGGAGGTGAGGTCATTTCTAGATCATGTTGGATTTCATAGGAAATTTATCAAGGATTTTTCTAAAATTGTCTCCCTTTTATGTGCTTTACTTGTAAAAGATGCTTTATTTGATTTTAATGAGGATTGTAGGAGAGCTTTTGACCAATTGAAGCTGAAATTGACCACCAATCCTATAGTACAACCCCCCAACTGTGCCTTGCCTTTTGAACTGATGTGTAATGCCAGTGATAACGCAGTAGGGGCAGTCTTAGGTCAAAGAATAGGTAAAAGAAAATGCATGCTCTTGTTTTAGCTCTAGAAAAGTTTCATCCTTATCTGTTAGGTGTAAAAGTTACTATTTATACTAATCATTCTATTATTAAACATCTGTTAAGTAAGAATGACTCAAAAACCTAGATTGATTCGATGGGTATTACTACTGCAAAAATTCCAATTGGAGATTAAAGATAAACCAGGAGCTAAAAATTTAGTAGTTGACCATCTAAGTAGGCTAGACAATGGGAAAGAGTGGGAATCCATTGAGCGATTGTTTCCCTGATGAGACTTTATATGCTATCACTGATAGGCTGCCTTGTTATGCTAATATGGTTAATTATATAGTAACCAAAACTTTCCCTATAGACTTGTCTAGAGCCCAAAAGGAGAAAATAAAAGCCCAATCTAAATATTATGTTTGGGATGAGCCGTATTTACAAAAATTTTGTAGAGATCAAATTATAAGGCATTGTGTGGATGACTGTGAATTTCATTCAACTTTAACTTTTTGTCACTTTTCTGAAAGTGGGGTGCATTTTGGATCCAAAAGAACAGCACATAAAGTTCTTGAATGTGGATTTTATTGGCCTACTATTTTTACGGATGCCTATGAATTTTGCAAAAGATGTAAAGTATGCCAGAAGATAGGCAATTTATCTAGAAAGAATCAAATACCTATGCATAATATTTATATTTGTGAGATTTTTGATGTATGGGTTGTTGATTTTATGGGACCTTTTCCCCCCTTCTTTTGGCTTTACTTACATTCTTATGCTTGTTCACTATGTGTTTAAGTGGATTGAAGCTATGGCTACTGGAGCAGATGATGCTAAAACTGTGGTAAAACATAGCAAATCTCTCATTCTATATAGATATGGAGTTCCTAAAGCAATCATTAGTGATAGGGGAACACATTTTGTAATAGACCCTTAGGTGCCTTCCTAGCCAAATATAATGTAAATCATAAGGTGTCTACTGGATATCATCCCCAAACCAACGGTCAAGCTAAAATCTCCAATAAAGAGATTAAGGGTATATTAGAAAAGGTTGTTAGACCAAATAAGAAAGATTGGAGTCTTAGGTTAGAGGAAGCTCTCTGGGCCTATAGGACTGCGTATAAGACACATATAGGTATGTCACCTTATAGGTTAGTTTTTGGTAAAGCCTGTCATCTCCCTGTAGAACTCGAGCATAAATTATATTGATTTGTAAAGCAATGCAGTCTAGACTATGACCTAGCTGGGAAAGAGCGTAAGTTGCAAGTGCAGGAATTGGAAGAGATTCGTTTAGAAGCCTATGACTATTTAGTGATCTATAAAGGTAAAGCCAAAGCTTTTCATGATGCTAAGCTTCGTAGGAAAGAATTTTAGGTGGGTGAAAAAGTGTTATTATTCAATTCAAAATTGAAACTCTTTCATGGTAAGTTGAACTCTAGATGGCCAACACCTTTTATGGTAGTAAAGACTTATCCACATGGGGCTGTTGAGATTAAATCCTTTACTACTAACAAGATTTTCAAGGTAAATGGTCACAGGCTAAAGCACTTCTATGAAGGAGGTCAGGTATGCTTAGTGGAGGAGATCCAACTAGAGGATCCATGAGCTCATTTACTTTGAGCCAACGATAGTAAACAAAGGCGCTGGTTGGGAGGCAACCCAACGGTTTTTTTGCTTTTAGGGAAGTACCATTTAATTTTACTTTTATCTTCATTGTTTCTATCTTTTGCATGCAATAGGGACAATGCATGAATTAAATGTGGGGGGGGGTGCATCCTACATTTAGTTCCTATAGCAGTCATTCTTGATTAAAAAAACAAAAAAAACAAAAAAAATTGTGATTTTCTTATAAATAATGCATGAATATGAGTTTATGCTAGGCTTTCTTGCTATTTTTAGTTTATTCTTCTATGAATGAAGACTTCTGAGTATGCTAACTGTCATTCAAAGAAGTTTGAGTTGATCCTTATATATCTCTGTAATGAGTAACTGTCATGATTATCCATCTTATTTGATCATGTTATATAGCCGCTTTAGAGGCAATAAAATAATGACCTAGTCCATTTCCTAAACTACTAAATTAGTAGAATAACTCATTAAAATTGTGACTTTTCTTGTCTTATAAAAAAAAAGGAGAAAAGAAAGAGAAAAGAAAAAAGTTAGATTACCAACATGGGTAGGAGTAGGTGGCTCGGCACCTTTTTCCCTTAAGTTCAGGTCTCAAGTTGAGCCTTATGCATGGAGTAACCCATGTTGGGAGAGTCATGCCTCTTTTTGGGCCGATCAATGACTCGTACCAAACTAACAGTCAATTAAAAAAATAAAATAATGATGAGAATAAACTGTTAACTCCAGCACCTCTATTCGGGTGAGTGTGAGACAGGGAGTGTTTAATTTCTAAGACCCTATATAGGCCTCGAATATGTGCGCAATTGGAGTTTGAAAAAAAAAACAGAGAGAGAAAAATAAAATAAAATTGCAAGGCAAGTTTTGAATCAATTTCAATGAGTTATTCCTTCTAATTCAATTGTCTCTATAGCCATACCGTACTTCAATTTTCTATCGTAAACTTTTTAGACCTCTTGATCGATGTATGCGTGCTTAAAAGAGATGGAAAATTATTGCTCTTGTTACTTCATTAAAGAAATGTTGTGAGGTTGATGAAGAAACTCTTTGACGGTAGTTGGATGTCCAATAGTTATTCACTTGTTGGAAGGAAAACTAACTAATTTTGAACAAAACTATTTTTAAAGCAAGCCAATGCCTAGTGTAAATATTATATTTATGCATCACTTTACAAGAAAGAAAGAGGGTAGTTCTTAGGCCAAGTCTCAGATTTCTTTGCACGAGGACGTCCAACATCTAAATGTAGGAGAATTTGTTAAGTCATAATTCATGCATGTTTTTAATAATTAATTTGATTATATTATATATATTATTTTGTCTAATTTAATTTATTTTATATAACTTTTTTAGCTTAAGCATTAATAAAAAAAGAGGAGAAAACAAGACATCGAAGTTCGGGTTTTATTTACTGAAGGATTTTACAAGCAAATTTATCAACACGGTCCAAAAAATAATGATTTATGAAAAATATATTTTCATAAGGATTTATTTACGATTGGATTACTACTCCTAATTGAAGAGAAATTAGAATACTTGAAAGAGAAGGAGTCTAAAGAAGAAATTCCTAGTAGAATAATACTATAAAAAAACCTACCTCTTCCCCTCTAATTCCACTCACCTCAACCACATATTCGCGCAGCAGCACCATGGCACCTTCACCAAATATCATCACCATCTCTAGATCATTGTCGATCATCATCACACCATCATCATCACGATCCTCATCTCACGCCACCCCCTCAAAATCCCCTTCACATCAACCCACAAATCTTCATCACCACAGCACTTCTAAGCCACCACACTCCCTCATCATCTCACGCACCATCACCATCATCGATCATCATCATCATCAAAGCAAAGTAGTATTGTCCTTATTTCTTTTATTTTTATTTTATTTTATTTTTTGTTTAGTTTATTATTAAACAAGAAAGCTTTGGTTAATTGTTGTGATTTTATTTTTAATATAAGTAAGTAATTTCCTTGTACTTAGTATAATCTATTTGAAACCATGCTAAATAAATGATTTCAAAACAAGTTTTATGCTTTATTATCTATTTGTTTTTTATTCATAATTCTACAACGATTAGTCTTTTAGGCATAAGTATTACCCTAATTAATCATGGATGACTCAAACCCATTTCTTTTAATTAGATAATCATTATAGAACTTTGTTAAATCAATTTGCTGGTAAATTGATTACAATGCGCGTAGTGCCCCAAAAAGTACATGATTCATTACTTGCATTCACCTGCTTAAGTTCACCAATTAGAAATAATAATCTAATGAACGGGGCATTACCGCTGTCCAAAAAGGACAAGGCTTCCCTTATACATAAAAACATAGCCATTTAAAACCAAAGTTTACCCTAACAAAGGCATTCACACCATCACAACCATTCAAACCATTTAGTTATATACAGGAACGATTCTAACATCCCAATCATCTTAAGAATTACACCAAAATACATAATTTAGTTCAAATATACAGTTTCAACACCAAAATATATCACAATATGATATGATAGCATCTCAGCACTCATACAACGCCAGTTACATGGACAGTCCTGGCTCAGTTATCACCTTCAGCCGTCCTGCCCGCCTGAGGGCAGTTCACTGAACACTTTCCTAAAACAATACATACAAATATTTTGAACAGTGAGCCAAAGCTTAGTACATACATTCCTGTAATGTTAAAGATTCACTGAAAATTTGTTTGAGCCCGCTTTACAATTCATTTTAATTTTGAAATAGAGAATGAGACGCATATGAAGCTGAATTGCTAATTATTATCTGTTAGTGTACCCCTTCATAACTGTTACGATCGGTGAATAGATGTACACCTATCAAGCCGACGGGGGGACCTGCCCTGAACCGGCACGGGTAACTGGAGGGCAATGCCCTGTAACTGATAACTGATGGGATCA
>JACYFF010031954.1:76499175-76522107 GCA_017589665.1 Selenicereus undatus | reverse complement strand
ATATTGATAAAATCAAATGACAACTAAATATAAAGGGGCTATACATAAAAGGGTAGTTACACGAAGTAATGGATGGGATCATTGTTTGTGTAACACAATTCAGGAGGAATATAATTCTACCAACTAGGAGCTTGTGAAACTTTCATTATGATATTAGAAATAACAAAATTATAATTGTTCCCATAGGATTCTTCCATCATGTTACTTCAATCGGTAGGGGTGGATGCACAGATATGTTAGATTGAGAAGTAAAAACTCCGTGATAGGGAAAGATTTAATGATGCAAACTGAAGCTGAGTAGGAACATAGCAAACGATGAGGCCACCATGGGTGACTCACGAAGAAAATGGTAATTGATGTGTTTGTTGTGACCATGAAGAACATGATTGGTAGCAATGTAAGCGGCCGAGATATTGACATAAAGCACTTTAGCATGTACAATTGTATGGATACTAACTCAGCTAGCAGGAAACAAATCCAAGGAGTCTCAATAATAGTATACATAATTGCTCGATATTTAGCTTCAGTAGAGGACTTGGACAAAATTGTCTATTTCATAGAACACTCTGAGACAAGATTAGGACCTTAGCAATTGCAGCAATAAGGATACCTAACTCAGCCAGTAGGTAACGAATCCAAAGAGTCTCAATAGCAATATACGCAATTCCTTGATGTTTAGCTTCAGCAGAGGACTTGGACACAGTTGGTTATTTCTTAGAACACCAAATGACAAGATTAGAACCCTAGGAAGACGGTACAATTAGAGGTAGATCAGGAGCTAAATAAGGCAGTAGGCTCAATCAACATCAGAGTAAGCAACAATAATAACCAGATTCGCAACCGTTTTGTGAATAGGCCCATGATCCATAGTACCCTGCAAGTATCAAAAAATTCTTCACATAACAACAAGGTGAGTGGTACGTGGTGCATGCATAAAATGAGAAACCAGAATATACCGCATATGCAATATCTAGCCCAATCATAGTTAAGTACTACAGTTCCCCTACCATACTTGTATACTCAGTGGATCATGAGTAACTACCCATCTATTAAGGAAAATGTGGTCTAAGATGGGAGTGTAGTATGAATAGGTTTGTGTTTGGAAAGATCGAAGGGAAGAAGAAGGTCCTTAATTTATCTAGACTGAGAAAAGAGTCTGCACCACCTGCACCCGAGGAAGTAATGAAGGTCAGCGAGATCCTTCACTGGAAATTAGGTGGAGACAAGACAAATAAGATGGAGAAGAGTAAGAGAGCTCACAGTGAAGATAATATCATCAACATATAGAGGAGCATAGGAAGAACACCAAAAGTATGAAAAATGAACATGGAGGAATTAGTCTGGCTACATCTAAAGCCTATGGAAAGTAGAAAACTGCTAAATTTGCAAAACCAAGCCTGAGGGGCCTATTTCAAGCCATATAAGAATTTGCTCAGTTTTCATGCACAGTGGGGATAATCAGGGTGAATAAATCCTTGTCGTTGAGTCATGTAGACCTCTTCGCTAAGATCACCATGATAAACCTTCATTTTCACCTCTTTCGAAATCAATTTTCACCTCTCCTTCAATGATTTTTGGGTTAAATGCCAAAGCATAAGGGTCAAATAGGCCACTTTTACCACGAATTCGCTCATGATTGGTGCTTTCATGTTTTTCAGGAATTACAATTGAAGAAAAGAGGAAAACCCACTAATACCATGCGAAAGGAAGGCCAAGAAGGTGGATTTCGAGCTAACGAAGAGGTGGTCAAGCCCTAGAGGATTGGCATGGGGACCCCATGCCAGGCAGGCCAATTGTGCCAAGCAAAAAAAGCCAGAGCAAGCGACCAAGGATGTGGCACGGTGGCACCATGCCACTTTGGTAGTTTTGTGACTATATTGCTTTATCGCGGTTACAATTCTTCATCTTGGAATTTTTGCTGTAGGCTCTCTAAAAGGGGCGATTTTCAGGTTTTCAGTACTATAAACTTTCACAAAATCTCAGACATTAGATAAAATTTGAATTGATGCAAATTTGTGCAATTGCTTTCGAAATCAATTAAAGTATGTTTCTTTCTTTCTTTCCTTTGCGTTCTCAATCAAAGTTCTCATCTTTTGTGATGTTTTCGTGTTTCTTGCTTTTGATTGTGATTATCAATATGATTAGCGGCTAAAATATTAGTCTTGGATTGGGAATAGCCCATATTATGCGAAAATGAATCATGTTTTAGGTTTTGGGAATTAGGGCCATGAATGCAATTCGAATTCCTACTTTGTATGCCAATTATTCGTTGAATTGGTTCAGAGAGTTTTGTTCATTGTTCTTATTTACGGTTTAGGAGATCAACAAAAGTTGAATTCTTTATCTAGTGTGACTCTGTGGACAATTGATTTTCGTAACATGAAAACAGTTAGGGTTTTAATTGGGATTATTTGATTACATAATCCTATGACCTTGATAATCTTAGTTTCATGAAAATAGATAACTTGAACTATTTCAGTCAGTCTATTAACCTTTGAGAGAAGGCCTAGATGCGCTTGAAATTGTAATCCCTTTCACTTTGATTATTTTCATAGGTATAGTTTGCATTATCTAGTTATGGTTAATATAGCATAATGGTGTGGTGAATCCCAATCTAGGGCCTTTATTATCATTGAATTTAATAATTCATCAGTTTCAGCAAATTAGTACTGCTAGTAAGCAATCACTCAACCCCATTGAAATTTTTCCTTAATTGAGTGTTATAAGTCGAATTTGGTGATTGGAATCAAGTTCTCTGTGGACACGACCCATACTTGCCGTTGCTAGCTACAACTGGCACCGCGCACTTGCGGTAACATTTTAAAATAAGTTTTTAGCGTCGTTGCTAGGGAACTTGTTTATTACAACATCGGAAGTGACCAAAACACTCTAGATTAGGCATTTTCATTTTTTTTTATTTTCTCTTTTTCTCCTTTGCTCTTTAAGCCTTGCTTGGACTTGCTTACACTTGGTGTAGTTTTTGGCTTTGTATGCATAGCCGTAGTCAGAGGGATCGACCACTCATTCGCTTTGACCCCGAGATAGAAGCCATTGCACGGAGGCAACGCGATGCGAGAAAAAGGCAACAAGCACAAGTTGTCATGGC
This sequence comes from Selenicereus undatus, assembly GCA_017589665.1. Taxonomy (NCBI): domain Eukaryota; kingdom Viridiplantae; phylum Streptophyta; class Magnoliopsida; order Caryophyllales; family Cactaceae; genus Selenicereus; species Selenicereus undatus. The sequence continues at coordinate 76,519,001 of JACYFF010031954.1, read as the reverse complement.
CGAGACACACCCTAGGGGCCTACAGGACTAGGTCTTATCATAGGCCACCAGCATCCCCTCTTCCATCATCAACCCAGCCGTCGTAGCAAACAACTTCGAGCTGCGGCCCGCTATCGTGTCCTTCGTGGAGAAAGACCAATTCAGTGGATGTCCCATGGAGAACTCCCATATTCACCTTCGCAAACTTCCTAGCGAAGTGTGACAAAATCAAGCTCAATGGGGCATCAGCTAATGCAATTAGATTAAGGCTCTTCCCCTTCTCAATGAAGGACAGAGCCAATGACTGGCTCCTCAATGAAGAGCCTAATTCATTCACCACCTGGGAGGCCTTATCAGAGCTTTCCTAAGCAAGCAATTCCCCCCGGGCAAGACCGCTAAGTTGAGAGCAAAAATCACTTCCTTCTCTCAACGAGACGATGAGTCACTACATAAGGCGTAGGGAAGGTTTAAGGACCTTCAATGCCAATGCCCCCACCATGGAGTACCCGACTGGCTCCTAATCCAAACCTTCTACAATAGATTAGCCCAGTCACTGAAGGTGTCTATTGATGCCGCAGCAGGCGGCGCATTCATGGGGAAGTCGATTGAGGCCGCGAGAGCCTATTGGAGGAGATGGCCTCCAACAACTATCATTGGTCCAGTGAGAAAGCAGTCCTAAAGAGGACCAGTGGGGTGTATGAAGTTGACGTTGTGTACATGCTTACTAGCAAGGTTCATGCTCTTGCATAGTGATTTGATAGGCTTGGAACTCCTTCTTCAGGGAGTTTAGTGGGGAGTTCCTCAGGTGCAATGTTTGAGGTTAGGGCTCTTTGTGATATTTGTGGCATTCAAGATCATGTTGCTGCCAAGTGCCAATCCACTTTCTAGGGTGTTGAGCATGCCAACGCAATACAAAATTATAGCCAACGCCCACAAAATCACCCAAATTTCTCCTATCGCAACAACAAACCCATTCCACCTAATCCCACTCAACCCCAACCTCCTGGTTTCCAATACAGGGCTTCCTATGCCCCACATCCACCTCAATAACAACCACCCTAGCCCAAGTCCAACCTGGAGAGTCTTATGGAGTGCTTCATAGAGACCGAAACAAAGACTGACGAGGCACTTGGTGAGTCAGTTAGTCAATTAACTTTTAAATTTGAGACTATGACCGTTCATTAGAAGATGATCAAGAACCAAATAACCCAGATTGCACAGCAAGTGAGCCATATATCTAGGCCCCAGGGACATCTACTAGGTCAACCTAAGACTAATCCTAAGGGTCAGATGAATGCCATCATATTGCGGAGTGGCAAGGAGTTAGAGAGTCCTCCAATGCATGTGAGAGAGGACATGAGGGATGTTGACAATGAGGAAGATGTTGAGAAGGAGGTCCCCATTGAGACACCTAGTGCAAGGGTCCACATTGAAAAGACCCATGAGGTTTGAGCTAAACATATTTCACCTACAGTGAAGCCTAACAAGCCTCCCATTCCATATCCCCATGCGCTACTAAAGGCCAAGGAGGAGCACAAGTATGGGAAGTTCCTTGATATATTGAAGAAGCTTCACATCAATATTCCCTTTCTGGAGGCTATCACTGACATGCCTTCCTATGCTAAATTTTTGAAGGATCTATTGTCCAATAAAGGGAAACTGATCGAGAATGCTACAGTGGTAATCACAGAGGAATGCAGTGCTATCATTCAGAACAAGCTGCCCCCTAAGCTTTTAGATCCCCAAAGCTGTTCCATCCCTTATTCAGTTGGGGATGTTACTATCAGCAGGGAACTATCTGATCTTAGTGCTAGTGTAAGCCTCATGCCTATTGGATATGTAAGAAGCTGCAAGTGGGCGACCTGAAACCCACTACTATTTCTTTGCAGCTAGCTGATAGATCCGTCAAGTACCCTATAGGTATTCTTGAGGATGTCCCACTACAAGTGGGCAAGTTCTTCATCCTATGTGATTTTATGGTTATGAAGATAGATGAAGACTCCTGCATCCCAATCATCCTTGGGTAACCCTTTTTAGTGACCGCAAGAGCAATGATGGATGTGAAGAATGGCAAGCTCTCCCTTCAAGTGAGGGATGAAAAGGTGGAATTCAGCCTATCATAGTCCAGGCCTCTCCCACCCCAAGCAACTCATGCTGCAGAGTCAACGTGCTAGAAAAAGCACTCAACCAAGAGGCCAAGACTTGCCATTACATAGGGGATCCACTAGAGGCCACTTTGATCGGTTGCTATGTGACCGACTCCCATTCGGGAGAGAAGGAGGAAGTATGCTAGGCTCCTCAATGAGTCTGGTACCTATACACCTAGGCAATCCCCCAAGGAAGTCCTTAGTGTGGAGGAACCTGCCTCCAATGAGCAGGAGAAGTGCCCATCAAAGGTAGAGTTGAAGCCTCTACCTTCCTATCTCAAGTATGAGTTTCTTGAATCCGCTCATAAATTCCTAGTTATCATCAGTGCTAAACTGGATGGCCGCCATTGGGAAAATTATGGGATGTGTTTCGAAAGTATAGGGGTGCCATTAGTTATAGTATTGATGATATTAAGGGACTTAGTCCTTCATTCTGCATGCATTGCTTCTTTCTTGATAAAGGTCATCGCCCTTCTCGACAACTTCAGCGTCACTTAAATCCTAATATGTAAGAAGTTGTTAAAAAGGAGGTTGTCAAAGTACTTGACAATGGGATCATCTACCCTATCTTAGATAGCGAGTGGGTGAGTCTAGTTCAGGTAGTTCCCAAAAAGGGTGGGATGACCGTCATTAAGAATGAGTGAGATGAGCTCATTTCAACTAGGACTGTGACCGGGTGGAGAATGTATATTGATTATCATAAATTGAATCAAGCCACCCAAAAAGATCATTTCCCCTCCCCTTCATTGATCAGATGCTGGAAATGGTGGCAAGGCACTCCTTCTTTTGTTATCTAGATGGGTATTCAGGTTTCTTTCAGATTCTTATCCATCCCGACGACCAAAGGAGGACGACCTTCACGTGCCCCTATGGTACCTTTGCTTATCGAAGAATGCCTTTTGGGTTATGTAATGCCCCTGCCACTTTCCAATGATGTATGACTGCTATATTTTTTGATCTCATTGAAAACACCATGGAAGTGTTCATGGATGACTTCTCCGTCTATGGAGGTACCTTTGACTTGTGACTCGAAAATCTATCTAAGGTACTCCGTAGATGCGAGGAATTCAATCTTGTGCTGAATTGGGAATAATGCCACTTCATGGTTCAAGAAGTTGGGCTATGTTATCTCTGACAGGAGCATCAAGGTGGACGAGGCTAAGGTTGAGATTATTGAGTGGTTGCCCCCTCCTACTTCGGTAAAAGGAGTGCGAAGTTTCCTAGGTCATGCAGGATTCTATTGCTGCTTTATCAAGGACTTCTCCAAGATCGCTAAACCTCTAACCCAGCTTCTTACCAAGGATGCCCCGTTTATTTTTACTAATGAGTGCCATGAACATTTTGTAGGATTAAGCAGGCACTAATTTCTGCCCCCATCATACAACCGTCATATTGGGATCTCCCCTTTGAGATCATGTATGATGCCAGTGACCATGCGGTGGGGGTAGTCTTGGGGCAAAGAAGAGACAAGAAGCCAGTAGTGATCTACTATGCTAGTAGAACGCTAGATGAGGCTCAGCAAAACTATACAACAACTAAGAAGGAGTTGCTTGCAGGCGTGTACGCAATGGAGAAGTTTCAGCCTTATCTCCTATGCTCCAAGGTCACTGTGTACACTGATCATTCTGCACTCAAGCACCTCCTTGAGAATAAGGATGCAAAGCCTCACCTCATTCGGTGGATACTGCTACTACAGGAGTTCGATCTAGAAATCAAGGACAAGGCGAGGGCAAAGAACGTCATTGCCGATCATCCCTCTAGGCTCATTGTTGAGAGCCACGATGCCCCCATCGATGATGCTTTCCGTGATGAACATCTCAGGGCTATATCCACAGGACAAGCACCATAGTTTGCCGACTTCGCGAACTACTTAGCCTCGAGGATTTTCCCCCATGATCTCTCCTCTTATCAGAAAAAGAAGTTCCTCCATGATATCAAGATGTACCTTTGGGAGGAATCTTTTCTTTACAAGTTGTCCAAGGATGGGATTTACCGATGCTGCCTCCTTGAGAAGGAGATTCAGAGCATGATTTCTTTCTGTCATGACTCTCCATATGGAGGACATGCTGGTACCTCCAAGACGGCCGCTAAGATGCTCCAAGCTGGATTCTTTTGGCCTTCCCTATTCAAGGACGTCTACACATATGTTCGCTCATGTGATCGCTGCCAACGGATGGGGAATTTATGAAGGAGGAATGAGATGCCCCTCAACTTCATTCTTGAAGTTGAAATCTTTGATGTTTGGGGCATTGACTTCATGAGGCCCTTTCTATCCTCAAGGGGCAATAAATAAATCTTAGTTACAGTGGATTACGTTTCCAAGCGAGTGGGGCTATGGCTAACCCTACTAATGATTCAATAGTAGTGGCTAATTATTCATGAGGATAATCTTTCCTCGTTTTGGGGTCCCAAGGGTGCTTATTAGTGATAACGGGCCACACTTCATTGAAAAGAAGTTTGAGGCGTTATTGAAGAAATATGGAGTGCATCATAAATTTGTACTTGGCTACCACCCTCAAATTAGTGGTTAGATGGAGATTTCCAACTGTGAAATCAAGTCTATTTTGGAGAAAACGGTTGCGAGATCAAGGAACGATTGGGCGGACAAGCTTGATGACGCCCTTTGGGCCTACCGCACGACCTTCAAAACTCCCATTGGCACCACCCCTTTTCGACTCATCTATGGCAAGGCTTGCCATCTCCCCGTAGAGCTAGAACATAGAGCGTTTTGGGCTATTAAGCATTTCAATTTCAATTTGAAGTCTGCGAGGGAGAAGAGGATGTTGCAACTGAATGAACTTAAGGAGATCTGCTTGGATGCCTATGAAAGTTCCAGGATTTACAAAGAGAGAGTGAAGCGGTGGCACGACAAGTTATCATGAATTTCGGGAGGGAGACTTAGTCCCCCTATTCAACTCCTGTATGAAGCTCTTCCCAGGAAAGTTTCGCTCTAGGTGGGTGGACCCCTTCAAGGTGTTGAAGGTCTATCCATATGGGGCCATCGAGATTGGCACGGATGCTACCTACTCATTCAAGGTGAACAGTGCTCGGTTAAAACACTACATTACCGGTGAGACACTTGCGCGAACGGTCATTTGTGCCCGCCGGAATATCTCTTCTTCTTAAAGATTTTTCACGGTTAAGCTCGGGACCTAAAACAAGCACTTCTTCGGAGGCAACCCGAGCTTTACATCTTTTAAAAAAAAACAAAGAGAAAAAGATAAAAAAAATGAGAGGAAAAGCTCAAAGCGGAAAAAATAAGTGAGAAAATACGGAAGCCACTTGAAACGAGTCAGATTAGGAGTCAGTAAGTTGGCATGGGCACCACATGCCTGATGGCACACCCATGCCACCCCCTGAGAAAAAAAGATCAAAAAAAGGGGGAGATATGAAGGCATGACAGACAGCAAAACGACACGGTGACGCCGCGCCTAATGGCACAACTGTACTGTTTCAGAGTTTTCAGTTGCACAGTCAGGGAAGTGGCTCGGTGGCCCCGTGCCACCTTAAATTTTAGGTAAAAGCCCAACTTTCCTCTTCTTCTTCTTTCTTCTTCATTCTACCTTCATATTTTCCCTCTTTAAACCACGACCCCCTTCACTTCTCCACCCACTCCCTAATCAAATCTTACCCCAAATTCCTAACTTTTGCTCCAAAGTTTCAAATTTCATTCATAATTTTCCATTTTCCTCTCAAATTTCCCTCCTTTTCACCCAAATTTCGCCCCTCGCATCACCCACTCTCTCTCTAAAACCCTAACCTCCATTGTTGAGGTTGAAGTTTGTAGAGATAGAAAGCTTCCTTTTTCCTCTTATTTTCATCTTCTTCCACCACTCTAAGGTCCAGATCTTCTATCAAATGCTCCTCATGGGCAAGAAATGAGTTAGAGAAGGTTATAAGGCTCCATCCCTGCCAAAGAAGTCATCCAGGGCCACTTCCTCCTCAGCTGCACCTTCTTCTACTGAAGGTACAAAAGATGCTTACCCATTGATCTTGTCTGCTAGTACTAGGGGTTTGCATTTTGCTAGTGAGGAACAAAAGACCCGATACGAGATTTTAGTCGCTAGGAAGACTAGTGAGCAAAAGTATTTTCATGTGGATTCCTCGCGAACTTTGGGCATGCTTGATGATATGTTAACTTTGATTGGTAAATTGGGATGGACAGAGTACATACAATGTACCTCTTATGACCGCCTTATGATTGAATTTTTGAGCTCCCTAAATGTAAATTAGGATGGACACTTTAAGGATCAAGAGGTTGAAATCACATTCCGCATGTTTAATCTGGACCACCGGATGAGTTTCAGAATGTTTAATGAGTTGTTGAAATTCCTGGTGGCTGATAAGGCGTATAGAGATGTTCCCTCCTTGTGGAGACTGGATCCCATTTGGTCAAGCATTACTTGATCGAAACAAAAAGAATACACTGACCGGTTTGGGAGACCTAGAGTCTTTGACCTCCGACAGGCTAAGGCAACTAATATCTACATTATCAGCCTCCGTTACCTTCAACGCCTAACAGCGAATATTATTTTCAGTCGCAACGACAACCAAAATGGTTGTCAGAAGCCGGAGTTATTCATTATATGGTGTGCGTTGTCGGGCACCCCTATAGACACTGGGGCGTTCATAATCTGTCACTTGGCGAAAGTGGCCAAGAATGCCGATAAAAATGTTATAAGCATTGGGGGCACCGTTACTGCCATTGCCATTGCTTTAGGCCATGGTGATCGACTCTCCCGTCTCGAACCCCATTTCCTTGGAGGTCACCTTGATGTCGGCACCCTCAACCACATGCACATCATTGATACCCGAGGTAACACTATTCGGTACCCTCACCACAAACAGATCCTCTTCACTCTCCCAAATAATGAGCGCACCACAGTCACTAATAGAAGAAATTGGAATTGTGACAGAGTGATTATTATGTAATAACCCGACCCTAACCCATATTTATTTATTTAAATCATATTTATTTATTTAATTAATCATGTTTATTCTTTTAATTTATCGTGTTTATGGATTTAATCACGCATGGTTATTTGTTTAACCAAATCATGTTCATTAATTCAATTACACTGAATTTATATATTTACCAAATTACCTTATGTCATTTAAACTTTCCGCTTTAATTTATCATATTTAATCATCCCGGTTGGGGTATATTTTATTTGGGTTCCATTTTGCAATTCAAGTTTCATTGATTGTTAATTCAAGTTTTGTTGATTAATTAAATATTGGGTGAATCAATAGTAGGTCTCGATAGTTATGGTTTAAGAAATTATTATTATTATCATTATTATCATTATTATTATTATTATTATTATTATTATTATTATTATTATTATTATTGTTATTATTATTATTATTATTACTATTATTTTTATAACCTTGTAAAAATTTAATTTTGAGTTATGCAAAAACGTTATCGTTATGAAACATTTATTCCCGAATCCAACTTTTTTTTGGCCCAATTTGAAGCCCAACAAGTTTGCTTATTAACCTAACTAATTATCATGATTAAGCTTAACCATGGTTAGCTAAATAGTCACTTTACTAGATAAAACTTCAGCCAAGAGTTAGATTAATCAAAACAAACACAAATCAACCCAAAACTCAACCCACATCTCTCTCTCCTCTCTCACTCTATACACGGTCAGCCCCCCTCTCCCTCAAGCTGTTGCTGCTGTTGGTGTTTTCCGACCGGCCCCGGTTGCCTTCGACCCCCCCCGGGACATCCTAGTACCACTAGCCACCATCCCCACACCTCAAAGCAACCAAACATCACCACCATCTCTTCTTTTTCCAAGCTCAAAGTGAGTAATCTTGAACTTGATCTTGTTGGTTTTGATTTTTATTTTTGTTTTGATTCTTGTTTTGATGTTTGTGATCATTGATCATGATGTTTTGATAAGAAATAAAAGTTATTTTGGTGTTGATCATGGTGAAGTTGAGCTTGAATCATGCTAGGGTTTAGCGGTGATCATGTTCATACATGCTTAAGTTAAAACCACGTTTATGGATTGATTTGTATTTGATTTTGTAATCTTTGGTTTTATTGATAATTTTGATGATGTTTTTGGTGATTTGGAATGATTTCAAGTGAGGATTTATGTGAAACGATAGGGAAAAGCTAAAACAGCAAGGGCTAGAAATTTGAGGGAAACAGGCATATTTTAGGATTAAACTGGTAATGATCGGCCCACGAAACAATTATGATTTTTGGTGGGTAGATAGTTCAATGTGTTAGCTTTCAAATGCCTTTTGAATAACCTTAATGCGAGGTCTGTGGAAACAGTTATGGTCGTTTTACCAAAACTGTGCAGAATGGACCAAAAACTAATACACTTGTGTTTTAGCCCCATTTTGGAAACCGTATTGCCGGAATCATATTTTGTGTTGTAAATGAAAGCTCTTCGAGACTTATTAATCTTTTCATATTGGGGATTTAGGTCTCCATTTGAGGTTAAGGGTAAAAGTTATGAATTTTTGAAGTGAACTGACCTGTTGGGCTCTTATTGCAATTTCTGTGCATCGTATACTTGGAGGAAATTTCAGAAAATTGTATTGTAGATTGTCCATATTATTTTTGAATTTTATATAAGATTTCATGAATTTTGGTTGAGTATTTTGAATTTGGTGATTTTTTGAAGCATTTTGTGCAATTGTGTAAAGAGCAATAATAAAGATTGAGTAAGATTGATCATGCACTCATTTTGTGTATTTTGGGCCACGTAAGGTTATTTAAGGGGGAAATGAATATTCATGGAACTTTTAGCTTGATTAATAAGAAAGAAGAAGACAAGTATACAATTTGGGAGCTTGTTTATGAGCTTTGAATCATTTATAAATTTTACAAAGAAAATACCAAGTTTAGTGAGCGTAATAGGTTCTATTGATTTCAATTATTCATTTGGGTGAAATTTTATATCTAATGGATTTATGAATGAAATATGAGAAGTGGGGAGAGTTGTGGCTCAGAAACTATATTTATTAGACCAAGTTATTGCAGTTTATACTATTTTGAACCAAGATATATCTCCCTTAGCCTCAAACCTTTATTACTTACTCACTTCATAATGTATCAAATGTATTTATCAAGCCAACCTAGTGTAATCGTTGTTATCTTCAACCAAGTTATACATCAACAAGCCTTAAACCCGTATCAGCAACCTATTTCAGAAAAGGCTACAACCACTCTCTCAATTGTCACTATTAAGGCATTTTCCTTTGTAATCACATTTATCTCATTGTGGACTATTTTACTTTCATTTACTTTATATCTGATTTAATTACTTTTATTAATTCAGTTTTGAAGTTATATTGAAATACTCAAGTTATGTATACTATTTAATTACTCAATTTCTAATATGCATACTTTTACTTACTCAATTATGCGAGTAAGGATCATTAACTGATTACACATACCTACAATGACATTTATGAAATAGAGTCGAGGCCTAGTTATCGTTCCCTATTATGCATAAGTGTTTTCAAGTCAGAACATATTTATCAAGTCATATGACATTTTTAAAGACTCAAGCTACATCCATTGTCTATGTCTTCAGAAAGCAGAACATGTTTATCAAGTTACAACTCTTGATGAATTTATCAATGAATTAATTTATATAGTGATTTGCCATTTAACTTGTGACCCTGTCAGTTATCATCTATAGGGCATCAGCCTATCATTTACCCGCGCGGCTTCAGGTCAACTCTTGATCGGATTGGCAGGTGTACACCTATGTATAGATCATATCATTGTAAAGGGTTCACATCTAGGTAATAATGAGCAATTCAGTTTTATATTACTTTCATTTTCATTATTATTGCCAACTAAATGAATTGCAAAGATGGGTACCTACTAATAGTATTTCTACGCTCATTTTACAATACAGAAATGCATGTACTGAGTTTTTTCTCACATTTTCGAATTGCTTTCATGTTTTCCATTTTGGTTGGTGACGTATCACATGTTTCTCCATTTAGCAAACCCTTTTTGAAGTCATCAGATACTCATAGTGGATTTAGCATAGCATGAATGTTGGGATCGACCTTAGTGTCAAAATGGGTCTATATTCAATATACTTGTGTAGTGTGGAGTGCAAGTTAGCACATGGTATGATTAAGTCGATGGTATTGAAGTTGAACTATTATGGACTTTGGTCTTGAAGTGTTTCAGTTTAATAGATTTTGTATTTGTGAACATGAGTTGCAAGATTAAATGGTTTCAGTGAACCTTATCCTTATCAAGACGGTGGTAGCGCCTTCTATTATTAAGTCTTCCACTGCAGTTTTTCGTAAATCATGTCATTAGCATTTTGGGGGCGTTACATGTTAGGACAATCGTGTTACCCCATGAGGACCAGTTAGCCGCTAAGGAGGCGGTCGATTATAATGAGGAAGGGGACGATGATGATAATGATGAGGGGGTTAATGTTGATGAGGGCCAAAAGGGGCTCGAGCCTGATGGCGCTCATGCTGAGGAGGAGGCCACCACCACCACCATTTCACCCAAGCTTCACCCATGAGACTAGCGGACCTTTTTCCTCTTCGGCATACATATTGCTTGACCCCGCCTTCCTCCAATCTTTCTCCGCCCTCCAAATTGATGTTTCAGATCTTCGAGAGGGCTATACTAGTATGCGTGATGACCTCCATCATCTCGCTGGACACATGGACTCTATTGATGAGGGAGTCACCTATTTTTCTGGTTTTGTTGATCGCCAAGAGAGGCGAGAGCGGCGACGGATTCAGCGTGAGGAAGAACGGGCCATGAGAGAAGCCTGAGAGTACGAAGAGCGAAGGAGGAAGAATGAGTTGCTCTGACGACAATCGGAGTTCACTAAACAACTGGAGGAGCGTTTTCGCACCTTCCTAGGTGATCAAGGGGGCTCTTTATCCTTTCCATCATATGATACGGGTCATTCATCCACTTTCCACTCATTTGCTCCACATTTTTTGCCGCCTCCTGGGCCTGCTGGGACCCAGTGGCTGTAAGTTGTACCCCATTCCCCTTATCTTCTTATGCATATTATTTTCATTGGGGACAATGAACTGTCCAAGCATGGGGGGATCTTTATGCATGTTTAGTGAGGTTAGGCATGAGCAATAATGGGTTGCAATATGTATATATATCTCCTTGCATTTAGAACTTTAGGTTTCATTCTAGCTTAGAGGCATTCTTAGGTCGTAATTTCATTTAATGTATTAGGTAGGCATATAGGACATTGCATTTAGGTAAATGATGCATTCTTTATAGTTTCTTCCTAACCATTTATCTGAAGTAGGGACGTGTTGAGCAGGGTTGTACAAGACCACGAGGTAATCCTTTCACCCTTCTCTTCATTTATCAGCTTATGGATCTTTTAGTTAGTTTTATTGCTTTCGGGAAGAAAAAAGTTGTCCTTTTTGAAAACCCCTCTAATGATGACATTCAAGGGGTGATGATTTGGATAGATTGTTCTGGCAACTTGTGGCTAATGAAATTTGATTGGGGCCAAGATCCTGTGAAATGGTTGTGAAAATTTTGTGATTGTTGGGCTTTTCGTGCTTGTGTATTTGCCCCTGCGAGTTGCTTTGATATGAGATGGTTGAGTCGTGATTGTTGGCCAAGCTTTTAAGCTAGTTTTGGATTATGGCAAGAGAGACCTAGTGAGACTTTTTGAACCTTGTCAACCATTCATTACACATGGTCTCGAATGTCCATCTTTAGTGTTTAACTCCCTTCTTATGAGCATCTCTAGAACTTGGCTTGACTCTTTTCAAAATTGTGTTTGCGTTGTGTCGTAATGTTGATATGATTGAGGCATTTGATTGATTTCTAACCCACATGAGCCAAAAGGCCACCTAGTGTGTTTATAATCCATTTACTAACCCCTTGAGCCTTTCCCTCTTCACTTCATTTCGCTAATGTCTACTGAACTCTTGGCCTTAATTGAACAACCTTATCCTATGCCAAGTTAGTAGAGTAAGGGTGCGCGTTGTGTTGATTTGGGAGTTATGCATGTGGTTGCACCCCCCAATGGGTTGTCTTGACTATTTTCAAGCTTTACATGATTTGGAGTTTCAATTTTTCTATGACCTATGTCATTCATTTCTCTTTCCCTTTCGAGAGAAGAAGAAAAAAGAAAAAAAAAGAAGAAAAAAAGGAAGAAAACAAAAGAAACAAAAAGGGGGCTCATATGAATAAAATGGTTGGCATAGGAATTCCCGTTCAAAAGGCAAAACGGAAGTTTTACTCCCTTTCCTTGTTGTTACACTTTTGTTGGGAATAGTGGCGGTAATTATATGATGGTTTGGAGTTGTTTTGATTGCTCTCTACTTGGTTATTTAGCTCCTCGTACCCAAATTGCGATCCTCCCTTTCCTTAAACCATAACCCCACTACAACCCTCGAAAATCCCTCAGGATTAAAATTTGAGCATTTGACTTCACTGATGGAGAATTGAGAGTTTCGCCAAGCTTGTGGCAGTTTGTTTACATAAAGGGCAGTTTTGAGTGATACTACCTATCTTAAACACAAGAGAGTATTTCAAATTCTAACCCTATAGTGAGGGCCTGCCAGTCCCACTAACTCACCAACAATTTGGGGAGATTGGGCATTTCTAAGTGATTCAATATGGGGCTTCTATTCTTGCACTAGGGTCTAATGATTCGCATCCTAGCACATGTGCTTTATTTGAAAAAATGAATTTTGCCCTTGTCGAGTCTTGTAGTTATAGGTTGCTATTCTTATCAATCTAGTTATCACATCTTGCCTGAGGAGGATATTACACTGAGGCGAATCTCCCCACTGATCTGTTAATTGATAATCTTGCTTGAGGATAAGCAAGAAACAAGCATGGGGGAGTTGATAAACCTTCGTTTTCTCCTCTTTCGAACTCAATTTTGACATCTCTTTCAGTGATTTTGGGGTTGAACATCAAAGCATAAGAGTCGAATAGGCCTTTGTTACCCTGAATTTGCTCATGATAAGTGCTTTCATGTTTTTCAGGAATTACGATTAAAGAAAAGAGGAAAACCCGCTAATACCATGCGAAAGGATGGCCAAGAAGGCGGATTTCGAGTTAAGGAAGAGGTGGTCGAGGCCCATAGGATAGGCATGGGGACCCCATGCCAGGCATGCCGGTCGTGCCAAGCAAAAAAAAGGCCAAAGCAAGCGACCAGAGATGTGGCATGGTGGCACCGTGCCGTGTGGCACGACCGTGCCACTTTAGTAGTTCTGCGACTAAATTGCTTTCTTGCAGTTACAATTCTTCATCCTAGAATTTTTGCTATAGCCTCTTGAAAAGGGGCAATTTTTAGGTTTTCAGTACTAGAAATGTTCACAAAATTTTAGATATTAGATAAAAGTTAAATTGATCCAAATTTATGCTACTGCTTTCAGAATCAATTGAAGTACGTTTCTTTTTTTCTTTCCTTTGCGTTCTCAATCAATGTTTTCATCTTTTGTGATGCTTTCGTTTTACTTGTTTTTTGTTGTGATTATTAATATGATTAGAGGCTAAACTGTTAGTCTTGGACTGGGAGTAGCCCCTATTATGCGAAAATGAATCATGGCCATGAATGCAATTTGAATTCCTACTTAGTATGCTAGCTGTTCATTGAATTCCTAGAGAGAGTTTTATTCATTGTTCTTAATTAGGGTTTAGGATATCAAAGAATGTTGAATCTTTTATCTAGTGCGACTCTGAGGATAATTGATTTTCCTGACGTGAAAACAGTTCGGCTTTCAATTAGGATTATTTGATTGCATAATCATGTGACCTTGATAATCTTAGTTTCATGAAAATAGATAACTATGACTATTTTAGTTAGTCTATTGACCTTTGAGAGAAGGCTTAAATGCGCTTCAAATTGTAATCCCTTCCACTTCGACTATTTTCATGGGCATGGTTTGCATGATCTAGTTATGGTTTATATAGCATAATAGTGTGGTGAATCCCAATCTAGGGCCTTTATTATCATTGAATTTGACGATTCGTCAGTTCCAGCAGATTAGTATTGCTAGTTAGCAATCACTCGACCCTATTGAACTTTCACCTAAATTGAGTGTTATAAGTCAAATTTGGTGATTGGAATCAAGTTCTTTGTGGACATGACCCGTACTTACCGTTGCTAGCTATAATTAGAACTGTGCACTTGCGGTAACATTTTAAGATAACACACCATGCAAAATGTATTTTTAACCTCTAATTGTTGAATGACCTAACCACAAATGGTAAAGGGAAGAATGATGCAAACGGTTGTGGGTTTTGCAACCAGGCTAAAGAACTCATGGTCTCATTTGAATGATACTTATTCCAATAGACCCATTTACAAGTTAACCTATTCATCTTGTTCTGACAAGGAACCAAGGTCCAGGTATCACTTTGAACAAGTGCATTGACCTCTTTTGCTATAGCATCAATTCAACTAGGATGTTTAGATGCTTTTGAATAGGAACTAGGGGTGAGAATCCATTTGTGAGTGGCATCCCCACTAATAATGAATTTGACTATTGTTGAAATGGGAACTACAGTTTTCTTTACAAGAATTTTTCCTGATATTGTTCGGTTTTGAGAAGTGAAGTGAAAAGTGCAAATAAGATTTAAGAACAGTAATTAAGATTTAAGAGCATTGATAAATTTGTCATCAACTCATATTGGGTTACACATTAAAGTAGTTTACCATGTGAATTTGATGCAAAATCAACAGTCTCTCGCTCTTTCTCTGAATCCATTGAGTATTACGAACTCCTACTAGTATCACATCAGAGCCAAGTACATATAAAGTATTTAAATACTAGGGAAAAATTCCAAAGATAGATGAATAGTAATCTCAAAATAGGACGTACATTCTTCTTTTTGGATCAAAAAATAAGCGGTAGATGATAATGATAATGTAGAAATGTATGAGTTTATTTCAGAATATACTCATATAGTCACGTGATGGATTTGAGATTTTGTCTACGGAGCTCATAAAATAAGCCTCATGTAATAGATATGTGATTGATTTGAGCATATATTTATTGACAGTTTTAAACTAAGGGTAAGAAATGATAATAATTGTCGAATTTGGTTAGTACAACAATTACCTATATTCAATACCCATTTTCATCCATTCCACTGGATTCATCATCGTCCAATGTCCATGAAATATTCTATCTATAACCACCCATCAGCTATGCACAAGTGAAACTAGAGGAAACAAATGGCAAAGATGTTATTAAAGTTTTTATACAATAATTTAAAGCTGATAAATTAAAAATATATGTTTTAGGTGTAAAATATGGGAAAACTAGATTTATATTAGATCTTTTTTTTTATAATGACTATAGGCTTAGATATGTGTCAATCCAAGAATTGATAAATTATAATGATAAAATTAAAAGATAAGTAAATATAAATGGATGATACATAAGAGGGTAGTTAAATAAAATAGTGGATGGGGATCATTGTTTTTGTAACATAATTTAAGAGGAATATGATTCTACCAAATATGAGTCCCTAGGGCTATGATTATTAGAAATATTACAAAACTACAATTGTGCCCGTAGGATTCCTTTATTGTTCCCTTTCAATCTGTAAGGGTAGATGCATAGACAGATTGGATTTGAGAAGTAAAAATTTTATTACAGGGAGAGATTTAGTGAAAATATCTACAAACTAAAGCTGATAGGAACATAGCGAACGACGAGCTTACCATGGGACATTTATGAACAAAATGGTAATCAACCTTGATGTGTTTGCCATGAACATGGAGAATATGATTGGTAGCAATGTACGAGGCTAAGATATTGACAGGTGCAATAATTTGGATGCCTAACTCACCCAGCATATAATGAATCCAAAGAGTCCCAATAACAATATATGTAATTGCTTGATATTTAGCTTCAGTAGAGAACTTGGTCATAGTTGGCTATTTCTTAGAATACCAGAAGACAAGATTAGGACCTTAGCAGGTGCAGTAATGAGGATACTTCCCTCAGCCAGTAGGTAACAAATCCAAAGAGTCTCAATAACGGCATACAAAATTGCTCGATATTCAACTTAAGTAGAGGACTTGGACACAGTTTGTTGTTTCTTAGAACACCAGTAGACAAGATTAGGACCCAGGAAGATAACATAGCTAGTGGTAGCTTAGAAACTATTAGGGAAGCTAGGTCAATTTGCATCAGAGCAGACGACAACAACAACTTCCAGATTAGCAGCCTTTTTGAGAACAAGCCTATGATCCATAGTACCTTGCAGGTATCGAGAAATTCTCCACTCGGTAACAAGGTGAGTGGTACATGGTGCATGCATAAATTGAGAAACAAGATGAACTTCATAGGCAATATCTAGCCTGACCATAATTAAGTACTGCAGTGTCTCTACCATACTCCTATACTCAATGGGACCAGAGAGTAACTCCCCGTCCATTAAGTATGACATGGTCCCACAAGGAAGTCAAGTATGAACAGGTTTGTCTATGGAAAGATCGAAGCACAGAAGAAGGTCCTGAATTTATTAGGATTGAGAAAACAAGAGCATATTAGGAGTCCGCATCGCATGTACCCTAAGGAAGTAATGAAGGGCACCAAGATCCTTCATTGCTTGGGCGGAGAGGAGACGAATAAGATCATGGAGAAGAGGAAGAGAGCTCCCAGTGAAGATAATATCACTAACATATTGAAGGAGTATAAGAACAACACCAAAAGTCTGAAAAATAAACATGAAGGAATCACTCTGGCTACATGTAAAGCCACAGGAAAGCAGAAAACTGCTAACTATGTGAAACCTAGCTTGAGGAGCCTATTTCAAGCCATATAAGGATTTGTCCAATTTGCATACATTGTGGGGATAGGTGTATAAAGCCTTGTGGTTGAGTCATGTAGCCTTCTTCAGTAAAATCACCACGCGAAATGCATTTTTAACATCTAATTGTTGAACAACCAAACCATGAGAAATAGCTAAGGAAAGAGTTATATGAATGGTTTTAGGCTTTACAAGCGAGCTAAAGAGGTCATGGTAGTCTAGTCTAGGTTACTAACCAAACCCATATACAACTAATCAAGCTTTGGGGCACTCAATGGTCCCATCTGAATGATACTTATTCCTATAGGCCTATTTACAAATTAACAAATTTATATTGTTCTAATAAGGAACCAAGGTTCAAGTGTCATTTTGATTAAGTGCATTAAACTCTTCAGCCATAGCATCAGTTCATTCAGGATATTTAGATGCTTGTGAATAAAAGTAGGTTCAAAATTAGATCATGGAGGTGAACATAGCGACAATAGAGTACGAGGTTTACGCACACCTAACTTCGACCTAGTTTGCTTAGGGTAGGCATTGTTGGACCATGTAGAAAGGGCTAGTGATGTGCCGAGTTGGAGGGGAGAGAGAGCAAAGATGGCATTCCATCTTTGGGCTAGGGGATTCGTAGGTCGGACTAGGAGACGAGGACCAAAAAGAGGATGTGTGCAACTCAGTGGGCTGGTGTTGGGCTGGGTTAGAAGAACAGTTCGAGTCATCAGTAAAAGAAGAGGCAGGCACCCCTCAGTCTCAGCTGGGTTAGGGGAATGGGTCGGCTGGGTTGATGGGGTCATTGCGATTGGGTCATAAAGGGGATGTTGGATAGTGCATTGCAGGCGAAGCAGGAGACAAAGAAAGGGCCTAGGTTGGTTGGGAATCATGGCAAAATGTGGTCATAACTAATTTAATGGGTGAGATAGCGTAGGCGATTGTCTAGCATAAGCGTGGGAATATGAATGAAGACATAAGTGACGGTATAGGCAGCATCAGCCCAAAACTAACTACGTAAATTAGCCTCTAGCAATAAGGTACCAACCACTTCAACAATATGATGATGCTTTCGCTTCGCCGCATCATTCTGCTCGGGTGTGCAAGGACAAGATTTTTGAAAAGCAATACGATGTTGTTGAAAGTATATAAGGGTGTCTTATCGACTTCCTTTCCACCATCCTTTTGAAAAATTTTAGTTTTCTTGTCAAAGGGACTTTCAACCAATTTTAGAAAAACTAAGAAAATAGAGTATTACTTGGATATTTGTTTCACTAGATAAATCTATGTAAACCGAGTGCAATCAACCACAAAATAAACATAATAACTATATCCCAAATTAGAAGGACCGGGATATTGCCAAACATCCAAGTGAATTAAATATAACAATGTACTGAAACAATGTTCCACAACATTAAAGGGTAATCAATGAGCCTTGCCCATCTTACAAGCAGTGTACTTATCGGAAAACTTAGATTTAGGAAAATTAAAAATTTATGCTTAAGCATATCGAAGACCTAGAACCACAAAGACCTAGCCTATTATGCCAAATATCATCAAACATTTAAATGGAGCACAATGCAGCAAGTGATGCAAAAAAAGGAAATGGAGTAGACGTCATTATCACTGATGCCCTCCAAAAGTGTTGTCCCCATTGCAATGCCCTTAATATACACAGAATGAGCATTAAAATTAACCATGCAGCTATTATCCTTACATAACCATGCACAGAAAGCATATGATACATTAAATCAGGAACATGAAAAACATGGTTCAATTTCAAAGTTCGGGAAGAAAAGTTCAAATTGGCTTGATTAACATTGCAAATTGGTAACTTAGAGCCATTACCGACCACAACAATGCTTGTACCTTGTAAATAGATTTAGAGAAGCGGATTCCTTCAGTAGGGGTCATGCGAGTTATAGAACCGGAATGTGGGTACCAATAAGTGGCATCATTGTCCTCACCAAACTGAATACTAACCAAAGCAACAGGAGCAAAAGCATCCTTAGTTTGATTTTCTTGCTTGTGCATAGTGGCAAGGCGCGCTTCAACTCCAATGTTATAGATTGGTGGTAAGAAAACATTGGTGGAGAAAATGCCAAATCAAATAAGAGTACTGCAAGTCCTGAATTTCAATATTAATGTCTTCAGACACAGTGGCAAAGAGCCATGACCTAACTTGCTTGTCAACCCTGTAACCATTGATAGAATAGCGAATTAGGTTGCTATTAACCAATGGTATCTATAATATACATAGATGGCAGCAATAATGTACTATGAACAAAGCCAAGCATATTATAAGCAATCAAATGAGCAATAAATTCTTAGCATTGGATTATGTAATCTTCAAGACCGTAAGAGGATTATTAACTACACTAGTGATACTAGGTGGGTTAGAGGGAAGAGCTGGCAATTGTGCACTACTGAAAGTGGAGGGGGATCGAAAAGAGAAACTGGTGAGCAAAGTCTCGAGATGAGGCATAGGAGTGTAGTTTGGATTGCTGCTAGAACTCCTATACTCAAACACACTGTTTGGGAAGAGTGTGTGAGTAGCAGCTGAGAGAAGTGTGGTGAAGGGTGTGTGGTGTACTATGATGCCATGAATAGCGGCTAAGAAATGGGCTGGGAAAGGCTAGCTGAAATAGTATGGGTGCGGGGAAGACCAGCGGACAGAGCATGTGGTGGATGATCAAAAAGGTTAGGGCCAAAAAGCACAGGAGATCAAGCGGTGGAGGTGTTTAAGGGGTTACATCTTCGATGGAGGAGTTGTCCTCAAGACTGAATGCAACTCTTGGTTGGATGGTCATGCTGGAGACGCGGTAATGGCTGAGGTTAGAGCATGAATTGCTTGGCAAGAAAGGTGTTAGATCTTAGAGTATCCTACCACAAGAGGGGGGGTGAATTGTGGTGTCTGATTTTCGCGTTATATA
>JACYFF010031954.1:76488550-76499165 GCA_017589665.1 Selenicereus undatus | reverse complement strand
TTGAAAACATCTTGTTTGGAGCAACATTGCTTTAGGTTTGTTATCATCAAAACATAATAATGGTTTCAACAAAAGGTAAGGCAACTGAATACTGTTAGGGTTTTTTACGCTTGTGACTGTGATACAATGGAACACAATTTAGGAGGAGTACAACTCTACCAATTGGGAACCCCTAGTTCTATATTTATATTATTAGAAATATTACAAAATTACGATTGTGCCTGTAGGGTTTCTCTATTAGTTTTGGTGGAAGATCAGATGAGTCCAACCCAATTTGTCAAACTAACTATCCTGTTTTTTTGGCAACTTTTTAAGCTAAGCGACCACCTAGGGTTTTTTTCTTATGAAGCCTAGTGGGCCAATGGATCCAAGGGCCAAGGGGAATAGAAGCATAAGCACAAGGTCAGGGCCTCACTCACTTCCTCACTTCTCAAACAAGAGAAAATGAGGCTCCGTAAACTCCAACCAAAAATGTGTGAAACGCTTGAGCACACCAAAGGAGCTACTGCTTAATTGGTATCCAACCATCTGCCATACCAAATAATATTGGCTTATGGAAATATTGTCCCCATTAAGATGCGAGGCCAAATCATGTAAAACACTAAAGGATACAAGGGTATTATAGTAATTTAATACTTAAAAACCTAAATCTTCTATTGACCATTTTAATATGAACAAGGAATATTTCGAGAGGTACAAACACATAAAATTACATAGGATTCCTCTAAGAGAGAGAATTTATACACAAAACCTTCAAGCACTTTGGTTGTGAGATTGTAGAAGTTTCTTTGCCTAGTAAAATCCTCCTCAATAGTAATTTGAAACTAAGTTTGACAGTCTTCTACTATGAGATTAAGGTAAATTTGTTTACACTCAATTTAATATTTTATTTCCTTCGAATAGGTTTTCTCTATTTTTTTGGTTGACTGCCACATATCTTCATTAGACATAAGTGACAACAACATGCCTCCTTTATTAAAAGTGCTAATATCTCCCTTAAAATTCTTACACTGGTTTTCATAATGAAGAGTATATTTTTAGACCACCAAGAAGCCACTTTGACATCCTCATCTTGGATTTAGGTAAGGCTTCCTAATTGATTATTTCTAATTAAGCCTCTAATAAAATTAAAGCATATCATAAACGAAGTATCACTTATATTTCAACTATTATTTGTACTTATTGCTTTTTTCCCCCTCCCTAGGAGACTAAGGGATTCCCAGGAGTTACATGAACTGTCGGCCTCCATCCCACATATCCATCAATAATATGATCTAAACTTCAGCCCTGTTCTTTTCGTGATTTAATGAACCCAAGCCACTCCGTCCCACACCCACCTACTCTTCCCCCCCCCCTGCCACTCTTTCCCACACTTAAACAAAAATACCACTCATTCCCACTCTCACCCACTCCTTCCCCCCATTTCCCACGCTCCTTCATTCAACTCCCCAACTTCATTCAACTCCTGCCCACTCTCACCCACTCTTTCCCCCCCTTCCCACACTCACCCATCCTACATCCATCATTTCCCACTGAAAAGAACAGGGCCTTCATCATCAGATCTATGCAAGCCATTTGTTGTCCATTTAGGAGAAAAATTGCTAGCAAAAACATTGAACATTTCTAAGGATTAGCTTTAACCAAGATTTTAATAAAACCCTAGGCGAAAACTAGCGACGAGCATGGCTAGTGGTGGCGGTGCCAGGGATGACCCTAGCAGCGCCATCGGCAGTACTGGGAGGGACAAAGTCAAGTGCGTGACCCAGGACACCATGGAGGAAGTACCGACTGAAGAGAGAAGGGGAGAAAGTGAGGCCCACGGGCCACTAAGGGCCATCGAAACCCACCAATAGAATCGTTCCACGAAGAAGATGAAACGCACATTGCGAGACTCGTTGGATCGTGACCAAGTTAGGGATGTCAAGTCAGACAACAACATGGAGTTAGGAACTCCAAAAGTGCCTAAACACAGGGAGGGGTGCCTGGGGGATTTGTCTTTGGAGCAGGTATGTCGTATCGAGACACACATCAACGAAATAAGCCGAATTTGCACATGGAGATGAGAGAAAACTCAATCTGGTGTTCTGAGGACTACGATGACATGTCCGAGGATGATGAATAGCCAAAAGAAGAGGATCCCACATGCCCTACGATTACAGCTCAAGAAAAAAGAATGTTGCGCGAGCCCTAGAAAGATCCGTTGATTGTTAAACTGTTTGACAAAGGTGTAGGCTATATGCAATTAAAAAAGAGACTGAAGACTAAATGGGCACTCAAAGGGGACTTCTCCTTGATTGATATAGGTTTTGACTACTATGTGACCAGATTCACAAATCGTGAAGACTACAAACATGTGCTTATGGACGACCCATGGATGATAGGTGACAACTATCTTGTGATCAGGGGAGTGGATACCGAACTTCGTGCCGGAAGAGGACAAAATCACGAAACTGAGTGCTTGGGTAAGGATCCCAAAATTAGGAGTGGAATACTTTAATAAGAATTTTTTATTAAACAAAATTTGTGGCAAGATTGGGAAAGTGCTCAAGCTGGATAACACTACAACCAATGTAGAAAGAGGGCAATTCATCTACCTATGTGTGGAGGTGGACCTCACCAAACCCTTGTTATCCAAGTTTCGTTTAAATTGAAGGATCTGGAAGATACAATATAAGGGTCTGCGTATGATATGCTTTAATTGTGGGGTCATAGGGAGGACACGTGTCCATCACGAGTGGCAACACCTGTTGTAGGGCAAGATCAAGAACAACCGAGGAGGGCTGAACCAGAGGCACAACACCAACAAGCGGAAGAAACAGCATATGGTGCTTGGATGATGGTTCGGAAACCACGAAGACGAAATAGAAAGCAAAGTCAATCTGCACCGCGAAACAACTTAGTCCCCACTGCTGAGAGGAACATCACTAGAACATACCAGGGGGAAGTGCCCATCGAACAAGTAACAAGATCGTTGCAATCACCGCAACCTAAGGTACAACAACTGCCTCCAAATGCTAGCTCTCGTTTTAGGTCCATGGTAGATGAAGAATTGGATGGGGAACAGGACACAGTTGGGCAGGAGCAGGAAATGCAATTAAACATTAGGGTGGAAATGCCGGATATGCAGGGACAAAGAGAAGTGGAGGTTCGAGAACCTAAAACAACTATAGACGAGCACATTACTACACAGTTAGCTCAAGCCCAAGAGAATGAACCTGACATAGTAAATACCCAAGGAGGGATTCCACAAACCCAGAGGAGACAAGACTCAGGTCGGGAGCGGCGAGCAGAAACGCATGCAGTTATAGCTAACAGCAGAGATCGAAATGTTACACGATGAGAACTAACACACCAAGAGACGAAAGAGTAGCTGAGTATCCTGGGACAACGGGACGTGCTGCTTCTTTCTCTTACACCACCTCAACAAAGAAATCCAATACTGTACCGCTGTAACGGGGGAGGGGCAAGATGGGGTTGTAGAATAGACCATGAGGACCTGCCAGTGGGGTTCGAATGGTATTGCAAACTGCAGCTAGCCCGCCAGTCCGGGAATGCCCTAGGGCAGTGACAACGGACAGCAGTGTGGACAACGTGGAACCAAGGGCAAATGAAGCACAAAATGTGCCCTAAACCTCCATGAAAATCCAGGGGACCGATGTGCCTAATGCCCATTGACCTACTAGTGGTCGACAACTGATCTATTAGAATTTATGAATCCAGAACCTAATAGGCAGAATACAAGTCCCAGGAGGGAAGGTGTGATCCAGGATGTGCGAATCCTAGTTTGGAACGTTTGAGGAGCGGGAAACAAATACTTCCTATAGGAATTTACTGAACACGTTAGCCAGCACAAGCCCCAAATTGTCACACTATTGGAGACCCATATTAGTGGGGTGCGTGTTGACAAGGTACATCAGCGGAGTGGATATAACACCTAGCATCGCAGTGAAGCTCATGGGCTCCAAGGAGGTATATGGATATTATGGAATGCAAAGGACATGGTTATCGACATAATCCATTCTCATGAACAGTTTGTTACGATGCAAGTAAAACAAGGACGAGAAACGAGCTGGACTTCAACTGTCGTTTATGCCAGCTGGCACCATCAAGATAGAGAAGTGCTATGGGCAGAGATTCATCACTATGGAGCCACGATCCAACAGCCTAGCTGCTTACGGGCGACTTTAATGCAACTGTTAACTTGGCTGAAAAGAATCATGTGGGTGTGGAAAAGCTTAGGCATTGCAAAAAATTTAAAATATGGATAGAGAACAACAGATTTATTGATTTTGGTTTTTCTGGTCATAAATTCACTTGGGTCAAAGGGAACAATGAAGCCACCCAAAAATGTGCAAGACTTTACATAGCAGTATGTAATATAGAGTGGCGAACTCGGTTTCAAGAAGGATCAGTGCAGCATCTCCTTTAGAACTACTAAGATCATCTACCCCTACTGATTACCACAAGTGGGTTTGCTCAGTTGTCCAATAAACCTAAGCCCTTCCGTTTGCAAGTTGCACGGACTACATATGACGAGTTTGACAACTTCCTTCATGAACATTGAGCGAAGGATATGGCAATCGTATCAGCATTAAAACGCGGCGACTACCTTGACCACATGGAATAGAGAGGTGTTCCGCAACCTATTCCAAAAAAAAAAGGAAACTGTGGGCCAGAATCCCGGGCATCCAGAGGAAATTAAATTAGGGACGTAATCCTTATTTGCTAAAACTTGAGACCCGGCTCAAAGGATAGTTATGATTAGTCTTGCACCAAATTGAAACATTCTAGATGCAGAAGTATAAGGTTGAGGCCATTCGATATGGCGACCGCAACACTCGCTACTTTCACATGAGTACTATCATACGACGCAAGTTCAACCACATTAAAGCTCTATAGAATGATGAGGGAGAATGGATTACGAATTAGACCAAATACACACTATGGTTTGAGAGTTTTTCAAACGACTCTACACGCAAGAACAACCTCAAAATGTGACACAAAAACCTCTTATGGGGTTATTTCTGAGACTCACTACTGAACAGCAGGAGGGACTGTCCGAATGTTTCACGGCTCAGGATGTACTAACGGCTCTCAAGTCAATGGTAGCTCTGAAACTGAAAGCCCCGGGTCCTGATGGGTACCATGCCTAATTTTTCCAACAATACTGGATGATGGTTGGGACTGTGGTTAGTGAAAAGGTCTTAGATATTATGGGGGGAAAAGAGATGCCAACGGGGCTCAATGATACTTACTTGTCTCTCATCCTGAAAGTCAGTAATCCGCAACGAGTGACACAGTTCAGGCCTATAGGACTATGTAATGTAGTTTACAAATTAGTGACTAAGTGCATACTTCATAGGCTGAAAGTTGTCCTTCCTGACTTGATCTCCCCACTACAATCGAGTTTTGTGTCGGGATGACAAATAAGCGACAATGTGATTATCATGCAAGAGATCCTGCACTCTATGCGCTTCAAAAAAGGGTAGAGGGTGGATGGCCATCAAGATTTATCTTGAAAAGGCTTATTATAGGCTCCAATGGTCCTTTCTCCAAGAGACTTTGGAAGACATGCAGCTATCAAATCGACTGATAAGCATCATCATCCACCGCGTAACCTCGTGTGCGTTTAGTATACTATGGAATGGTGAAGAAACGGAAAAATTCAGGCCTACGAGGGGGACCTGACAAGGGGATCCTCTCTCTCCATATTTGTTTGTAGCCTGTATGGAGAGGCTATCCCAATTGATTGACACTGAGGTCTCGCAAGGGAAATGGCGCCCATTCCCAACGAGTCGCAATGGGCCCAAGATTTTGAGCCTGCTCTTCTCGAATGATGTGGTACTATTTGCGAAGGGGTCGATGGATCAAGCACAGGTAGTTAAAAACCGCCTCAATCGATTCTACCGGAGCGTCGGGACAAAAAGTCAGTAGCTTCAAGTCGAGCATATTTTTCTCAGCAAATACGAACACTCAATTGACTGAGAGCATATGTAATGTACTTAACATACCAAAAACGGAGGATCTGGGACGATATTTAGGGGTACCCACGTTGCATGGTAAGGTGAATCATAAGACGCACCAATCGATAGTAGAAAGGGTTGACAGGCAGTTAGCAGAATGGAAGAGTAAGTGTCTCTTTTTACTGGGGAGACTCACACTTATTTAGTCAATGATTAGCGTCGTCCCATCTTATGTCATGCAAACGACATGACTACCCCGTTCAATTTGTGATGACGTCGATCGGAAAATTCGCACATTTTTATTGGGGGGGACGTCCATGGAAAGAAAGATTCATTTGGCCCCATGGGCACTAATCACGCGGCCACTACAAGAGCTCAGCATTCTGGCGATGAGGACACTAAACAAGGCCTGGCTAATGAAACTGGGATAGAGGATGATGTTGGAGCCCGATAA
The DNA here is from genome assembly GCA_017589665.1 of Selenicereus undatus. Classification (NCBI taxonomy): domain Eukaryota; kingdom Viridiplantae; phylum Streptophyta; class Magnoliopsida; order Caryophyllales; family Cactaceae; genus Selenicereus; species Selenicereus undatus. The sequence goes on along the minus strand of JACYFF010031954.1, from coordinate 76,492,748 downwards.
GGTATGGGCCAGGGTTTTAGCCACTTGGCCCCCCAAGCCGCACAACGAAAACACTTAGACAGGGATTGCGTCGCAGCACCGGCAAGTAGAGGAGAACGCCGACATGGCCTTGGGTGACGGGCAAGTAACACGGTTTTGGCTAGACCGATGTTGAACCTTCCCCGCTCCTCGTATTCACGACACAGTACATCCCTCTCTCTAAACTAGACAAGTGCGTACATGAGTACTGGGATGACCAAGGAGGATCGAAGTGGGACGAATTTTCAGATTTTCTCCCGCACCCAATTTTGGCTCAAATTGCATCCTTTGAATTATTAGAAGAAGGTGTTGGTGATAATTATTACTGGATTGGCAAAAAGGATGAAAAATTTATACTTCAGTCTACTATCAGCATCATTCAGGATGAACCTACAACCTTGCGGGAAGAGAGTTGGAGTTGGGTCTGGAAAGCGAAAGCTCCCCAAAGAATCCGAGTTTTCACTTGGTTAGTGCTCCATGATAAAATACTGACAAATGAGAACTGAGCACGCCATGGTCTAATGCACGACCCAAGATGCGGAAAGTGTGGCACTGCGCACGAGACAGTGCTGCATGTCGTCCGCGACTACCCCCGAGCCCGGATGCTTTGGTGGGACCTGGAAGGCTATGGGGTGCGACAGCTTGCGCTAGATGCATACTGTAATACTTGGATTGAAACTAGTGTTAAGGGGAGGCATAATGACCCGGACTGCGCAACGAAATTCCTTACCACTATTTGGTACCTGTGGAAGTGGCGCAATGCCTCTTGTTTATATAGAGTGGATGAGATACCGCAAGACAAAGGACGATTCTTGTTGGGTCATTTCCGAGACATCGTCCATGCTCTCGGGTCAAATAACCCGTTTGCGCTGACTTCTGGCACTCGGCAGAATGAACTTCTGATAAGATAGGAAGCCCCGCCTGAGGGTTGGGCCCTCTTAAACACGAATGGGGCATCGAAGGGCAACCTGGGCGTTGCCTCAAGAGGTGGTGTTATGAGGGGACACAGGGGTGAATGGATTAAAGGATTCACAGAAAACTTTGGCAAGTGTACGTAAGTCAAGGCAGAGCTCAAAGCGGTGCTTCATGGCTTGAAGATGGCGCGAGATTTGGGTTTGAAGAACGTCTGGTTTCGGGAAGATTCCATGATTGTGTTAGGAATGCTACGTGAAAATGGGTCATGAAACCCTATTCATAAGCCGCTTATAACACAATGCAAACAACTAAGCGCTAGATATGACTGGAGATCCATCTATTGCCATAGAGAGGCAAATCAAATTGTGGATAGACTAGTAAATATAGGAATTGATAGTGAAATAGGTGTGATGTACTTTGAATCCCCTCCTAAAGGGGTTTTGGATGTGCTGTAGGCATATCTTGTAGGGGCCACATGGCCTAGAAACGTGAAATAATAAAATTTCTTTATGGGACTTAGTCCTTCTTCTGCACCCAAAAAAAAAAACACATTGAACATTTAGCACAGATTTAGAAACAGAATTTATTTTTATTCTTCTCATGTTGGTGACGTAGCCATCAGTACTATTTGCACTGTAAATCATGCGCTTTTGTTTTGGTCTCTTTACCCGGCCAGTGTTTGGAAAAATTAAGCTACATAAGAGGCAACAAGCCAACAACTGAAAAGACCAATCCTGTCAAAAAAATAAAGTGAATGACTGAAAAGGCCTATTCATTAACCAAAGTTATTATTTTAGGTTAAATTTGGGCCATTGGAAATATTGGGCCCCCTACGTAAAGCATTAAGCCTTCAATTAGTGAATAGGCTTGGTTATGAAATTGGCATAAGTTGTAACTTGGATACTCCATTAAGAGCAAATACAGTGGTTAGCTTGCAAGGAAGAAAAGGAGCAGAGAGAGTGTGGTGAGGCAAGGGAACAACTCCAATGAGGCCTCATGTCTCGTGCCTCATGGGAAGCCTCGGCCTGTCGAGGTAACTGATGAGGTTTTTTTTTGTTTTTTAAAATATTTTTTTATTAGTTTTTCTTTTTTTTAATTCTAAAAATAAAGTTGTGTGTTATGGAGTGGATTTATATGTATTATTTTATGGTTAAATGTAAGATTTATAGATATTATTTTATTTGGTGAGGCAAAGTGGAGAGCTTTCACTGGAGAGAGTGAGGATTGTGAGGTAAAAAGTTAGAGAGATGATTAATGTAACGATAATTGGCCCCACCGGTGAGCCAAAAAATTAGATCACCATTGTATTTGCTCTAATAGACTACAAACGTTGGACAAGGTCACATCAATACCAAGTTAGGTGAACCCATACTCACAGTCATGCATGAACGTGTTGACCATACTACTTGGATTTCTGAATTGGCTATTAGCTTCAGGAACAGGGATAAGAATTACATACTAAGATTTTTTCAAAGTTACTCCCTGCTAAGCGCTAGGCCTACTATACTGTTAGGCCCACAAAGTTTACACAACTTTAGGGAAGTCAAATTAAGCTTATCAGGCCCTCTATAAGTCCCCATATAAAAAAAGTGCAACCATGTGACATTAAACACAAAGGATCACGTAACAACTAAAATAAGTTACGTAAGCGCTTGTAATCACCCATCCCTTCACATACATCAATAGCAAAAAATCAATTTTATTTAGTCTTATTTCCTTGCATTCCAAAAATCTTTATGAATTTTCTTTTGATCCTTCTATATTGATAATTCATCACGACGAGTCGAAGAATAAGAAACTAACGATCTAATGATTTAACACATTAGCTAACCACTTAAGTGTCTACGATGTGCTTCACTTGCTAAATCAATTATTATATTTGAGGAAAGCTGCGAAATCCTAGGTTCAAATCTTCGTAAATGTATTTGTCTTAACTAGTCTGGGCTCATGCTATGCATGGAGTATGTTCAAATAGACATTTTATAGATATGTTATCGAAATAATAAACGAATAGTTATGGCTGACATTATTAGTATTATAATTTAGATGAGAAAATGAAAAAACTCAATGAAAAAGTTAAATATGCAGCAACTTCGTGCATAACCAATGGGATTAACAATTGAAAAGTATATGATTGTGGAAATAATCTATATAAATATGATGGAGACAGTAGTTAGAATTTGTTACAAAGCACGCTAAATGGGGTAATGATAAGTCAACCTATAACATCCATGACGAAAAATCCACCATCTCCTTTTGTTGGTGAGCAAAAATTTATGAAGTGATTAATCGTGTACTTAAGTTAGATAGAAACTATTTTGAAATCGGTTTAGTTTGAGTTTCGTATTTAACACAAATAAAATTTGTCTTTCAATAAAAATAATTTGAACATTATATTTATGCTAATGTATAACCTTTTTTGCTATTTAAAGTGACCCATTAGGGGGTGCTAATATAATTATGTGTTCATAGTTTTTACATTTGGTCTTCAAGTCAACTTAACAGCTTCATGGGTTTCAATATATACTTCCCATACCTTTATGTTGTCTTGCAAGAGATGGGTTGAGTTCAGATTTGTGGGTTGAGATTTTTCTTAGTTTGAAGTGTTATGGCAAGTTGGGACATTTTTTTATTTTAAGCGGTAAATAATTAGTTATAATTTTAGGTGTTTTTTAAGAGAATTTGATTATTGGATTTGTATGGTTTAAAAGAAAACAAAATTATTTCATTTTTTCCAGTGCGTTAAATAGATTATATTCTGGTCAATTTATTTGAAATGTTAAAAAATTAATTATACTTTTAATATTTACATGAATTAAATTTAATTATAAGATATATATGCTTTGAAAGAAAAAGAAAAATATTTCATTTATTTCCTTCTGTTAAATAGATTATATTAAATGTAAAAAAAATTCAGCTTCATGCGCCTAATATGATGATTGTATTTTATTTTTAATTTTTTATATTTCACTTCAACCCTTGCAGTATGTTATATTATGCTTATAGTATGTAATTTTTCAGCACAACCCTTACATATATATGATCATAATAAATATTGACTATGTTATCAAATTCAAAGAGAAAGATAACAACGACAATAACGACAATGACAACAACAAAAACAATAGTAATAATAGAACTAATAATGAAATCATATTTATATTTCTATTATACCTAATAATACATGCTCAAATGTATATTTGTATCGAAAAAGACACAATAATAATAATAATAATAATAATAATAATAATAATAATAATAATAA
>JACYFF010031954.1:76457463-76488540 GCA_017589665.1 Selenicereus undatus | reverse complement strand
CCCCCCTCTTGTGTGAGTAACCTCATAAATACAACAATCATCATCATCATCATGGAAATAATCAAAGTATATTATTTCTATATAAGTGTGTATATTATATTATGTGTTAATAATAAGGTGTCACATACGGTTTTACGACTTGTTCAATAATTATAATTCGGTTTCCTTAAGTTAAAACTTCTAAAACATGAACTTATTCTATAATAATGAAATAATAAAAACTTTTATATCCGTTATAATCTCTTAATCTGGAAAAATCACTGTCAAGTACCCGACTTTGTGTGAAAATCATAACTAGGAGACCATGTTATTAGAATATATTTAAAAGTATACAATATTATGTGGAAACTATTTTAAGGGGACCATCTACTATTTACATTTTCTTTTTAGCCCTTAAACTTTTCATATTTGCAAATCTACCCTCAATCCTTAAAAACTTACTTTCGAAAAATTGAAAACTGTGTTTGTGGTTTTTTGCTCACTAATAGATCTCGACGTTCTCTTTCATCTGGTATCAGAGCCACGTACAAAAAAATAATTAAGATTATTAAGCTAATAAACGACTAATTAAGCTAATTAATTTTAATTAGCTAAGATTAATGCTTGAACCATCATCTGCTTGCCCTGGACCTAATTATTCACCATATCTCACTAGCACCTCAACTAAACTATATTACTGATATAATTTTAGAATTAAAAGTTAAATTAGCTAAAATTAAGACGGAACAAAAAGATTTTAAAAATCAGTTAATTGTTGTCCATCTTTCTCTTATTAACGAAATTAGACATAGCGAAAAAGCTACTCCTATAATTAGTACTCCTTTTCAGCATAAATATCATTTCCAAAATCCAAAGAACAAGATTCAATTTCCTTTGCAAGAGATAAAAACCCAAAAAGAGGCAGGAGAACAATCTGGTGAAAAATTGACTGAAAAGAAAGAAAAAGAAGATGGAGTATGAACAACATTCCCTTGAAGAATTACAAAAAATGTTTGATAATGAACAAAACCCTGAAAAATTAAACAAAATTATGAGCACAATTAGTGACAAATATGATGTTCTGTCTGATGCTGAAGAGACTAATAATGTCCAACTAGAAGAAGAGATATATCAGCAAATGAATCTGATAAAGTTAAGAGATCTTAATGTTTTACCACTAGAAGAAGTTAAAAGAAAACTTGATAAGAAATATGATAAAATGAGTGATGAAGAAGAAATCAATGAGATTGGAGAAGAAATTGACCAATATGAAACAGAAACTAATCTCGTTAACAATGTAATTCCTAAACCTGAAGAATTTGGTGAACCATCTAGAAGAAACGCTCATTTCCTACGACCTAGGTATGTTCCTACAGGACGAACCAATAATTTTTCCTTCGGGTTTATCCCAAGGAAAACTACCATCTATGAAGAAATTGAGCTTACCCCAATTAGCCAAACGGGTTATATCTTAAACATTGATGGAGCCCGTAATAGGGAGGAAATATTTGAACACTAGAAAAGATGAATGAACAGTGTCTTAAACCTTAATACTACATGGACTGCGGCTAATTTTCTTAATTATAGCGAACATAGTTTCTTTGGTACTGTAGCTTACTGATATGATTCATTAAGTGAAGATGGTAAAAATACGTTAAGAACGATGGAAACACCAGTTGCTATGTTTAGAAGTCTATGCAAAGAAATTAAAATTGAATTCATCGAAACTAAAAATGATTTTGAAGAAAAAGCATGAGAATGGTAGAGAAAAATTAACAACATAGAACTATGTAGGGGTGTTCATCAGTCCAAACCCGGACCGGACCGGGTTGGACCGAAGACCGAATAGAAGGGAAGTTACGGACCGTGGACCGGACCGAAGAAGCCAAGGACCGGACCGGGACCGGACCGAAAAAAGTAGGATCGGACCGGACCGGACTGAATTGTAAAGCTAGCAAATTTTTACAATATGAACATCTTATATTTATTTCAATATGAACAATTTCTACATATTTTCACCATGAAAAACAAATCAATATTCTTGAATGTTTGAAAAATTATAAGTTGAAAAAGAAAATTAAAATTTAGTTAGTAAAAAATCGGTTTTTAAATTTTTTTATTCGGTCCTCGGTCCGGACCGGACCGAAGACCGAATAAAAAAAATTTGTGGACCGTGGACCGGACCGAATTCATTCGGTTCGGTCCGGTCCGGTCCGGTCTAGGCCGGTCTTCGGTCCGGTCCGGGTTTGGACCGAATAATGAACACCCCTAGAACTATGGGATATGAGATACCTAGAAAATTACATTGCAGAATTTAATCAATACTATTACAAAATTGGGCATAATGAAACCAATCTTAGCATGTTCTATGATAAGTTGTCATATCCTATAAATTCTATAATTAATAAAAAATACATGGCATGGTTAGAACGAACGGATGTTGTTGATACCCATGGTTCAAGAATTTCCTATTTGCGAAAATGGGTCAATGAACAATGTCTTGATCTGCAAAAACAAAAGAAGATCAAGAAGCAGTTCTTGACTTGTTGGGATTCACCTCACCAATGGGGAAAAGAATCTGAGAAAAGAAGAAGAAGAAAATTTTATAAGAAAAAGAGCTTTAATAAGCAAAGAAGCGAAAAATATAGAAGAAAATATTACAACAAACCAAGTCCTAAAAAACGTAGATTTTTTACAAAAGCTGCTTATTGCCTGGCAGGTAAAAACAACTGTAAATGTTGGGCATGTGGAGAAGTAAGGCACTATGCTAATGAATGCAAAAACAGAAAGAATAACAAACTTATATAAACATTGGGAAGCCTAGATTATGTTGAGCTTAGTGAAGATGAGGCTTTAGACCTAGCCCTAGGCAATAACAAAGGAATTGTTGAAATCATAGAGGACAATGAATATGAAGAAAGAGATTATGAAAAAAACTAGCCATATGATGGAAGGTAGCATAGTAAGCCTTGGTGATCTCCAAGGAAAAGAGTTTGTAGTAGACAATGATCATGAAGAGGTCAAAGGAGATTGGGTTCTATCCATAATCCAAAAAGATATGATCTCTAAAAAATCTAATTTTCAATTAAAAAGCAAATATGTATGTGAAATGATGGAAGGAGATATGGAAATAAAGGATTGTGAGCATGACGTTGGAGAAGTTAATCTTATTAATTCGGAGAATATCCTTAAGCATAACAAAGATAGAAAATATAGGTACATCCGTGTTGGAAGCGTTCAAGTTCAAATCACTTCATTACAATATTATGGTAAATATATAGATCTTCACGATTTACTCTGTGATATTAGGCATACCAAATTTAATAATCAGATAATCACAGGGATAAAAACCAATTTATGTAACGGATCTGTAGGTTTCAACTATCGACCTGGATATTAAGTGAGTTTAAAGGATGAATTTGCTAAAAACTTCCTATCCCTTAAGATAAAAATAGTTGGAATGGATATGAAAAGAGGAGGATATCCTTTGAGGATATTTTGGAAAATTATCTATAAATTAGATAATACGATAGACCCCAAGACTAAGGTGACGATGATAGAAGCAGAAAAATTTGAAAGTCCTACCCCATGCAAAAAATCCAGAGGATCAAGTCCAATCCATAGGAAATAAAGATAGATCGATCATGGATATCTAGCTTTACCAATCCTATAAAGATCAATAAGAAGAATATCATAGGAATTGATGAAGGTAAAATCACCATTAAACCCCAATTATTAAGAAGTACGACTACAAAGTCCAATTGGGGCGAAGGATCTTTATCTGTTAAAGAAGAGCTTAAAGAAGATGATACAATAAGCATGACCAGTGAAATGAGTAAAATGAGTTTTGAAGCAACAAGACCAAGTCTAGATCGATTAGGGAGTCTAGATAGGAAGGTCATTGGATATAAAACACGAACTCTTAGCGAACCAATTTATGAGGATGAATTAGTCAAAAATATGACTATGGAAATATCCTATGAAGCTACTAATACAAACCCTAATAGCATCTATATACCAATAAAAGTATGCTTAGAGGGATATAATAAATATGATCTATGTGCCTACATAGATAGTGGTTGCTCTGTATGTTTTGGAAAAAGAACATTATTTCCTGAATTTATGTGGAAAAAAGCCAAAAATCCTTTACAAGTAAGGATAACTAATAATACTGTCATGAGCCACAATGAAGTCATCGAAGGATTATCCATAGAATTAGGAGGAGTTCAATGTATTATACCAGTTCTATGGGCTATTGATCAACCCTCTCATGATATGATTATTGAAAATAATTTTCAAAGATTATATTCTCCGTGCACTCAGACCATAACTCAAATAATATTTACAATTAATGGTCATTCAGTTCCTATTGAAAAACTAAGGCTTACACTCATTGAAAAATTGAATTTACACCCAGCCAACGCGGTGAGAAGGTAATGCCTGCACAACGTGAAGTTGCACTAACAATCTCATTACTCGAATTATCTGTTAAAGAGCAGATTATTGAACAACAAGAAAAATTATGTAAAGAACTCTATTCTGACAATCCTCTAAAATTTTGGGATAAAGACAAAACATTTGCTAAAATCACTCTATTAAGTCCCAGCACCATCATCCGAGTTAAACAAATGGTGTACACACACCAAAACATCCAAGAATTTGATAAACAAATTAAAGAACTTCTTAAAAAGGACTAATCAGAAACAGCAAGAGTCTTCACACCAGCCCTACTTTCATGGTAAGAAATCATGCTAAAGAAAAAAAGAAAAACCTAGAATGGTAATCAATTACAAAAAGCTTAATGATAATACTGTCTTTGATGGTTATTATATTTCTAACAAAACAATCCTTTTTAACAGAATTCAAGGAGCCTCTTGGTTCTCGAAAATGGATTGCAAAAGTGGTTAGTGGCAGATAAAAATGGATAAGGATAGTATTCCTTTAACTGCTTTTAGTGCCCCCTCAAGGTCATTATGAATGGATAGTAATGCCATTTGGACTTAAAAATACACCTCAAATATTCCAGAGAAGAATGGATAACATCTTTAAAGACCTTAATCATTGTTATTTAGTTTACATTGTTGACATCCTTATCTTTTTTAAAACCATAGAGCAACATAAAAATGATGTCTTAGCTGTTACCCAAAAATGCATTGATCATGGTATTATACTAGGAAAAAACAAGTGCATTTATGCTGAACAAGAAATTGAGTTTTTAGGTCTAGAAATAAAAGTTGGACACATTATTCTACAAAAACATATTTTGAAAAAAATAGAAAATTTTCCTCAAAAGATCGAAGATGGGAAGCAACTAGAAAGGTTTCTAGGATGTCTCACCTATGCTTCTGATTTCATTAAAGATTTGGCTAAACTAAGAAAACCATTGCAGCAAAAACTCAAGAAAGATGTTAGCTGGACATGGACTACTAATAATACAAAGATTGTTCAAAACTTCAAAAAGATGTGTAAAAATCTTCCTGTCCTTAATTTGCCTAACGAAGAAGATGATTTAGTTCTTAAAACAGATGCCAGCAATGAACACTGGAGTACAGTACTTAAAATCAAAGAAGGAGAAAAACTTTGTAAATATCGCAGTGGAAGCTTTAACAAAGCAGAATGCAACTACCCCACGATGGAAAAAGAAATCCTTGCAATCATAAGAGGAATTGAAAATTTCTTAATATTTTTAGCCCCTAAACCTTTTCTCATTCGAACTGATTGCAGCAGAATACTTGGTTTTGTAAAAAAAAATTTATCAAATATGTAAGTGCAAGGGCGACTCCTGCGTTGGCAATTATTGTTTAACCAATTTTCTTTCTCTATTGAACATATACAGGGATCAAAGAACTCTCTAGCAGACAGTCTAACTCGAGAACTCGCTAATGGTGATCATCAAAGCCGACCTCCTTCCAGAAAAGGAGGAAATCCTTAATGAAATGCCAATCATACTAGAATGGGTTATGACTTCTAGTAAAGTCCTTATTGATAATCTGGAATTCTATACAAAAAGTAGATCACGCTTTGGTCTACTTTCTACTGCTTACCCAATAGCTCAAAGATTTTCCCTTCTAGAATTACAAATTAGCTACCTTCGATGTCCTTATGATATCCAAGAAAAAATTAATTCTCATGTTAAAGAGAAATGGTTCAATAAGTGGTACGCAACCTGCATCGACTTTTATCATCATTATTCATATGATATTTGGGAGTCTTGGAGTACAACGATCTATTTTTCCGACAGATCTGGAGTTGGAGGCATTTGTTTCCCATCTAATTCATTATCTCCCAATTATCCTGTCTTTAAAGCCTGGAAATACGGGATGGTACTTTAGTTCTCAGAAATCCTAGATCCAAATTTCCCATTTTTCTCAACCTTAACTAAGTTTCAGCAATATATGTTCAAAAGGTTCCATTGGATTCTCAAATCTCCTGAAGGACCAACAAAATTTCCAGTCCACAGATACCTAACTCTGGAGGTTTATAGTGCCCTGATCGAATATGAAAATGGAAAAGTCAAACCAGCCCATTATCTTATCCAAATCGTTGATTGCGAAGATCCCAATGATCAACGACAAAATTGGATTCATAGAGATCCAGTACATCTAGTTATCGATCCAGCATTAGCAAGGGCTATTGGATTTTTTAACATTTATCATCAATGTTGGGCAATGATCAAAAAAGGAAAAACATTAATACATTGTGGGAACACTACTTTCGCTTATAGTAATGAGTTCAAAGATTACATGAAAATGGATGGCGCAGAATCAAAAGATATCTTTGATTATCTCTTCAATGTTGGAGCTAGAAATTTCTTATCAGAAAATGGGAAAAGATATTTCCTTGAGTTATTTGAAGAACATGATCCGGAGTACCTTAAGCAAATTAATGAAGATTTTGATGATTACCCAGATAATAATGGTTTGGAAGATTTAATTGGAGGTGAAGGAATGCTGAATCTCAATAATGATGACTAGTCTTGTCATCATTAAAAATTCTGAAAAGGTTGCCTCATTATTGTACTATTTTGACAAGTGTCTGGTCTGTAAAATAAAGTATGTACTGTAGCCATCAGTGTACTGTAGTCATGTGAAAAGTCTTTATGTACTGTAGCCTTTAGGGCATCCTATGTACCCCCATCTCCTCTATAAATAGAAAGGTCGAGAGTTGAGAAAGACACGGTCATTTGAACATTCTTGAGCAAAAGAGAAGTTGGGATTCTCCATTTTTCTATGAACAAACATCTCTAATAATCTTAGCTTAAGTTTCTCTTCAAAGCTTTCCATTGTAATATAACCACTTTCAAGCTTTTAATAAAAACAACAACAACAACAACAATAACAACAAACTCCCAGTGTGGGTCCCGCTTTCGCAAGATCTGGGGAGATCCAGTTGTAGGCAATCTTACCTCTACCGGTATTCCTACCCATAGAGAGGTTGATTCCATAAGACCCACAAAACAGTTTTGTGAAAAAGGTTTAAATAGAAAACGATTGCAAAACCATTTACCGAGTAAGAGAAAGGGGAAGAGAAAAGGGTCGGAAAGCAAAAAAGAGGGAGCGGAGACATACCTCAACAAACCAGGGGTGCTCGGGACCGTCACCTCTCAGAAAAGCACGACATGCAGACAAGCACACCAAAACCCGACCCGCCCTACCCCGCCTAAGCTACTGCCACTTACGGAGCTGGTCCCCTACAATCAGAGACCTTAATCCTGTCCCACCACTACCTCCTATCCTGAGCCATGTCCTCCGTCAGACTAGCAACTCTCAAGTCCTCTCTAACCACTTCTTCCAGGCTCTTCTTCGGTCTACCCATCCATCTCTTACCACTGGGGGGTTGATCATCTCACACCTTCTCACTGGGGCAACCACACTCCTCCTCTTCACGTGACCGAACCATCGGAGCCTCGATTCCCTCACCTTCTCTTCTATGGGGGCCACTTCAGCTAGGCCCCTGATTACTCCATTCCTAATTCTGTCCAAACTCATAAAACCACACATCCACCTGACCATTCTCATCTCAGCTACCATCAACCTTTGGCACTGCGTCTTTTTTAGGGGTCAGCACTTTGATCCATAGAGAACTGTCGATCTGACTACCATCCGATAAACTTTGCCTTTCAGTCCCATGGGCACCCTCCTGTCACACAGCACCCCAGACGCTGACTTCCACTTTTGCCAGCCAACTCTAATCCGCTGGCTAATATCCTCATCAATGTCCCCATTCTGCTGGATGATCGAGCCCAGACACTTAAATATTATAAGTTCTTGATTAAAGTTCCACTATCCTTGAAAAAGATTAAAAACTTAATTAGTGACTACGGTTTGAGGTAGGAAACGAAACAAATCTGTGTCGTGCCTGATCTAAAGAATGTGGGGTTGAGATTAGCAATCTCTGTAAAACGGAAGCTACAGGAACGCCGGAGTCCATCACCGACTACGTTCAGGTAACGGTCGAAACTCTCTAATTACGTGTTAATCATTTTTGCTAAGCATGGTGGGCCTATAACCACAAAATTTATAATATATAAAATATAAGTAGTAGATTGTGATAACTAGTACCAATAAAGTCATTATAGGAAGTTTAATCACTTAAAACAAACATATTTTCTAAGAAATCCCCTAAAAGTAGCCTATTTACACGTTTTTCCTATTCCAGGGACTATTTTGCAATTTCTAAAAATTCAGGGACTAAGTTACAAAGGAAAACTTCGGCCAGTAACTAGTTCGAAAAAATATTGTCCCCTATTAATAGTTTACCCAAAATAGTTGGCACTTTGGAATACATTCTAAAGACATTAACCCCTAATAATTATTTCCAAAGAATTAAGGTACCTCAGAGTCACAAATTGCTCTTAATCTCTCTTTGATAATTACATGATCGTAATTAATATTGACTATGTTATTAAATTCAAAGAGGACGATAACATCGCCAACAATGACAATGACGACAATAACAACAATTGTAATAATGAAAATAATCATGGAAATAATATTTATCTTTCTATTATCTCTAATAATACATGCTCAAATTTATATTTGTATCGAGAAATACAAAATATTAATAATAATAATGGAAATAAAAAATGTTTATTATTTCTTTATAATTGTGTATATTGTATTATGTGTTAATAATAAGATGTGATAGAAGGTTTCGTAGCTTGTTTAGTAATTATAATTTGGTTTTCTTAAGTTACAACTTCTAAAACATGAACGTATTCTATAATAATGAACTAATAAATTTTTTTATATCCATTATAATATCTTAATCTTTCTTTGATAATTAGATGACCTTAATTAATATTGACTATGTCATCAAATTCAAATAGAAATATAACAACAACGACAGTGATATGACGACAGCAACGACAATAGTAATAATGGAAATAATCATAGAAATCGTATTTATTATTCTATTGTCTCTAATAATACATGCTCAAATTTATATTTTTATTGAAAAATACAAAATATTAAGAATAATGATGGAAATCAAAAACATTTTAGTCCGTCGGAGCCACAAAGGACAATATAATACAATGAGAGAGGGGGAATCAAACCTGAGATCTAATATACACAGTAAAGAGTACAATACAATGAGGGAGGTGAGAGTCGAACCTAAGATCCAATGTGCCCAGTAAAAAGAGAGATTATTGTATGTGCTATTTATAGAGGCGGTTATCTAGATAAATCCAAGGGCTGAGATTGCCTAAGATTTTGATCAACAGTTGTAAAGCAACATTTATTCAAAATTCACAAATTCACTCTCATATTAACAGTTTCTATTTTCTTAACACTTAACCTCTTACACATTTTAACATTTATAGTATAAAGATTGGTTTTATTGATATCATTTTCGAAAGTTATTATAACAGATACTGAGAATTTGACCGATTACTCTGACAAAGTACTCCAGTAGTTGCACGTTTCTTTTTGCGAAGTTTTCACGTCCTTCCCACTAATGGTATAACGACCCACCTAAAATAGTAATTATTTGATTTGAGCCCGTTGTTGAGAAAGACTAGACCAAATTAAACACTATACTGAGGTTGATTAAGTCTAAATCTCATTGAGCCGATCTAAAGCTTAATAAAATATGCATTTGTTTCTCATAATCTAAGTTTAATGTGAATTTGATTCAAAGACTTGATTATTTTTTTGTCTAAGCAAGGAATGATAGATATATAAATTAATAGAAACTTAATGCATGGCCATTTAGAATGATTTATACAATTACACACCTCTCAAAATATAAGAAATAAATTCAATTAAGTAGAGTTGAATATCTTTATTAAATCTCAATTTAAATTGAGTTGAAATCTGACCTTAGTCAGACATAAATATTTAGGGCTTGTTCTTTTCGTTGATAAATTGGGGTTGGTAAAAGCGGAAAATTGGTTGAGATAGGTTGAAGTTGGTAATTTTTATTGAAGTGAGTTGAAATTGAATGAAGTTTGTATTTTTTGCTGAAGTGGATTGAAATTGGTTAACGTAGGTTGAAGTGAGTTAAAGTGGGTTAAAATAGGTTGAAGTTGATATATTTTTTTGATACGATGGGTTGAAGTTAGTTAAAATAGTGAGAATAAAATTTTGAAAGATGTGGAATGAAGTTTGTTGAAATTGGTTGAAGTTAGTATTTTTTATTGAAGTGGGTTGCGGCAAGTTGAAATTGATAAATTGAAAAAGACCAACGAAAAGAACAAATCCTTAATAAACATATCCGGACAACTAGTTCTCATCTATTCTCTATATCTATTATCTCAACAGGTAATTTCTTATGTGCTCCCGAGAGCACATATTTTCATTGTCTATGTGTATATATATTTTTCACATACGTATTTATTATATATTAATTTTTTAGTATATATTTATTAATATAACTTATAAAATTATATACTTAAAAAAATATGATATAAGTGATGATCCAACATGTCAACTGTCATTCTGATGGTAGCTAAAAAAGGCATATCATCAATGGCAATTGGCAAAGGATACAGGGTACATGCCACATTTTTTTTAATGTTCGCCAACGTTGGCCCAAGTTCTGCGCTTCTGGCTGGCCAAACACCGCCAAACTAGTCCTCTCAAAAAAGGACGGGGTCAAATGCATTTTTTATAGTGGATGCTCGGCAAATCATCCATACACAAATCCTTAATCAGAATCTTCAACAGGGACAACTTGTGTTAGGCATTTGGAGCCTGATCAAATTATTCTAATCATCGATGGACAGACATTGCGAAGAATATTAATAAACTTATGCCGCTAATAATGATAGTAAAGGGGTAACAATTATTCGTGGCAGTTCGTTTAATTTAATTTTATCTTATTATAGACGTCCTTCATCAGTCATTTATGCTACCACGTCCCAACCTGGCAACTTCTATAGACGTCTTTTATCTACCCCGCGATGCTAATGAGTAATGATCAACTAGTTTCATGGAGTTTCCATTTGTTAATTTGTTGTTGGCTAGTGATGTTAATTGTTAACTAATTATAATTATATTGTTAAATTAAGTTAGTGACTTATATAAGATGTGCTTTCTAAGATTGATCTTTTAAATAATTTTATATTTACAATTTAGTCTTGTTATGTATTTGCGAATGAATTTTCAAATTTTACTTATTTTTAAAAATACAAATTTAAAAATGTGAACACTTAAAATATAGATGGTGTTTAACAATTTTATTTTATTTCTTGTATGTGACCGTTAACCTCATTTTCTAAGATTTCGTGACATAACATGAGTTTTAGTAATGGTGTGGCTAATTTTCTCCTATTCTTAGCCTACATCATCTTTTTTCTTGGTAAACTTCGGCCTTTTATTATTAAACTGTATACAATATGAAAATTAGTCATTTTATATTTGTTTTGTACTAAGAGTAGAGCGAGGACTTGACCTAAAGACCTACAATTGTATAATGCATTAGACTATCTATTCTATTTCGTGTTTTAAATAGATAGATAGATGTAAGGAGCTGTAAGAAGCTATAAGGAGATGTAAGGAGCTGTAAGAAGCTGTAAGAAGCTGTAAGGAGCTATAAGAATAGATGTAAGGATTTGTTGAATATTATAGAAAATCAATATGAGATGTAAGAAGATGTAAGAAAATGTAAGAAGATATAAAAAGATGTAAGAAAATGTAAGGATTATGTTGGGCCTGTTCTATTTTGCGTTTTAGATAGATATAAGGAGATGTAAGGAGCTGTAAGAAGCTGTAAGGAGATGTAAGGAGCTGTAAGAAGATGTAAGAAGATGTAATGAGTTGTAAAAAGATGTAAGAACCTGTAAGCAGTTTTAAGGAGCTGTAAGGATAGATACAAAGAGTTGTTGAATTGTAGAAGAGTTATATAGTATAATTTGTTTTACAATGAACGTTTTGGATGAAAAATAATAATAATAAAATAATACACTTATTGAAAATAAATAATTAATTAAGTTAATTACACAACAATAAAATATATTAATTTTCATAAATTTGGTGAATAAAATTTCGTCCACTTGAGGTGATTTTTTATATGAACATTAGTTTGATTGAATAAGCAAAGTACAACCAAAAAAAAAATTGACAAAATTGAATACAACTCTTCAAATAAATGCCTATTTTAAGTAAATAATGTTTAATATAAATAAATGCATGGTCATCTATAATAATATATATTTTATGTCGAAACTAAAATATAATTTACGTCGTTATATTATGTTTTTATGTTTATGTAAATGTTGTGTTCATAAGATATTTATAAATTTTGTATATTGGTAGTATCATTAAAAAATATACATATTTCTGTAACTAAAATAAATGAATTTTATAAAAAATCTATGAGATGTAAGAAGATGTATGAAGATGTAAGAAGATGTAAGAAGCTGTAAGGAGATGTAAGGAGCTATAAGGAGATGTAAGAAGCTGCAAGGAGATGTAAGCTCTTAGTTAAATCCTAAAAAACGCGAAATAGAACAGAACCGTTAAGAATATAAGGAGCTATAAGAAGATGTAAAAAATTGTAAGGAAATGTAAGTTCTTACCTAAATCCTAAAAAATACGAAATAGAACCGGGCCTATAAGATTATACACCCATAGTTACCGAATGTCCTAATTGTTATTCCTTTTACAATTGTGATTCAAGCATGACCTTCTAAAACCAAAAAAAAAAAAAAGGAAGAGGAAAATGAATCATGATCTTTTCTTCCGACATATCAAATACAAAGTTTCACATGGTCTATTTTGCCAATAGGAAAAGATCAAAGGGATTCCATACTTCCATTTTCACAGTAATACTTATGCTTCACGAGAAAACACAGTGGCATATCAATATCTACTAAGGCTCATTGTAATGCATTTATCTATTAAGGATCTATTCTTTTCGTTGAAAAATAAGAGTTGAGAAATGAGTAAAATTGATTGAAGTAGGTTTTTTTTTTAATTGAAGTTGATTAAAGTTACACCTGACAAAACTAACTCAGAACCCAAACCGAATGACCCGAACCCATACCTGACCCGACACCCGAAATATGCTCACCCGAACGTAGACCCGAAATTCGAATTGACCCGAACCGAACCATACCCGACCCGAAATTTTATACAAAGTTGATTGTTTTGGCATGACGAACGTATTTGACCAAAAATTGGTTGACCCAAAATCGATCCAAACTGAACCATACCCGACCCAAATTGAAACAACCCGAAATGTCACTTAACCCAAATATGACCCAACCCGAACTTATCCTAACCCGTACTCAAACTGAATGACCCATTTGTCAGGCCTAATTAAAGTTGATTGAAGTCGCTATATTTTTATATGGTGTGTAGAGGTTAGTTAAAATAGTGAATCTAAGTTGGTTAAAGTAAGTTAAAATTAGCTTTTTTTTAAAAAAATTCGTGAAGTGAGTTAAAACTGATAAATTAAAATTTACCAACAGAAAAGAAAAATAGGGCCTAATATGATTCCTAAATGGAAAATTTTAAAAATATAATAATGATTTAAATTATGACAAATAATTTTAATTTAAAATAGTTAAGTTACTGTCTAGTGAACGAAAGATTTTTTAGATGAACACATCGTTCCTATAACATTGTCACGATTTTGTATTTAAACTCTGCCTTGCCAAATTTTTCCTTTATTTGGGGCAAATACCGTATCTTTTTCCTTCAATTTTTGAGATCCGGATGTCTCTCTTGATACTTAGATAACCAACATCTTTATATTATAAATGCTAAAATGTGTAAGAGGGTGAGTATTGAGTAAATGAAGAATGCTAACATGTTAGTAAATTTCGGGTATATGTTGCTTCACAACAGTTTGATCAAAATCTTAAACAATCTTAGCCCTCAGATTTATCTCGATAACCACCTAAATAGATAGCATATACAATAATCTCTCTCTCTTTACTAGGCACATTAGGTCTCAGGTTCGATTCCCCTCTCCCTCATTATATTGTACTGCCCATTGTGGCTTCTACAGACCAAAACGTTTTTAATTTCCATCATTATTATTAATATTTTGTATTTTTCAATACAAATATAGATTTGAGCATGTATTATTAGAGATAATGGAATAATAAATACGATTTCTGTGATTATTTCTATTATTACTGTTGTTGTCATCATTATCACTTTCGTCGTTGTTATCTTTCCATTTGAATTTGATAACATAATCAATATTGATAATGATCATCAAATTATCCAAGAGAGATTAAGTGATTATAATGGATATAAAAACTTTTATTAGTTCATTATTATAAAATACATTCATATTTTAGAAGTTTTAGCTTAAGAAAACCAAATTATAATTACTAAACAAGTCATAAACCCTTATGTAACACTTTATTATTAACACATAATATAATATACACAATTATAAAGAAATAATAAATATTTTTTATTTCCATTATTATTATTAACTTTTTGTATTTTTCGATATAAATATAAATTTGAGTCTGTATTATTAGAGATAATAAAAAAATAAATATGATTTCTATGATTATTTTCATTATTACTATTGTTGTTATTATCATCATTGTCATTGTCGGCGAAGTTATCTTTTTCTTTGAATTTGATGATATGGTCCATATTAATTATGTTCATCTAATTATCAAAGAGAGATTAAAGGATTATAATGGATATAAAAGTTTTTATTATTTCATTATTATAGAATAAGTTCGTGTTTTAGAAGTTTTAACTTAAGGAAACCGAATTGTTAATTACTGAACAAGCTGTAAAACTTTATGTGACACCTTATTATGAACACATAATATAATATACACATTTATATAGAAATAATAAATAGTTTTTATTTCCATGATTATTATTATTATTTTGTCTTTCTCAATACAAATATACATTTAAGCATGTATTAATATTAGAGATAATATAAATATAAATATGATTTTCATGATTATTTTCATTCTTACTATTGTTGTTGTTATTGTCATTGTAGTTATCGTCGCTGTTATCTTTCTCATTGAATTTGATAACACGGTCAATATTAATTATGATCATATAGATGTAAAGATTGTGCTGAAAAATGACATATTGTAAACATAATATAACATATTGCAATGTTTAAATGTGAAATATAAAAAAAATTAAAAATAAAACACGATCATCATATTAGGTCCATGAAGCTAAATTTCTTTCATATTTAATATAATCGATTTAACAGAAGGAAATAAATGAACTATTTTTCTTTTTGTTTCAAAGCATACATATCTTATAATTAAATTTAATTCATGTAAATCTTAAAAGTATAATTAATTTTTTAACATTTGAAATAAATTGACCAAAATCTAATCTATTTAACGCATAAGAAAAAATGAAATAATTTTCGTTTTCTTTTAACCCATACAAATCCAATAATCAAATTCTCTTCATAAAACACCTAAAGTTATAATTAATCTTTTACCATTTAAAATAAAATGCCCGAATCGCCACAACACTTCAAACTAAGAAATGTCTCAACCCACAAATCTAAACTCAACCCATCTCTTGTAAGACAACATAAGAGCACGGAAAATTTATATCAAAATCCATGAAACTATTGAGCTGACATGAAAACCAAATGTACAAATTATGAACACATAATTGTATTAGTGCCCCCTAATGGGCCACTTTAAATAGCCAAAAAAGTTATGCATTAGCATAAATGTAATGTTCAAATTATTTTCGTTGAAAGGCAAATTTTATTTCTATTACATGCGAAACTCAAATTAAACCGACTTCAAAATAATTTCTACCTAAATTCACTAGACAATTAACGACTTCATAAGTTTTTGATCAACAACAAGAGGAGAATGTGAGTTTTTTTGTCATTAACGTCATAGATTGACTTATTATCACCTAATTTAGTATGCTCTGTGACAAATTTACTAACTACTATCTCCATCATATTTATATAGACTTTTTCCACAATCATATAGTTTTCAATTGTTAATCTCATTAGTTATGCGTGAAGTTACTTTATACTTAACTTTTTCATTGAATTTTTCCTTTATCTCCTCTAAATTATAATATTAATTATGTCTACTAAAGCTATTTATTTATTATTTCGATAATTTACCAATAGAATATCTATTTAAATATACTCCTTTCAAAACACAAGCCAAGACTAGTATAACAAATAGAATTGGCGAAAAAACAATGTTAAATAAAAATTTCCGTTTCATTCATATCTAAATATCATTCCAAACAGAGGGAGCAACCCAATTATAAGTCCTTTTTAAAAACAAAAATCACAAAACACTGGGCAAGAAATTCTGATATTTCTCTCCAAGTTTTAACAATTCACGAACATCACCGACACCCCAGAAAAAATCGATGACGGCATCATCATCCATCAGCCATCATCCAATTTTCCTTCCACGAAGTTTAATCTACGAATTGAATTTACTGGTATCTGAACTTCTGCTTGAGCAACATCTCACGGAGCTCGGCAACATCGATCTCGTTGGCCCGATTTGCCGGTCTGTAGTACCCGGTGACAGGGTCCGGAATCCACGAGTTCTCCGCTGCTTGGGCCCTCTCTTCCTGAGCTGTTTTCCCCATTCTTCCACTTCCTCTTCCCATTCCTGCTACTCCTTCTGATGCTGCTGCGTATCCTCTCTTGAACACATTTCCAGTTCGATTAATTTCAACTCAATCAATTATTACTACACAAGAAACCGAACAATCGAAAATTCTAGCTCCGACTTTGAAATTTTGACGAAAAATTTCAAGTTACAAACGCATTTTTGCCAGATCTGTATAATCGAAGAGCTAGCATGTTGAAGAAACGGCTGTACAAAAAGTTTGAAATATCTAAGCCAAATCGAGCGGGCCAAAACGACGGAATTGTCAAAGGATGACGATCAAAACGATGAATTGACGAGAATATGAGAATTTACATTATAATCGTTTGTTCCTACCTGTTGAGAGCGATGGAGAGATTCTCAGAGACAAGAGAGACGAAAACCCTAGCGTTTGAGGGAGAGCGAGCCATCGTTAAACTGTCGAAGAAATTCTTAATTTGAAGAAAGAAATTAGTCGAGGAATCAATCGATCGCGAAGATCGCCGCCGCAGAAGGTGGTCTGAAAAAGAAGAAACCTCCAGCAGGCGGCGAGGAGAGAGAAGCTCGAAGTTCTTGCTGCGTACTCTCTCTAGGGTTGCAGGTGGTTTTGATGGTTTCAAACAGAGGGAGGGATGGGGTTTATATAGACGAGATGGGAAGAGAGAGAAGGTGAGAGGGAAGATTCGTTCTTCAATGGCAAAATTACCAACAGAAGTTGTGTTATTTTGAATCGCATCCCAAGCAAGTGTCATTTTTGGGTACGTGCCTGTCAGATGTACACGGCAGTTGTCATTAGCGCAGTAGTAACGTGGGAAACGGGAACGGGACACGCGTGGCAGATCGGCCAGGCGTCCCGCCCCGCGTTCTCTTTTTTTGTCGCTTAGCGGTGCAAAACGCACTGTTTCGTGATGGGTTGTGAACGAGGTGCTGCGTTTTGGTGGAACGGAAACGAAAAAAAAGGGAAAATGCTGCAGAGGCCTGACGTGTGGGGAAGTGGGTCGAAAATGCTGTTGGGAGCTGAAGATGGCTGGGTGCAACGGCTACTTGGGGTTTTTTTTTTTTTTTGGGAATGTTGGTCTATAAATGCATGAAATTTTTGGGCAAATTTTTTTATCCGCCATCCACTCTCACTCTCTCAAATCTGATTTTTGCATTAGTTTTGTAATTTTGATTTGTTGAAATTTTGGAAGAAATTCAAGTTGCAATAAGCACAAATTTGGGTAAGTAAATATTACTTGTTATGTAATTGGTTTTAATTTTGTATAAATAATTTTAGTTTGATATTGTAACTAATATATTTTGTTTTGTGAAGTTTTGTAGACATTTTTTGGAGTTTTTCCATTAAGTTGAAGACTAAAGTGAAGTGAAGGCAATTATAGGTAATTTAATGTTTTTGTTGTTGTTATGTTGAAATAGTTTTAAAAAAAATGAATTACTAGAAATTACATAACAAGTATATTAGAAATTTCTGAAATCGGAACTTAAGAGATTGGAATTTAAATGATAGTAAGTAAAATTTGTTGTTTTTTTGGTATAAGTTGCTACAAAAATCTGATACGTAGAAGTTATTAAATGCTTGATGTTGGAAATTAATTTTGTTGTTCATTATATTATGATAGAAATAGAATGTGTTATTAAATGGTTGATTGTATAATTTAATTACGTTATTGTTGACAAAATGTGAGAAATTGAATGTGTGCATGTTTCTATTTTTAAAGAAACAAAAAATGGTTGGGTAAGAAATATGTAATCACTTGAAGAGGAAAAATAATTGAAATATGTGTTAGTTAGAATGTAAATGCATGATTACCAAATTTAATATTTTTTGTTCTTGTTTACAACATGATATAAAATATGTACGTAAATGGTGTTGTTCATTGGAAAAAAAATTTCGATAGGGAAGCTATTGAAGTATTTGTGACTTAGAAATATGTAATCACTTAAAAATAATTGAAAGATGTGTTAGTTAGAATTTTAATACATGCTATCAAAATTTGGTATTTTTTGTACTTGTTTAGAACATGATAGAAAATAAGTTACTTACAATTTATGAAATAGTTGATTGTGGAAATATTGGTAGGGTAAGAATTTAATAATTTCTGTACTTCTTGGCAACACGGTAAAAAATATTAGTAGTGTCACAATTGAAATATTTGTTACTTACAATTTATTAAATGGTTGATTGTCGAAATTAATTACATGATTGTTCACAAAATGTGAGAAATTGAATGTGTGAATGTTTCTATTTTTAAAGAAACAAAAAATGGTTGGGTGAGAAATATGTAATCACTTGAAGAGGAAAAATAATTGACATATGTGTTAGTTAGAATTTAAATGCATGATTACCAAATTTAATATTTTTTGTTCTTGTTTACAACATGATATAAAATATGTACGTAAATGGTGTTGTTCATTGGAAAAACATTTTCGGTACAGAAGCTATTGAAGTATTTGTGACTTAGAAATATGGTCTTCTTTTACAACATGCGTCATAGAAAAGTAGTGTGTAAATTGTTTATCTTTTGTTGGGTTAAAAATATTGGTAGGGTAAGAAATGAAATATTTGTTACTTACAATTTATTAAATGCTTGATTTGAGAAATTAATTTCGTTTTTGTTTACGCAATGTTAGAAGTTGAATGTGTGAATGTGAGAAATTAATATGGTCTGTAATCATTGGAAATATGTTACAAATTATGTGTGTCAATAGAATTGAGTAACAGTAAGCATGTATGGAAATTACAATTCAAATGTTTCGAATTTGTATGGTTTGTTAGTTTTGAAAATATATTACAAATTATGTGTATGATGAGAAATGTGTAAAGGTTAGCGTGTTAACAAATTAGAGTTCTAATGTTTACAAATTAGAATTTAGAATATTTTATGTTGTTTTGTAAAATATGTGAGAAATTAAGTGTTTCAATGTTTTTTTTTTTCATAAATTGGTAGGTGTGCACCATAAAATGGATTCCAATCACCCTCAATCTTTTATCAACTTACTAACTGGGGATAATTCACAACGGGATGCCGCAAACAACATGAATATTGTCCCAAACCCTCCTAATTGGCAATACCATCCACAATAACCTCAACAATACCCACATATGCAATATCTTCAAGCACCACCAAACTTTCCCCTCCATGGGCCCCCAATTCCAAATTTCACATACGGTTCAATGCCTCCTCCTTATCAGCTGCCAGCACCTACTAGTACGACCATATCAACACCCCGCCCTACACCCAACCCTATCCACAATGAGACTGGCAGCGTGACTTCGAAATGGACATTGGAAGAAGATCGCCGCTTGGTGACATCATGGATCAACGTCAGCACTAACCCCCTAATTGGGGCTGACCAAAAGAAAACGGGGTTCTGGACGAAGATCGCAAACGCCTACAACCAGCACGCTGCAGACGGAGCAACGAAGCGAGGAGCGAAAGTTTGCAATGCCCGTTGGAACCGAGCAACTCCACTTGTGTCAAAGTGGACCGCTTGTGTGGGCCAGACTTATCGGGCTAACCCAAGTGGGGCAAATGAGGACGATATTATGCAGAAAGCCCAAGATCTATATGCTGATATGGTGGGCAAACCGTTCGACTTGATGCATTGGTGGGTGCTACTCAAAGACCAACCAAAGTGGGAGGTCAATTGCGATCAATCTGCAGATGTGGCTGCTAAACGCTTGCGGATCAATGAGGTGGGCGGGTACTCTGAGAGTGAGACATGTGGCTCACCTAGTACCCCCGACACACCAACAACTCCTGCTAATGAAGACACACCAACAGAGGAAGTTGGTGGACTGATCCGCCCCATGGGGACAACAAATGTGAAGAACAGCACCATGTTCGAAAGATATGTCATCGCCCAAGAGAAGAAGGCGGAGGCCGCTAAGGTGAAGGCAGAAATAGCTAAGAGAGTTGTTGAACTAATAGACTCTCATCAGCATTTCCAACGGATGAAGTATGAGGATAAGATATTGAGAATGGACATTGCTAAGATGTGTCCAGAGGATCAAGCGCGATATGGTCCACTTCAGGAAGAAATTAGGAGCCGGTACTGCCAAACATCGTCTTCGTCCAACGCCATCCCTTCTTTAGATTGACACCTATGTCTTAGGAATAATATGTTGTTTACCTTGTGCTTTTGTTGTTCTTTATTTTCCCAATAGTTTGTTGTAATTGAACTCCTTTATGTTGTGGAATGAAATGTGTAATTTATTACAATGAGTTCTATTTTATTTTCATTTTAATGAGTTCAATTTTTATATTTCACTTTTAACTACAATGCTCTCTTAATTTGCTTTGTTAATCTCAGAAAATTTTCCCTAACATTTGGAAACTTCTGTCACAGGTGCAACAAAATGAGTGACCCATCTTCTTCTAGTGATGACTCATCCACAGAATTAATAGATCATCTCAGATTTGTACTGGAGTCATCATCTTCTAGTGATGACTCATCCATTCTTGAGACCATACTCAACAATCAATCTCACGTGGAGTCATTTCAGTTAGCTGTGAAATATGGACAAGGGGGACGAGCTTCATCATCACGACGACCAAGAAAGAAGAAAAGATTCATTCGGAGGGATCGAGAAGATACACACGATTGCCTCCACAGAGACTACTTTGTAGATAACTCTATCTATAATGAAACCCACTTTCGGCGTAGATTTCGGATGCGGAAACACCTGTTCATCCGCATTGTTGACGCCCTTAGTAGTTGATTTGAGTACTTCCAGTTGAGGCACGATGCTCTTGGTAGGCGTGGGTTGTCGCCGCTCACCAAGTGCACTGTAGCGATGCGTATGCTGGCCTATGGGGTTTCGGCAGATTGTGTAGATGGGTACTTAAAAATTGGAGGAAGTACGGTTATAGAATGTATGAAAAACTTTGCTGCCGGTGTCATTCAAGTGTTTGGGGCCAAATATTTGAGAAAACCAACACAAGCTGATGTCGACCGACTGTTGCAAGTTGCCGAGGCACGTGATTTCCCCGGCATGTTAGGCAGTATAGATTGTATGCATTGGGAATGGAAGAATTGTCCATCGGCTTGGAAAAGGATGTTTGCAAAAGGGATTTACAGAGTCCCCACCTTGATTCTTGAAGTCGTTGCTTTATATGACTTTTGGACATGGTACGCCTTCTTTGGGTGCCCGGGTAGCCTGAACGACTTAAATGTTCTTCACTGATCAGATGTTTTCCAAGAGGTGTATGAGGGTCAGGCTCCAAAATGTGAGTATGTCGTGAACAGTCGCGAGTACAATATTGGGTACTTTCTGTCGCATGGTATTTATCCAAGGTGGGCAACATTCATGAAAACTATATCTTTTCCCCAAGGACCCAAGGCAAGATTGTTCGCCGAGCGTCAGGAGTCTGTTAGGAAGGATGTGAAAATAGCATTTCGGGTTCTACAAGCCCGGTTCGCTGTCATTCGCGGTCCTGCTCGAAACATGCACAAGGGTGAGTTGGGTATGATAATGAAGGCATGTGTTATACTCCATAACATGATCCTCGAGGACGAACGAGATTCGTATGATCTTGCTTTCGACTATGATGATGTCGACGACAACACCCCGCAACCAAATGTCCAACAGGGCCATCATCCGTGCTATGCTGCCTACCTCCGTAGAGTAGCAGAAATTCATGATCCCGCACTACATGCACGTCTCCAATCAGACCTTATCGAGGAAATATGGAATCGACATAGGGCGCGGCAAAACTCACAACCATAGGTGTGAAGGGTTATTCGTCCTTCACAGATGTTGTATTCGTGTTTTAAATTTTGAGCACTCGAGTTGTAATTGTCTTCAATGTAGGAAAAATTATTTGCGCTTGTATCAATTCAATTCTACATCATATTCCATATGCCTTGTATTCGTTCAACCAATATAAATGAAGTCATCAATTTCAAAAGACTTTAAAATAAATTACTCGATTTTTCGGGAAGATAAAAACATATTCTTTCGCTCGAAAAATACAAATTATTTTTAAATTACACAAAATTAATTATGCAAAAACAAATTTTATAACATAAACCAAATAAAGTATGTTTAGTTGTGGGCTCCATCAACAAATATTATATCATTTGTCTTGAAATGAGTTCCGCTGGCTGGGAGAATGAAGGAATGTAAGTTCTAGAACTGTGGAACTTCTGCTGACGTGGCATGCCAGAGTTCTGAAATGAGTTCCACTGGTTAGGAATGCTCTTATGCAGTGACGGACTATCCTGCCCGCAAAACTCACAATGCTTTGCCTTTTTCAATGCCTGCCTCCTCTGTGCTCTGCTTCTTCGGCTTAGATTTTTTTTTATCATTTCGTTCAATTTTATTTGTTAAATTTGATTTATTTCATTTTATTATTTTTTTAAAAGAAAGATTTAAACTATATATAACTTAATTAAATGTTGTGCTGAAAACCCTACATTATTCATGTGTGTATATAAATATTCATATTATTATTTGTGCCAAAAAGTATTAAATAACTCATATTTATATAAATCTATCAATTTGAATAAGCCTTTTAAGTTTTAACATGCCTCAATTTCACACGACTCATGCATTTGATTGAACCCAAAACTATATGATTAATATGAAATTAAAAATAACTAAATAAAAATTAATTCACGAAGATGTTATAATTGTGAAATAGGCATTGTTTACATTTTTCTTTTCCTATTTTCTTTTTGTGCCATTTTTTCCCCTTATTTTTCAATCAATATGATTTTGACCAATCATTATCTTAAATAAAAAAAATTAAGCTACCTTATTATTTAATTAATATACTACAATCATGTTATTATTTTATGAACATTTTAATGTCATTAATTATGAACATTATATATATATATATATATATATATATATATATATATAGAGAGAGAGAGAGAGAGAGAGAGAGAGAGAGAGAGAGAGAGAGAGAGAGAGAGAAACACACACACACACACTAAGCCACAAACATTAGAGTTTTACATCCCAAGATTTTGACTTCTGCAAACAATATCATGATGAACCTTAATCCTAAACATAAACCCTAAATTGTAACCATAAATTTTGAGGGTTTAAGGTTCAACTTTAATGATTTATGGTTTAGTATTTATGGTTGAACTAAGGTTCAATTAAGTATCAAAAATTAGGGCTTAAAACAATGAGTTAAAAATATTTTTAATTAACAAATTTTTCACAACTCACTATTTCTATTCAACTATAACAATACTAATATGAAATTTAGTTAATAAAGCACATGTTAATTGTTGCCACATTTGCATAGTATTTTAAGTGTGTTAGTTGTTAATTATTCAAGTTATTTGTTACATAAGTTAGTATTTTTGTACTCTTTTCTACTCTGTGTCTGAGTCTGGTATTTTTGATAAGATTGTGTGCATTCTGACCAAAGGGGGTAAAAAAAAACCAAGTTTAATTGAAAGAAAGATGAGAGTAATCCCAAGCCAAATAGATCCAAGGTTTAGCCGCATATGCAATCTAGTTAACCCAAGTTGTCATAATCGGTTAGCCCAAGTTAGCATATACAATCAACCCAGGTTGACGTACATGGTTTGAAAACTTAATACACTACTAACAACCCCTAGACTTATGGGTCTATCTAGTCAACAATAAATATTGCTTTCTTGATATATGATATTAGTTATAAATTTTACACTTAAACATTAGTTCTTGATACCAGTCTTAGAGTTCACACATAAACCGTAAACACTAAATATAAAATGATAAAACTTAGGATTTTGTATTGTATTTGTTTCTATGATAAACCCTATCTCGAAACTATAGATTAACTAATATTTCCAATTTCCTTTATTTACTCCATAACCTTTTGTTTATTACTCTTTGTTTTTGTTTCTCTTTTCAAGAAACCCTTAAACAAATGGAGAAAAATAATTTACTCGTCACTTGGCAAAGCTATTGAATATGATTTTCAAATCCTCTAAATATTAAAATTACTTAGGTGGTTGTCTTATTTGAAGGAGAAAGACTAACAACAAAAGAAAAGAAAAGTTTTTAAAAAAAATCATTGGTCATCCCAAGTTTTTATTATTCAAGTTGGACTACTTTTTGTTTGTGCTATTAGATCAAGAAATTTAGACCACTTTTATTTGTACTATTAGATCAAGAAATTACTTAAAAGCTACATAATCTCATATTAGCTGTGAGATTCATAAGTAGGAGACATAATGTCTATAATGATACAAGCGAACAAGATATAAAACTATAACATTTATATTTTAATATTTAGGGATTATGGTTAAGTTGAACTTCACATCTCAACTATCAACAATTAGAATTTTTAGGTTCAGGTTTTGTGGTTTAGGATTTGGAATTGAGCATTTAAGGCTTAAGATTGAGGGTCTAACATTTAGGGTTTAATGTTTACAGAAACAATTTACGATCACGGTTTTAGTCTTTTAGATATATTTTAACATTTTCTAATGACTCTAGGTAAGAAATATTTGAAGAAACTAGCAATAAAATAGAAAAATTATTTCAACAATTTAAAAACAGTTTTTAAGAATATAAGTAAAACATCAAAAACTAATAACAATGATGTTTCTTACGTAAAAATAAATGAATGGATCTTAAACTTAATAAATTTAGAAGATTGAATAAATATTAAAAAATGATCATTTTTGAGTAGTGAACTAGAATAAAAATTTTAATTGAAACTTTTAAATTTACGTTTAAAATCATACTACAAATTATTAAAATTAATTTATTTATATCAAGAAAAGAATAGTGAAGATAAGATTTTATATTTTTTACTTAAAATTAGAAAAAAAAAATAAAAGAGTTTAATTTTCTATCAAGTATGAAAAAAAATAAAGAATTTTTACTTTAAAAATATTTACAAGAATAAATAATTTTAAATAAGAAGAGAAATCATATACCTTACATTTAAGGTTTTTTTTTAAATTGAATGTTCTTATAAGATTGTTCACTTAAATGTAATATTAGTTATTTTATCAAGCATAATTGACTCTGAGTTATTAAAAATACTTTTCTAAATGCTATTATTAAGGATGATATTTACAGCTAATTATTTCTTAATAAAAATTAGTGTTAATTTTGGACTAACTACTTCTGTAAATATGAATTTTAATTAAAAATCTATCGTATTAATATTTTAAGAAATTGCTTTCATTGTATTAAAATTTGATTAATTTTAAAATCAAATTTAATTGACTTCTAAATTTTCAAGGCTTTGTAGAAAGTATAATATGTTTGCATCCGTGGTTGATTATATGAAGAGAGAGAGAGAAGAAATATACCAAAGAGTGATGTAAGAGCAAAAACAATGGTGAGCCATTTTTTGGTTCACCAGTTTGGCCCTACCACTGTCACATCACCCCTTTCTCCAACTTTTTGCCTCACAATCCTCACTCTTTGCAATGGCAGACTCACCATTTTCTTTCACCAAATAAACTAATATCTATGGACCCCACACATAATCATATTTAATTGTTTGAGTTTTATTTTTTTTGTTTGGTTGGTTATTTGGTGTAATTATTTTTAGGAAAAATAAGTTGGATATGATAATTTGGTAACGCAACAAATTGGAGGGTCATAAATTTTTTGAAAAGAACAGTTCAACAGTTTGAATTAAGAAATTGACAGATGCCTAAATATAGAAACTATAAGTGTTTGATAAATAAATTAAAAAATATGCGTTGGCTGACATTAAACGAAATAAAAATTACAATACGTGAACAATTTTAAATACATTACAATATGATGATGAATGAAGACAACTAATAATTTCCTTGCTTTCAAATTTATTTTTTTTGGGTTGGTTATTTGGGTATAACTTTGTTTGGGAAAAAAATAATGTGCACATAATAATTATCATACACAATTAATTAGAGGGTCATAATTGTTAGTAAAAAAGCCCTACATTTTGGGGAAAAAAAGCCCACATGCATGAAATTAGAAATTACAAGAGTCCGATAGTACAATAAAAATAAGTTATATTGGTTGACATGAGCGAGAAAAAAATGACAATAGTTGAACAATTTTAAAAAAATGACAATATGAAGATCAATAAACTATCTTCTCTGGCGCGGACTCGAATTTCACTTTCATGTTTCCTCAATCAAATTCGCTTGAAGAGCTAAATGTATATTGGAGTTGCGAATTTAGCATGATCGTTGAAAGTACGTCTCATAGCATGGATGATGATTATGGTTAACAATCGGCTCCGGGACAGTTTCTTCGACAACGTCGTAGTCAAATGCAAGTTCGCAGTTGTTCCGCTCGTCCTCCACAATCATGTTATGGAGTATCACACATGCTCTCATAACAATACTAATTTCTCTTTGATCCATCAGACGAGCGAGGCCACATACAATGACAAATCAAGTTTGTAACACACCGAAGGCTCACTCAACATCCTTCCTTACTGATTCTTGATGTTCTACGAAAAGCTTTTTCTTCGACCCTTGGGGAAGTGAGATAGTTTTAACAAATGTCGCCAATTGCGGATAAATTCTATCCGAAAGATAGTATCCTATGTTGTATTGATACTCATTGACGACATACTCACATTTAGGAGCACGATCCTCATACATATCTTGGAAAACCGGTGAGCGATCAATGACATTGATGTCATTGAGACTTCCAGGTAACTCGAAGAACGCATGCCATATCCAAAGGTCGTATGATGCAACGACTTCAAGAATGATTGTTGGCACCTTGTAAACTTACTTTTGAAATGATGCCCTCCAAGCTGTTGGACAATTTTTCCACTCCCAGTGCATGCAGTTTATGCTTCCCAACAAACCGAGAAAGTCACGGGCTTCAGCAACTTGCAGTAAGTGATCAACATCAGCTTGATTTGGTTTTCTCAAGTACTGCTCCCCGAATACCTCAACGATACATGAGGTGAATTTTTTGAGGCATTGCATTGCGGTGCTCACATCAATCTTCAAGTACTCGTCAACATAATCAGTTGCGACACCATAGGCAAGCATTCGCATAGCTGCGGTGCATTTGGTTATTGGCGACAACTCACGCTTTCCGACCGCATCATTCCTCACCTGAAAGTACTCTGAATGATTGTCGAGTGCTTCAACAATATGGAGAAATAATGTTGAGTTACTCCTAAACTTAGAATTATAAGTAAGATGATATTTCGATGAAAGACAAAAATGATTGAATTAAATGTAAACCAAATGAATCCAAGTAATGATGTTTAAATGGTTGGCAAATTCGAAATAAGCATGAAAGAAGTAGTCCTTTTATACTAGTGAAACATGTGTATGATTATGGAGAAAAAATGTGGGCATCATATAATATCAAAATGATTTTATTGGATTGATAAATTAGGGAGTTAACCAAGGAAATTATCTAGCTCATTCAAAATTTGAATTTCAAATTTTGAAGAATCAAATCACTTGATATTATCTTACTCTGCTTTTATCTTCACAAAATAAGCATGCTTCTAGTCCATTATACTTGCCGTATAATTTGATCTTGCAAATTTAAAATATTCTATTGGCAATATTTATCATTTTACTGATTTGCAAAGAAATATCATGATTGAAAGAATAATAACATTTTTATCAAGGATCAAAATCTCTTATTATTACATTGGATTCTAAGAATAATATCAGCAATATTTTCAAGAGTAAGGAAAAGATATTATGTAGTTTCATATCAACACAAATTGTGGCAAAGATTGCAAGAAAATCAAATCAGAATTAGCTGACCAGATTTCAAGGGCCTGAAATGCAAT
The DNA here is from genome assembly GCA_017589665.1 of Selenicereus undatus. Lineage (NCBI taxonomy): Eukaryota > Viridiplantae > Streptophyta > Magnoliopsida > Caryophyllales > Cactaceae > Selenicereus > Selenicereus undatus. The sequence goes on along the minus strand of JACYFF010031954.1, from coordinate 76,459,785 downwards.
TTCAAGATATTCTGGGCAGAGTTTTCTTTCTTGACAGAATTGGTGCACGACTAATAAAGCCTATAAATAGAGGCCAAATGAGGAAGAGTAAGCATCCAAGCAAGTTGCAAGAACATTGAACTATACATTTGTGAATTGACTCTGAGTATTACATTGTGACGAGATGTTGTGAGAGTATTGAAGAATTCTTTATTAAGGAGTGAACTTAGGAGTTGATGTGAGGTCACAACTCCCCCATACTTAAATCAAGAGGTTGATTTAAGTACTTGGGATCTCTAGAGTGAGGTAGCTTTGAGAGATTGTGAGAATTCATTTTAATAAAATAAGTAGAGAGTTGAATCCTAGAGTTGGATAACTCTATGCGGGGACCTAAGCCTGATTGAGGTCTAACCTCGTTAAAATATCGTTACGTATTGTCTCATTTTAATTTTCGCATTCAAATCTGATTTTAATTTAAGTTTTTGCAATCACCCTATTCACCCCCCCTTAGGGTGATCTGAGTCTTCAATTAGTATCAGAGCTAGTCCCACACTCTTTGACTTAATAGTCAAGTGGGTGATGATCATGGCATTTTTAGAAGATGCTAATATTGAAGGACGCTCTACTATTAGACCTCCTTTATTTAAAGGAATAAACTTTTCTTATTGGAAAAATGCTATGCAAATTTTTACTGAATCTGCTGATATGGAATTATGCGAAATTGTGAACAATGGACCTTATTCTATTCCTAAGGTTAAAAATGACAAGGGAGAATTCATTGACAAACCAAAAGATCAATATACGAGTGCTGACTGGAATAAACTTACCAAGAATTCAAGAGCTAAGCATATTTTTTATTGTGGTTTAGATGCTAACGAATATAATTGTATTTCTGCATGTGATACAGCTAATCAGATCCAGAACAAACTGATTGTAACATATGAAGGGACAAGCCAAGTCCGCGAAACCAAAGTGAATATGTTCATACATCAATATGAACTATTCAAAATGCAGTCAAACGAATCGATAAAAGATATGTTTGCTTGATCCACTGGCATCACCAATAATCTAAAATCGCTTGGTAAGACTTACACAAATGAAGAAATGGTGAGAAAGATTCTTCGATGCCTTCCAAAGAACAAATGGGGATCGAAAGTTACAGCAATCAAAAAAGCTCAAGATCTTGAGAAGTTAGAATTGGACGATCTTCTGGGGAAACTCTTGACACATGAGATTCATCTCAAAGAAGACGAAGGAGAAAGTTCAAAGAAAGGAATATCATTAAAAGTTATACAAGAAGATGGCACTTCTGAGGAAGAAGAATCCAGTGACAATGATGAAGAGGCATTCTCATTGATTGTTCGAGGCCGTAACAAAATGGGGCTAAAGAAAAAAATTCAATCAATAAGGATTTAACTCAAAAGGATCCACGTTAAAAAGAAATGAAAAATCATCCAAAGGTAAGTTTTTTCATAAAGACAATACTAATGTTAGTTCTTGTTATGGATGTGGTATGCCAGGACATTTGTTGAAGGATTGTCCACTAATCCAAAAGATGGGAGAATCACAGAGATTTAAAAAGAAAGATAACAAGATAGCAATGATCGCAGCTTAGAGCAATAGCGATACAAGTGACAGTGAAAGTGATGAAGAACACAATGCTAACATCTGTCTCATGGCTAAGAACGTACAAGACGATCAAACATCTGAGTATGAAAGTATTGATGAGGTAGATATATTAGCTCTCTATGAATGCTCTAAAGAATAATTAATTAATGCCTTAGTAAATTTCGCTAAACTAGAACAAAGATATCTATCTAAATATAAAGACCTTAAGAACAATCTTTGAGAATTAAATCAAACGAATGTAGCTCTTGAAAAACTGAACAATGATCTTCATGATAAAGTTAAGAGCTTAGAAAATAAAAATATGGAATTGCAAGCCAAGTGTGATAGTGATCACAAAATAATCTTAAAATTCACACAAGTACAAGAAAATTTGGACAAGCTACTTTGTACCCAAAGTGCATCCTTTAACAAAGAGGAAATTGGATATAATCACTCCAACAAAAAGAATGCCTATAAGAATTTCTTTATTGAATCTGCTCCATATAAAAAGGATGTTAAAACGTGTAATTATTGTTTTAAAATGGGTCATATTGCATACTTATGTCTACTTAGAAAACTATCTTCAAAGATAATTCAGATTTGGATTCCAAAGGGAACAGGACAACTTAATATGGTGGACACTAATGGACCCAAATTTTTCAAAAGTGCTTTGAGAAATGTTTAAGTTATAATAATAATAATAATAATAATAATAATAATAATAATAATAATAAT